>CM060708.1:167523955-167855900 GCA_030686995.1 Artemisia argyi | reverse complement strand
AGTACACACAAAGTATAATTCAACTGTACCCTTTTTGACATGTTCCTTGATGAAATGATAACGGAGATCAATGTGTTTTGACTTGGTATGATGAACGGTGTTGCAGGAGATGACAATGGCACTCTTGGAATCAAAATACATTGGAATCTTGGAATCAAAATAAGTTGTGATCCCATCCAAATTACTAGAGCGCAGCATGCAGACATAGCTACGTATTCTGATTCAGTTGATGATAAAGAGGTGCAGTCCTGCTTCTTTGATTGCCAAGACACAAGTTTATGTCCCAGAAACTGAAGACCACCAGAAGTACTTTTGCGTATATCTAAACATCCTGCATGATCAGCATCTGAAAAAGCTATTAGATCAAAACCGCAATCCTTCGGATACCAGATCCCCAAGTTAATGGTTCCCTTTACGTATCGAAGGATTCTTTTAGCCTTAGAGAGGTGCCTTTCTGTAGGCTTGGATTGATAACGTGAACACATATACACAGCAAAAACAATATGTGGTCTGCTAGTTGTTAGATACATGAGTGACCCAATAGTACTTCGGTATTTGGTAGGGTCAACAGGTGTCCCATGTATATCAGCATCTAGCTATGTGTATAGATGTTCGAACCGTGCACCTGACGTTTTTATTTCTTCTATTACTTTGCCAACTTTCACCATTTGACAGTCTAGATTACTCCCCTTTACCCAAATATTTGTATAAGACATTGGAGTATTATAGGTATCATAACTGGTCATTCCAAGTTTCTTTAAAATTTCAAGAGCATATTTGGCTTGATTTAGAAAAATTTCGCGGGGTGATTGATAAACTTGAAGCCCTAAGAAGAACGTAAGTTCACCGATCATGGACATTTCAAAATTTTGTTTCATTAATCTTGCAAAAGCGAGTGAATACTTTTTATATGTAGAAGCAAAAATAATGTCATCGACATAAATTTGAACAACTAAAATGTCTGTTAATACAAATATCGCCTAAAAACGTTATTTATATTTTACGATCTTTGCTAAGTTTGTTAATGACAAAGTATGAACTTTAGCTAAAAGTAAATCATCACTTTAAGTGTTTAAGTCTTGTTTAAACTAAGGATTACATTTCCTTTTAAACAAAACATTGTTTTTATTTCTTAAATTAGAAAGAGTCTTGTCACATCACATTTATTTCTTTAAATAGAAATATCACATCACATTTATGGTAAGTTTGTCATTATACATTTATGAAAAGAAAGTGTGTTTGACTAACCATAAGTTTTCTTGTGCAAGTTTATGTTTGACTAGTATTCATGTGATGTGACCTTGTTTGGTTTGGAAGATTTATTGCAAAACCAACTGCAGCCCTGACGGAACCCTGGGGGTACACGGGCGGAACCCATCTGAGGGTTCCGCCGTATCCGCCAAACCTGCAGAAGGTTTTGCTATAAATACCAAACCATTTGTTAGTTTTGAGTCATTACTTTAGGACATATTTTGATATACTCTCTCAACTAACTCAGTAACATTTGACTTGTGTGATCCTCTTATGTAGCTAGGGACTTCACAAGATCATTAAAGAAGTTACAAGCTTCAACTCTAAAGTTGCAAGTCTTGTTAGCTTTGTCATGTATAAGCTTTGGTAGTTTATACTTCATTTTGTATCATGTGTGTAGAAGTGATCGGTTAGTATTTTAGGCCTCAAAATACGTAGTGTGTCGGGAGTTGTTGTACCCTTGTAAAAGAACTAACGGGAGTGGCTGTACCCTTGGTAAAGAACTCGACATCTAGCTTAGTGTCGGTAAAAGTGTAAGCGACGATGGGAGTGGTTGTACCCATGTAAAAGAACTCGACATCTAGCTTAGTGTCGGTAAAAGTGTAAGCGACGTTGTAAAGGTTTCTCCATCAGGAAAGGAGCTTGTTGATTAGTGCTTATAACTCTCGAGTTGGAAACTCGGGGCGTGGATGTAGGGCAAGGAAAAAGAGTCCTTGTAGCCGAACCACGATAAACAATCGTGTTGTGGTTTGATCGTTTCTTTCTTTATCTTTGCTTATTACATATTGTCTTTAGTTAGAATTGCTAATCACACGTAAAGCTTTTCAAAGAATTAAACAAGTAAAGTTGTGTTTATATCTTTAAACAAACGTAAAGTTTTAAAGATAATCAAGTTAAAAAGCGGTAAACTATTCAACCCCCCTTCTAGTTTTCCACAATTGGCATCAGGAGCTACATTACTCAAGATCTTTAAAATATAGTGTATTTTAAAACTTGGATCGATCCATGGATTTTGAAAATCTCAAAGAAGGGCAACCTATTCAAAACTCACCGCTATTTGAAAAAGGAAACTTCCTTGAATGGAAAAGTAATTTTGAAAATTATGTAAAATCAATTGATCAAGATCTTTGGCATATTATTTCTTTTGTTGATTTCAAACCAAAGAAAACAAGTTTTGAAAACCAAGTTAACTATTCTAAACTTGATAAAAATACTAAAGCTAAGATAATGATTTATAAAGCTTTATCATGTACCAAATATGAAAGTATGTATTTTTGTCAAATGGCTAATGATATTTGGAAAAATATAATCAACTTTCATCAAGAAATATGTAAAGTCAAAGATGATCAATTTGATCTTACATATGAATTCGAAGTTTTAGAAAAACAAATTGATAGATACTTAGTAGAAGTTAATACATGTGCTACTAGTTTTAATGTTTTAAATGAAGGTACAAGTGAAGATGAGTACGTGTGTCTTGATGAACTTGCTTGCGAATCATGAAATAAAACGGATGTTGGCAAAGACAATGATCCGGTGGTTGATTGTTAATTTATTGAAACAACAAGCAAGGTACATGTTGAAACCAAACATTTTTGCTTTGACACATTCATCTTAGCGTTTTCTAAATTAGAAAATGAGTCTAAACTTTTGGATAACATGAACCTAAAAACTATCTTTAACAATGAGTCTTCAAAATCTTTTGTGAATAACTTTGAAAAGGAAATCTTGTTAGAAGATAAAATGTCTAGACTTGAGAGTAATGTTAAAATTGATCTAGAATGTAAATTATGTCTAGAGTACAAACATGAGATTAAAATGCTAAATGAGAAAGGAAAAATACTAGCAAAATTTAATGAAAGCTCAAAATCTCTTGAAAGATTGTTGAGGAGTCAAAGGTTGTTTGAAGATAAAACCGGATTAGGATTTAACTCTAAAGCATCATCAACTAGTAAAACAAAACAAGTAAAATTTGTTAAACCTAGAAGAGAGATTTAGAGATAATTCAATCTCGAATAGAAACTCATGATAAAAGGATTAAGATTATCATGCTCTATGCTTTCATATGATTATTTAACCTTCTTGAATACATGAGTTATTGAGTTTCCAAGCGTGTCGTCAAACCAAGATTTTACGCTTTGTGATAACATCTCTATGCAATTTAAAAGGTACGCATTACTTCAACATTGACTTTGATTGTCTCTTGTTTCTAGCATTATGTGTTGTAGTATGTATTATTAGTAGTATTCTAAAGTGTTTACCCGCTATTAATAATAACAATGATTAGATTCTCTAAGATAAGGAAGTTCGTCATGAGTACTAGTAGGAGATATAAGGTGTTTCGGTTTTTTAACCGTCAAGAGATAAACACGAGAAAACTCTTGAGTAAGTCTCACTCAACTCTTGCTTACAAGTGAGCTAACTAAGAATTTCCTAAGTGTTAAAATGTCTAACACATTTGCGATGCTTGCAAAACAAACCTTTGTAAAACAACATTCTCAAACACCATACTTTGGGTCTTAAATTGTGTTTTACTTCAATCACCCCTTTATAATAATTTCACATAAAACACAAAGGTGAAATAAAACACATTAGCATACATTAGGATATGTGGAAGAAAATGATTTTTCAACATCTAGGATTTACACATCAAATGTGACACCTAGTCTTATGATGTTGTACCTCTTGGACTTTTTCAAAACAAATAGAGTTCATAGTGTCTTAAGCAAGAAAACCCAAAGAGTCGAGGAGTTGTTGAATATAACATTTAACGAGCGATCTCCTCCTTCTAAGATATCATCTTTGGTAGATGATGACTTAGTCGAAAGTTCAATGATGGCAAGACAAGTATGTTGTGTAAAACATTAATGATAAAAATACAAAATAACATCTTCTCACCTTGAGTCAAACATTGAATCAAGCAAAATTGACATAAGTTATAAAACTTAATTTATAGGTCATAGTTGTGTCTAAACAAATTCAACAAAAACAGATTTTGGAATTTAGAGTAAAACAACTAGTGAAACAAAATAGATTTTTCAAAGTAATCAAGTGATTATAGTGTCAATATTTGAAAGACTTTTTGATAATAAAAGCAAGCCTCAAAAGCAAGGGATTTTAACTTAAAGACATTCCTAGTTACTCTCTTGTTCTCAATGGTTAAGTTATTGATGAGTTATCAAGAATGAGATTAGCAAATCCGTAGGTAAAACTAAACGTAGAGAAATGTTCGGAAGACTACTTGTTCTCATAACAATTAGATCCAACATTATGTTTAGTGTTTGTCTATGTGCTCGTCTTTAGAAAAGTTCCTAAAACAACTATTTCGAAAGAGCTTGTTTGGATTCATCATAAGGTACTACACAACTAGGATTATGGTATCCCAAAAGAACGGGAATAGAAACCATAGTGTATGCCAAATGGAATTATGTCAGTAATAAGTTGATAAGAAAAGCCCAAGTGGTACTTGCACTTTTATACTTTCTTACCCAACGATTCTCCTAAACACGTAAGGCTCTCAAATTAGTATCGGATGGAGAAGCACATCAACAAGCTCCACTTGAACAAGCTAACTCACGTCGACAACGGAATTCATCTCATCAACATTGTTATCCCTTCAACAAAGGAAGCATCGACTTCAGCGACAATTCAATCCATTATGTTCTTAATTGACATATTGTGATCCATCATCATCGCCCTGGTAAGAATGTTCATTGAGGAACGTCTTAACTAAGAAAGTCTTCTACGTTAACGCTTAGTAGCCTGTCGCAAGCGTTTTAGTTGGATGTTCAAGCATTGCTTGAGGTTAATGTGGTACTTCAGCCACATTCCATTGTACTTAAACGTTTTTTTGGTGTAATATAATTTACCGGGTGGAATGCCCTTTACCCAAAAAAAAAGAGAAGCATTCATCATCCCTAGGCTTAGTCAAAGACTCATAAGACCTAAACCTTAGTTTTGAACATTAGGATAAAACCACAAAAATCAAGACAATCCCTTTTGAATTTTTCCCTGCAGTTCCCACGGAACCCTCAGACCATACGGGCGGAACCCTCCCTTTGGTTCCGCCTGGTCCGCCAAAGCTGCAGGATGTTTTATTTTTAATTTCAAAACCAAACACCCTCTTAACTTAATCATTCACTTTCAAACAGCCATCACCCTCTCAAAAACACATAACCACACGAAATTTAGGGCTTCCAATCTAATCTCTTCAAATCCAATCAACTTTGTAAGTGTTCTAATCATAATTGCATTTTTGATTCAAGTATAACATTCTCATTTACATTCATTAACTAGAATCTTAGGGTTTATGCATAGAACTTTTTGATTCATGAAAAACTTGGTTGCTAACCAATCATGTCTTCCATTAGTTAAGAATTGTATCCTTTTTGTTGTTATTTGCCAAACACACCAAGTGCATTGTCTTTCAAAAATTGCAATCCACAACTAGAACATAACTCTTCACCACATTGTTAAAACAAATGAAAAACGTCATTGTAACATCACTTGCATATTGTCTCTTGAATGCTAAAGGAAATACATAACTAATATGTATTTTCGGGTACATTCAATCGAAGACACATTCAATTAGGAGAGTGTTGGTTATCTTTTGTTTTTATAACAAAACTTGCATAAGAAAACAATTTGGGAATCAAAATGAGTCAAGATAACCAAGTCTCCACATTGTTTGCATATAGGAACACATTAGAACATCCACATTGATAAAAGTCATTAACATATAATTTTGTGTTTTCTAGGAATCAACATGCCTCCCGCAAATTACTCCGATCACAAGGAAACCCTTAAGTACTTGCCCAAACACCATAGGACTAAAGGTCTCAACAAAGTTCAAGTAGAAACCTTTAAGGCATTAGAAAAACGCTATGTTCACGAAGGTAGAACCATTGATCCATCCTTTCTAGAAGGAACATCTATTCGCCAAAGCTTTGCCGCAATCAACTTTGATTGTCTCCTTGATATCGATGAGCCAATTTGTCCTAGGTTCATCTTAGAATTCTATGCAACCGTAAACCTTTCCACAAATGGTTTTGGTAAGATATCATTAAACTTCACAACAAATCAAATACCAAATTTCATAGATTTAAAGGACTTAGCTATCATTTTTGGTGTCCCAAATGCGGGTACTTGTCTCTACACGGATAAGTGGCCCATTTCAAGCCTTGATTCGATTGAGCGTTTTCATCCATACGACAACCCTCTAGTTAGTAAGGAAACAATTAAGGAACATCTCTTCGTTAGAACCTCTACTACTAGGAAGAATCGTTCGGGGAATATTGTGGATAAGGATCCTTTTGGTATGGAGCTCAATGAGCTTAAACCACAATTTAAGAAGTGGGAAGAAATTCTTAGAGCTAACGTCATAAGTACCATAGGAAATAGAGATCATGTCAACACATGCCTTTGCTACATGCTCTATAGCATTTTTTTTTTTTTTGGGTAAAGGGGAACATCCTGCACCCGGTAAAATACATTAATCAAAAAAATGTTTAAGTACAATGGATGAGAGTGAGTCTCTCATCGAAGTCCCTAAGGACACTACCACTACCACTATATAAGAATGACAGGCCATTCTTATAACTTACAGATCTAAATAGTACAAATAATGACTAAAGATAAAATACAATACATCATAAGCAAAGTCTTCTTAGTCATCATAGTTATCCAGATCATGAACATGAAGAAACCATAGCCAAGTTTCCCCTCCTTCCAAATCAACTGAATATCAAATACATTTGCGCCTTCTATTAGTATTATGCATAAAGCATAATCTAATAACCTAATAAGAGTGCAATCCTTGGGCAAATTAAATTTGAAACATAAACAGGGTATAAACAACCCGAACTTCCAGCATATGATATCTTGAACCAATCTTCAAAACAATCCGAGAGAAACATAGGAAGATACCCAAGATCAAGTCACAATGCTACATCTCAACATGATCACATCAACATGAACAAATAAACATCAAGTGCCCACCAAATGCATGTGATCATACCAAACACTATGACAAGATTTCACTTACCACTAAGCTGCCCAAAGCAACCAATATAGGAATGTAAGCCGATGGTAGTATAATCTGCCATAAACAAACACCATAGACTAATACAAGGGTTAATAACAAGACCCTCAAATGTAATAAGCATGATCAGCAAGTCTTGGACCATAACCCCACTTGACATCCAGCATACACGATCAACAGCAGCAACGGAGAAGATTACATAACCCTAGCATGCAATCAACAGCCATAAGGACTGAATGCAATAAGAATAATCGATACACAAGAGTCTTAGTCATGTAACCAGCAGCAGTATCACGAAATAGCATTAAAACTAGGGTTTCGAAACCCTAACATACATCAACTTAGGATTAAGAATAACCCTAACTCTGAACGACCAGTAATACCCATCCCTCTCTCTACCCATTACCAACATAGATCATAAAAACCAAAATAGAACCATGATCAACAGATCAACATGCATGAAACCTCCACGATCAAACAAGGCTGAATGGATTGGTAAATCCAACTTGCATAGCACAAATATATACATTAAGCACAGCAGCACCAATCACCAAAATAACAGGGTTTCGTTCTTGATATAAGTATTGAAAACCCAGATCGACCCTATAAAGAATATTAACCGACATAGGAATAAAGGTTGTGATCCCTTACAAGAAACCCATGAAGTAGAATAGTAAACCAATCGGGATAGATAGGAATAAAATACAGATCGATTATGGATAAAAAACCATTAACCGACCATCCCATAAAACGAAACCCTAACTTGCACACTAGAAAAAAACGAAACCCTTAATAGGATAGCGAATTGAGTGATGATCAAACAATATGCAGTAAGGATAGATCGATCTATATATAAGTATAGTTGGTTGTGAACACTGACTTATGGTCAGAAAGCACAGATCGATTAGATAACCCAACCAAGAAGGAGAAATCGTTAAAAGATAAAACAATCCAACATCTGATCAGCCGCCCCATCCATGAATAAACAACCCTAAAACATGTATTGCATACCAAAAGAACAATAGCAATCATTCAAAGGTAGAGAGGACATGAATTGGGGTTGTTTTTTGGCCGGAAAAGGGAAGGGAAGAGGCGGCCGGATTTCTCCTAGAGAGAGAATTCGTTTAGGGTTTTAGATGTCTCTCTATAGCATTTCCACCGGTCAACCCTTTAACTTAGCCTACTACCTAGCCAAAAGAATGGCCGACATACCCTTAGTTGGAACAACCGCTCTTCCTTATGGAATGCTTCTTACCCGCCTCTTTAGAGCAATCTCACCCATTCCTCCTAACGATAATGGAATGCGCCTTGACTATTCTCTCGTTCCTCACATCTTCGTTCCTCTAAGTGATAAACGAGTTTTCAAAGGTAAGGGCAAACGTACTCGCTCACCTACACCATCATCATCATCATTATCCGACATGAGCGAGGATGATAAACTTCCTAACTCTAAGTTACCTCCTTTAGACTACCTTCAAGAACTCCCCATCATTGACAATGCATCCGAAGAGTTCAAGCAAACCAAAGGAATTTTCAAGTGCTTTGGAAGGTACCTAAGCAAGCTCAATAAGAAGATAGACCGGTTGTGAGAAGCGTGATTAAGGAGTGTTTGGCTTTTTTTTTTTGGGTAAAAGGTCAACGACCCGGTAAATATATTATCCAAAAAACGTTAAAGTACAATGGAATGTGGCTAAAGTACCACATTAACCTCAAGCACAGGCGCTTGATAAACAAGTGTTTATGACAGGCCATAAACACAAACCCAACCTAGCTAATTACAAAGTATCAAACTAGGTATAAAAATAAGACAAAACATGAGATGCGAACATCCCACATCCACCCAGTAGCACGAACCGTTGAAGTACATAGGATGAGGGTGATATCTCTCACCTCAGTCCCAAAGGACACTTACAGTACCACGATGCAACATCATTCCAAAGTAGTCCATACTTCCAGCGTCAATAAACCACCCTCATGACCCCTGCTGCAACAATAGTCAATAGAACAATGAGCAGCATCATCTAAGTGTGGTAACAAGCATAAACCATAAACATAGGGTGATACAACCCTAACTTCCAGCATTTGCGAGCCCAAGACCAAGGTAAGAATCAGCAAAAAGGTCATTGGCAGCAGGCACAAAGCATGTAACAACAAATGCAAACCAACCAGGATTGCATGTAATACGAATCATTAACTACTACTGGAGAACATGAATAAACGTGACATTCATAGAACAAGATTTGTCCTCGTCATAAACAACTAGTAGCAGCAGCGAACAATCAGCCATAGACACAAAATAGGGTTAAGAAACCCTAACGTACAGCCACCATATGATCTGATTGATGATCCAATCATAACCAACGTCCTTCTCTCCCATAACCCACTTCATAACACTACCCATATCGATACCAGCAGATTCAATACCCAAACATGGGTATACTTCCAGCAAAAATAAAACAAGACCCTAAGATTAGGGTTTCGTTCAAACCATGAAGCACCAAACACGATAGGATGTAAAAACCAAAAAAGGTTTTATTATCATTCAGCATAAAACCAACCAACAAAGATCAATCTATAAATAATAAGTCTAAACCGACTTATATCATTCCATGAACAGATCGATATAAAAGAACAAAAAACCTAACACCGATTGAAAAATAAAAGTAATCATTGAGGGAGAAACCTCAAACGATCACCCATATATATGCATGAATCGTTTAGGGTTAATAGAATCAAAAAAAATGAAACCCTAAATTATAGGTCGATTAAAAACTGACTAAAACAGAAAACGATTAGGGTTAAGTTTTAGGCAGCGATTTCTTTTTTTTTGGGTAAAGGGGAGTAATCCTGCACCCGGTAAAATACATTAATAAAAAACGTTTAAGTACAATGGAAGAGAGTGAGTCTCTCATCGAAGTCCCTAAGGACACTACCACTACCACTATATAAGAATGACAGACCATTCTTATAACTACCAGATCTAAATACAACTAACGATGACTAGTAATAAAAATACAATACATCACAACTCAAATAAAATTGAAGTATTCTTAGTCATCCTAGCGATCCAGATCATAAACATGCGAACTTCCAGCTTCAACGAATTGCGTCTTCTATTAGTATTATGCAAAGCATAATCTAATAACCTAATCAGAGTGACTTCCGTAGCAAATAAATTTGAAGCATAAACATGGTCTAAGCGACCCAACCTCCAGCATATCCGAGCTTGAACCAATCTTCCAACAAATCCGAGTGACACACAAGAAGACTACCATGAACAAGTCAATGCAAATATCCATAGCAAATGCAAACCCACAAAACAGGTCGAGAATGACCAATCCAAGTAGACCTGATCCAACTAATTTGATAAACAGGAACGCTTGTAGTATCAAGTCACATCAAACGATCAATAGGGTTAAATAAGAACCCTATAAAAACACTTAACTTCCAAGAGTTTCCAAACCCAAACTTCCAGCAAATCGACCACAGATCCAAAAAAGTAACAATAGGACCAGATCTTGTGAATCAGAAACAGCAATAGCTTCCCTCTCTCAACCCACAAACACGACGTATAGCACATTCCATAACAACCACGATCACTAGATCGACATTCATGAATAAATGGATTGGTTAATCCAACTTGCATAGCACAAAATATATACTTGAACGAACAGCAAAACCAATCCCCAGAAAAAGCTAATCAAAACTGAATAATATAAAACCCTAAAAAGGGTTTCGTTCATGAAAACCCTAATGATCGCAAAAAACGAATAGGGATCAATTTTGATTACCAGATCATATCAAAACAACTAGAACGACTTAATAAGGCTATTAAACCGACAAGAATGAAACCCATAACAGAATACGATCGACCAAATCTCCAAACCCTAAATCGATTGATAACAAGAAACGACCAGGCTAAGTATTTAGGGTTTCGAGTAAACATGCATAACCACACAACACCACTTATGATAATACACAACCCACAAACGATTGCATACAAACAAAACAATCAGAGATCATTTGATGTAGAGAGGCGTTTAAGGATTGATTAGGAATGAACAAGAAGATGATAAAGTGGCGGCTGAACAAATAGGGATCGATTATTGAATATTCAATAGATAACCGACCCTTATCCCTAACAAATCAAATCAGAACGTTTTGTCAATTAACCCAAAGAAGAATTAAAAGAAAAACGTGAAACAATATGGCCGGAATTTGTTAGGGATAAGGCAGCCGGAAATCGCCCCTAGAGAGAGAACTTTTTTAGGGTTTTTTTTGACCGTATATACTACAAGATCAATATAACCAGGCAGCGATTTCATAAGATATAGAACAATAAGCACGACACAACCCCTCCCAAATAATCACATCCATCAAACCGATTGCATATTATAGAGAATAATAGAGAGGCGGTTTGAAAGGGTGCTTAGATCTGATCGGATAAGGAGGAAAGGTTGGTCGGAAATCGCCCCATAGGGGAGAGAGTTTTAGGGTTTTTTTGGAGTGTTTGGCTTATGAAGGTTTTAGAACCTTTTATGTGTTAAACTATGTGATTTGTATTGTTTTTCATGTTCATGTTTTATTACGTTTGTCGGATTATGTTTGTATGAGCTTTTATGCATAATGAAAATATTTGAGGTGTTTATCAAAATTTTATGCTTATGGTAAATCTCACTAAGTTTAGTGAGTATTCGCGACCCCCTATCAAAGTCCTATGATATGTGTGTTTACATATCCAATTTTTGCATTGCCTAACAAGATATGCATTATCTTTTTGATTTCAGAAGTTTTCGAAAAATTTGAAAATCGTCTTGCGGGTCAAAATCGCGGACTGTCAACTTTTTCAGGCCTGGCGGATCTGGCGGCACCCTAAATTGGGTTCCACCAGTGCAATTTCTGGGCAATCCAGAAATGGCCCAACGGACCAGACGGAACCCAAAACAGGGTTCCGCCTGTGTATCGCGAGGGTTCCGCCAGTCACCTGCAGAAAATTTTTGTCAATTTTCTTAAGTTCAAAACTTGTAAAGTGTCAAACCATTTTCCTAAGTGAGAAACATCTTCCATTAACTCCAATAACCATATTAGGACAACTCTCACTCACTAAAACAATTAGGAAGTCACTTCCCTCCAAAAATTCAAATTCAAACATAACTAACCCAAGGAACCCTTTTAAAGGATCCTTCAAACCATTGAAACATTTTCAACCAAATCACATCCTATGATCACAAAGCATTGAGTGCATATGTTGGTCCTTCACTCCACCTCATTCCATTGGATTGACATCCAATGATTTGACATGTTCATGAAAACTTTGTAAATCATTTGAAACCTCAATTTTTGAATGGTAGAACATCAAATCCAAACACCCATTTCAACATCTCTTCCACCCTATAAATTTGAAAGTTTTGCAACAATTCAAATCACACCATCACCATCATAATTTCTTCTTTTTTGTGCCTGTAAGTCGACTATGGGTCGTGGTGAGGCTGCATTTGTTTTGGAACGTGGGTTTGGGAGATTATAATGTTCTTTGCGATGTGTATGCAGTGTTTTGCTGCTGATTTATCTTTGAAGTTAAGTTTTTTAGAGTTCTTATTCAAAAATTCTAAGGATCAATTGGTTGTGACTGGATCGTACACGCGTTCATGCTGTTTATAGGGCCTGATTTCATGGTGGCCCTATTCATGGTGTTATTGATGATTACTTGGCTGTTTTGAAGGGGGATCATGACGTGTAATTTGCAGGTGCCGCATGTAAGTCAAGTTTAGTTGGTTCTTGTTCAAAAATCACTACTCGGATTTCTGCTGGTCATTTTGGATGTTGAGGCTTATTGGGTTCTTATCAAATAACTCCTATGATTAGTATTGGATGTTAGGGTTTTACCCTATTGTATGTACAAGTCCATTGTATTCACAAGTTGGTTCGTAATGATATTTTATGTGCATGTTCAGACTTGGTGGATGGGGCTTGTGTTGGTTTTGTTTGTGGTGTTCGTTGCCACAACAAACAGTTTTATATGTTGAAGATCGCTTGAATTTTCTACGTGGATTCTTCATGGAAGTTAAGGTGGACCGCCATAGTGATATAGAAGTCTCAAGTGCTTTTCTTGAGTAGTATTGTAATTTTTATAAACTTTTGTCATTATTGGTAGGTTCACTTTATTGTAAGTTATAGGAATGGTTGTCATTCTTATAGTCGAGTCTGTAAGTGTCCTTAGGGACTGAGGTGAGGGATATCACCCTCATCCTATGTACTTCAATGTTTTTTGGTGTAATGCATTTTACCGGGGAGAATTAACCCTTTTACCAAAAAAAATCATAATTTCTTCTCTCAAAACATCAAAACCACACTTTTGAAATGACTAAATCTAACACCTCATCCGAGTCATCAAAATCCTTCTCAAAAACCACTAGGATTAGTGTTAAACCTTGTTGCTTCAACAAAACCGTCAAGTCAAGCTCATCATCTTCAAGTGATGCTTCACTTAACATCTCATCACCTATCCAAGATTTCCTCAATCTCACTACCTCAACACCATCCTCAATACATTGCAATACCAATGTAATCACCATTCAAGATTTGCTAAATCTTGCTACTCCAACATCCTCTCCAACATATTGCAACACCAACATAGCCACTATTCCTCCACCAACTAGACCTTCAAGCAATTCAACATCACCATCTCAACAAGCTCAACCATCAAAAACTCCATCACCCCAATCACCACCACTTACACCAATGGAACTTTTCCATACACCACCAACATCACCACTACCCTATTTGGAAACATTAGAAGACCTATCACCTAAATCATCAAACCTACCATCCTTGTCACTCTTTGACACCATTGCTCAAATGGAAACCCAACAACAACCTAGTGAACAATTAGATGATGAACCCCATCAACCATCATTGGTAGAACAGTTGGCTTACCGTTATGCTAGACCATCAATTTTTCCAAATGATCAAGGTCATACACACTCACAATCATTTGTGTTTCACCCAATTTACAAAGACCTTCATGGTAATCCTTCCGGCGAACCAAGCTTCCGCCATTTTGTTCAAAACCAACAACCACAACAACAAAAACCACAACAACCATCACCACAAGAACCTTCCCAACAATTTGAATCTCTACTTTCTTATAAGAAAATAGAAGCATCCATATGGGAAAAACCTCCAAACCTTAATGATGAGATTGACACTCATTTAAACCACCTTCATGCCTTCAAACGTATGGTTGACTCTCAAATCAACCATATTATGGTTTTACAAACAACGCTACACTCAACTAATGAAGGAAGCAAAAACACCTCTCAACCATCAACATTTGCTCCTTCAAGTTCAAACCATCCACCACAAACAAATCAAACCTCTCTTCCACCAAACTTTCCCCGCCATGGTTGCGGACATTGCGAAAGAACCGCTCACATTAGTGAAGGGTGTCGAACGGAAATTCGTGAGCTATCCGAAGAAATGAGGTTTATCCTAAACCACATTTTGGATCGTCTACAATCCTTGTCTCACACACCTCAACCTTAGAGTCTCCAAAATGAAACAAAACCGTTTCTTTTGGAAAATGTTTCCAACAAACCAAAAACCGTGTCATCCTTTCAACCTTCAAAATAAAGCCCGCTACAACCTCCAACACACATTTTCATCCTTAAACAACCTTAGCCTTGTTTTTGGAAAATGTTTCTCATTAAGGAAAATTATGATTTCCTTGTAGCTTTTTATGTTCTTAGTTTATTTTTAGTTTTTCTTTATTTTTAAGAAATAGGATGATGTCATCCTAATTCCTTGTATTTGACTTTCTAAGAGTCAAAATTTTACATGAAATGGATGTCATTCTACTACAAGGTTTGCATTGTTTGTTTACCATTTAGGTATGATGAGTGAACTATTACTTGATATGATAACATACATATATCTTGTATTTTAGAAACTAACCTTTCTTTTTGTAGGATAATTATCCATGTTTTCCTTCCTTGATACTCCATTTAGGGGAGTAATATTCAAGGGGGAGCATAAGTGTTGCATTATTCCACTTCACAACTCTTAGTTGTGTTCTAGACATGAAATGCTTTCATGACTTGTCTTGTGTGGCAACTAACATTTTGTTTTGTAGGGTCAAAATCCATGTCTCCTCTCTTGGCACTCCATTTAGGGGGAGTATTGTCCAAGGGGGAGCAAGTGCATACTTCAGCTTCGCTACTCTTCTTTTTGTTTCGACAAAAAGGGGGAGAATTTATATATAAACTTGTTTCAAAAAAAATTTTTTTTGCATATCACATCATCTTAGCAAAAACAAGTTTTTATACTAACTTTATAAGACTTAACACTAAAACTAGTGACTTACTTATAAATAAAGTTTATGTTTTGTCATCAACAAAAAGGGGGAGATTGTTAATACAAATATCGCCTAAAAACGTTATTTATATTTTACGATCTTTGCTAAGTTTGTTAATGACAAAGTATGAACTTTAGCTAAAAGTAAATCATCACTTTAAGTGTTTAAGTCTTGTTTAAACTAAGGATTACATTTCCTTTTAAACAAAACATTGTTTTTATTTCTTAAATTAGAAAGAGTCTTGTCACATCACATTTATTTCTTTAAATAGAAATATCACATCACATTTATGGTAAGTTTGTCATTATACATTTATGAAAAGAAAGTGTGTTTGACTAACCATAAGTTTTCTTGTGCAAGTTTATGTTTGACTAGTATTCATGTGATGTGACCTTGTTTGGTTTGGAAGATTTATTGCAAAACCAACTGCAGCCCTGACGGAACCCTGGGGGTACACGGGCGGAACCCATCTGAGGGTTCCGCCGTATCCGCCAAACCTGCAGAAGGTTTTGCTATAAATACCAAACCATTTGTTAGTTTTGAGTCATTACTTTAGGACATATTTTGATATACTCTCTCAACTAACTCAGTAACATTTGACTTGTGTGATCCTCTTATGTAGCTAGGGACTTCACAAGATCATTAAAGAAGTTACAAGCTTCAACTCTAAAGTTGCAAGTCTTGTTAGCTTTGTCATGTATAAGCTTTGGTAGTTTATACTTCATTTTGTATCATGTGTGTAGAAGTGATCGGTTAGTATTTTAGGCCTCAAAATACGTAGTGTGTCGGGAGTTGTTGTACCCTTGTAAAAGAACTAACGGGAGTGGCTGTACCCTTGGTAAAGAACTCGACATCTAGCTTAGTGTCGGTAAAAGTGTAAGCGACGATGGGAGTGGTTGTACCCATGTAAAAGAACTCGACATCTAGCTTAGTGTCGGTAAAAGTGTAAGCGACGTTGTAAAGGTTTCTCCATCAGGAAAGGAGCTTGTTGATTAGTGCTTATAACTCTCGAGTTGGAAACTCGGGGCGTGGATGTAGGGCAAGGAAAAAGAGTCCTTGTAGCCGAACCACGATAAACAATCGTGTTGTGGTTTGATCGTTTCTTTCTTTATCTTTGCTTATTACATATTGTCTTTAGTTAGAATTGCTAATCACACGTAAAGCTTTTCAAAGAATTAAACAAGTAAAGTTGTGTTTATATCTTTAAACAAACGTAAAGTTTTAAAGATAATCAAGTTAAAAAGCGGTAAACTATTCAACCCTTCTAGTTTTCCACAATGTCCTCCCCGTGTTTTTGAATAAACAAAGTTGGATCCACATAACCTTTGTAAAATTGTTTTCAAGCAAGAAAGTAGACAGTTTATCGTACCATGCCCTCGGGGCTTGTTTAAGGCCATAAAGGGCTTTCTTTAGTCTGTAGACGTGATTAGGACGTTCTGGATCGACGAATCCATCTGGTTGACTAACATACACCACTTCACGAAGTTCACCATTCAAGAATGCCGTTTTAACGTCAATTTGATAAATGACCATGTTTTTGTGTGCCACATATGATAGAAATATCCGAACAGCCTCAAGTCGAGCCACTAGAGCAAATGATTCTTCAAAATCAATACCTTCTTCTTGAGAAAATCCTTTAGCTACCAACCAGGATTTGTTATGAATTAATTTGCCTTATGCATCCAACTTGTTTTTCCAAATCCACTTTAGCCCAATGACAAAGACACCGTTACCAACATGTAAAGTTTAATTCGTTTTTTCTCTCCCCTAGGGGCGATTTCCGGCCACCCTTATCCCTATTCCGATCAGATCTAAACATCATCAAAATCGCCTTTATATTATTCTATAATATGCAATCGGTTGTTGTTTGATGCTATTCTATGGGAAGGGGTGTGTCGTGCTCTTCTAATCATCACATCTACTGAAATCGCTGCCTATATATAACCCTAATCGATCATATAGTCGGTTCTCTGAATCGTTTTTTCTTAGGGTATTTTGTATCGTTACCCATTTATTTACCCCTAAGATTACACTGCCTATTTATTGGGTATTCATGGTCGATTTCCAATTCCAGCTTTTCACTCATTACGATTTTTTAGTCGGTTTTTATATTGGTATGATCATTGTTTCCCGAAACCCTAATTCTGTCGATCTCTTATTTATAAATTTTTAGGGTTTCGATTCTGTTTGTATGTACATCCCTAAACGATTAATATCTTAACCGTTATAAGGGTTTTCTAAACCCTTATAAACTTTTTGTAATTGATTTTTGGGGTTCTCTTGGTTCGATCGTATCCTGATGATTACTACTATATTATTTAGATCGTTCCTGGGCTGGATAAGGCTTTAACGATTATAAAACCTTTTTTAGGTTTTTACTTCCTCTTGGATTTGGTCTGCTCCTGGACGAAACCTTTTCTAGGGTTTCGTATAACTTGTTATTTGCTAGTTTATGATTTGTGTCTCGGTGGTTGTTACCCTTGTTTAGGGTTGTTTGGTTGATGTGTATTACCTGTTTGGATTGTGGTACGATACGTGGATTGGGGTGAGATGTTTATTAGGGTTTGTTTAACCCTTGTTGGCTGAATTGATTCACAACCTATGGTTTTTGCTCCACGACTTGCTGCTACAACTCTCATTAATCGGTCTTGGTATGGTTGGTGTTGGTTATCATGTTCGGGATTCTTGTTCATCGTTCATAGTCATGATCCTATATTGCTCTATTGTATTTTGTGATCGATGCTACTGGTTTCTATAGAAGAGAGGGTCGTGTAGACCATGTTTTTGTCTCAAATTCAATTTGCTACGGATTTCACTCTTATTAGGTTATTAGATTATGCTTCTTGCATAATACTAATAGAAGATGCATTGGGAATTTGATGCTGTGAGGTTGGGTCGCTTAGACCATATTTATGCTTCAACGTCGATTTGCTATGGAAGTCACTCGTATTAGGTTATTAGATTATGCTTTTAGCATAATACTAATAGAAGATGCAATTGGTTGAAGCTGGAAGTTCGCATGTTTAAGATCTGGATTGCTAGGATGACTAAGAAGACTCAAAGAAGACTTTAATGTTTATTTGAGTTGTAATGTATTGTAATTTTATTGCTAGTCATGGTTAGTTGTATTTAGATCTGTTTGTTATAAGAATGGCATGTCATTCTTATATAGTGGTAGTGGTAGTGTCCTTAGGGACTCCGATGAGAGATTCACTCTCATCCATTGTACTTCAACGTTTTTTTGAGTAATATTTTGCCAGGGTGGAACCCTTTTACCCAAAGACACCGTTACCCTAAAAACGTCTCTCTCTATAGGTGATCCAGCCGCCACCCTAAAATTCAATTTCCGGCCATAAACAACTGTTCAAGTCGTCTCTCTACCTTTAAACATTTGTTTTGCTATTAATACTTTTGTTTAATTGGAATGTAATCGATTTGATGGTTGTTTGTTCATATGTTGGCGGCTGGAGTTTATTTTTACCATATAACGATTTGTTCTTATGGTTTATCTATTTAATCGTTATTTGGTTGCTATGGGCGTTCTAAAACTTATCCCTAACCGCCTTTTATCCATTTATTATAGATCAGTCATTTGGATAGGGTTGCTCTCAAGAACGAAACCCTAGTTTTAGGGTTTCGTATTTTCTGGTTTTGATTTGTCCTGCTATTGTGTTGATGTTTCTACACGTTCATGTATATCATATTTTCTACAAGTTGGATTGTTTAATCCATTGTTTCTTGTGGGTCGATCTAGTGATCGTTAATTGTGACAACTGGCAATTTAGGGAGACATTTTAAAACCCGCATTACGTTAAAGCTTGATTATAATTAAATATTTGGAATTTGATTCGCAACGGATTGTAAATTTTAAACTGTGGTTTTAAATTATGAAGTTTATGTGGAATTGAATTTGAATTATTCTTTTGATATGGAATTTATGTTGTGAATTATTGATTGAGACGTGTTTGAGGCATTACGTTGACTCCGACACTAGAAATAACCTAACACAATTAAATTTTGATTTACGGTTTGTTTTATACATTTAACAAACGTATCATGGAATTTTGAAATATCGGGAACGGGATCGAGTGAGGATGTCGAGATAATTTGAAAAGTTTACGGGATTGGTCCTCGTGTTACTTGACTAGCCATTCCCCTCACCACTACTACTATTATTATTATTGTTTAAGGAGAAAAAAAAGTAACTATACATGGTCCTTGTGGTTTTCGGTGCACACACAAACACACACACAAACAAACACAACTCATCACCAACATTACATCTCTCTCTCTCCCTTGTGCAAACCCTAGCCGCCGACCACCAAAACCGGCCGCCGCCATCACACCGCCGGCCACCACACCACACGACCACCACCAATCAACTCCCCATCACCTCCTCTTTTCGATCCACTACTACTCGCGCCCTATACCCTTTATTTTAATCTCGTTACCACCCCAAACTCACCACCATCTTCTTTATTTTAGAGTTCTCACGTCCTTGTCTTGTGAAATCGAAGGTAAGACGAGTCACAAGTGGATTGTGACTCGTATTTTGTTTAAAACGTGACCCAAGAGGTCACGAGTTCTATTTTTCGGATGGGTTTTTTTATTAAAAACGTGAAATATAAGTGGGTTTTGAATAAAAACGTGGTTTTTAACAAGTTTGGTATCCAGGTTTGCTTGGTTTGTGTGAGGTCGAGGCTCAACCGAGAGCTATTGCTCTCGGCTTGTGCTTTCCGGGCTTAAGTGATCCTTCTTGATATATTTGGTCATGGGTTGATGAATTTGAGGATGTTTGTTTTCATTTTCTTGTGTTTCTATTTATTTGGGTTAAGGAAAAATTGGATTTGGTTGTTATTGTTGTGAGGCCGACGCCCCTAAGGGTCGGTTTGGTTTGGATTCAAGCTCAGTTAGAGCTAGCCGAGACCTTAGAGGTCTCGGGTGGGACCCACGCGACTTGTGGTGAAGCTTTGACTCGGGTTTGACTTGGTAGGTCGATTCGTATAATTGGTATTTTGATGATTGTCAAGTTATTAATTTCATGGTTTATGGTATAATATTGTTGGTCATTGTTATTATTGTTACTAATATAAATTTGAGATTGATGATGAGATGATATGGACTCGTGGTATATTTTGGAGTTGTGTTGACGAAAAGTGGTATTGGGAACCGATTGTGAGACGGTTACTTAGAATGACGGAGATAGGTTAGAAAGGTGCCGTAGTCGGACCTTATTGTTGTAGTTTGTGAAAAATGGGACTTGTTGACGGAGTTGATTTATTTTGATTGAGGTTTGATTATATTACACCTGGGCTTGTGAGTTGAGCGTGTCGGGGTCACCTTGACTTTCTAGTCAATGGTTGATTTCGACAAACGCCTTGACATTTGGATTTGGACAATGAGCCGAGAAGTGATGACTCGGACATGTGACTCGTATTTTATAACTCGAAATAATTAATAATTACACAATTAATAAAACTCGTAATAACTTATATATCAATATAAATATATAAATGTGAAAACGTATATATATTTATATAAATGCGTATATAATAAATAGGAGATCACGAGTAACAAAAATAATAACATTAACGATATATATTAGACTATGAAAATAGTATAATATTGTCGGAAACATTATTATGATTAAATGGTTATAAATGGAAATATAAATTTAACGCGAATTGTTTGTACGAAATGAAGCGAGCTTTTGGAAATAAAATGAAACTTTGCGAGTTATAAAATATTCGAGGGCACTTAAATCCAAGATTGACCATTTTATTAATTGTTGACTTTTGTGCTTGTCACGGATGTGTGACGTTAATAGACTCGTTTCATATAACTATATAACGTATTTAATCGATGGATTAAATGGGACCTATTTAGTTATATAAAAAGGGTTTATCAACGGGCATTGTATCCTACGACGCCTTTAGGTTGTGGTAGGAGTGCGGGATAATAAGCTACTAAATATTTTGTGAGGTTTACCGAATTGACGAATTCGGTAAGTTTGACGATATATTTAAGAAACTTATTAGACTTTAAAACTTACCATATAGTGATCTACGTGCTATGTGATTTAGGACTTGGTATGATCTTGGAATAATATATTAGATAAATAAGTTGTCGAGGATTAGCGAGTTGACGGACTTGGTAAACTTCGATGATTTATTTTAATAATATATTGGGCCAATATTAGACCTGTAGATAGTTATTATTATTTCTTTCGATGTGTTTCCTGGCTTGTGTTGAGTCGACCTTCCACCCACATGGATACCAAACGTCAAAACAAATATAAGAAATGGATTTTGGAAAGTAAAAAGGAATATGTTCGGGATTGAGAATATTTGATTTTTGAGAAAATGGTTCTGAGAAGATTTTATATTGTTTGGAAGTGCCGAGTCCGTAGTTGCCGTCATTTGAGTTGCTATACTTCTTGGTTCTACTGGTTTTTGTGCTGATATCTGGACTTGAGGTGAGTCATAGCCCCACTTTTACTTTTGAATATTGTTTTCAATACTTGGGGTGAGAAACGTGCAAATTATTTTATGTGGACTATTATTGCTATTTATTTAAAACTTGTTATGCTTATAGAACTAGGTAGGTTGTAGCACATGTCGTATCCTTACGAATGCAAGAACATGTCGTATCCTTACGAATGTTGGGCATGTCGTATCCTTGCGAATGCATATTGATTTGATTGGTTTTGGACTATAGTGTGCACTTATAGGTTTGGTTTAGTGATTTGAGGCCTAGTCTAGCTAGCAAGCGTTTTGCGTATATGTCCACTTGATTGAATTAAGAATTTAAACCTATGACCTCACCATCGAAAGCTGACTTTTAGCGCGTTTTCTCAGGTAATTAAGTGATGACTTGGGATGCTTGGTTTGGAAGGCTTGGCATGGCAACTTGGTTAAAAGATCTATTTTCGAACTCTGTTAATTGATTGTGGACCTATGTTTAATTTATTTTGGGCCTTACTTTGGATATTTGGGATGAATGTAATCTCTAAAAACCCTGGTTGGTTTTGTTTTTACTTATGTTTACTTTATCTCGTTTCTTTATGACTTGTGATGTATACCAATCCCCGTAGCACCCCGAAAGCTTGATTAGTCTTCCGCTGTACCAAATTTTGGGGGTTTTACAGATTGGTACCAGAGCCAAGGTTATAGAGAACTAGGTAATAAACACCTAAACTATAACCGATTTTTATAGAAAACGATCCTCGACCAATGCCCGCCATCCCGCCAAGCCGAAGCATCTTGGATTATGTTGAGATATTATGAGATAATGATATGATATGAGATTTTGAGATGATTTGGGAATTATGGATATGTTGATTTATATGATATGATGGCGTTTGGGAACTTATATGACTTACTTGTTTTAGAAACGTTTTAGTAATGCGGTATATGAAAAATCTTCTTGAAAATTTATGATTGAGGTTATATGATGATTTTAGTACGATATTTTGAGTTTCGCAGTTTAGTTGTTTTGAAACACTTACACCTACCCTACGCCGTTGTCACAGACCATGGCCTCCTATACGTTCGATGTTACTAAGGATCTTCTTGCTGATCCACACCGCCCAACACAGGTCACCATGGCTCCTGAGGAACCTTACAGGATTGCCATGCATTCAGCTACTTCATCACCGACAGGAGTTTCTCGCGCACCACCTGCTTCACCTACTTCTCAGGGACCCTCATCTTCTTTGGGGCTTCATGGTACTTCGAGACAGCTCACACTTCATCAGGCTTTAGCTCGTATAGCTCCACGTTTTGCCCACCGAGCTACGACACGTATGTCTGTGCGCCCTTCACCACCACCCATGCACTTTGATGCTCACGCTCTTCTGTCAGATGCACCACCCACATCATTCTGTTGTCGTCCTAGATCACCTACTTTATCACCTCATGGTTCACCTGTTCGGAGACGACGATTGATGGAGTACCCCTCAGATGAGGAGGAGGAGTACGAGGGTGAGGAGGAGGCTGATGACCCTCAGGAGGGTGAGAAGAGGGATGATGACCCAGATGAGGGTGAGGAGGAGGATGATCCTCAGGAGGAGGAGATGCCTGATGATGATGGTTTGCCAGCTCACAGCCCGACACATTCAGCTCATTCTATAGAGCCCGATTCTCCGATACATAAGCTAGAGCCAGTTTCACCTCCCGATTCTCCGATACATCAGCTAGAGCCAGTTTCACCTGATCATCCGTTTTTATTTGATTCTCCACCTGGCAGTCCCGTGGTGTCGGATGCGCCATCTGAGATATCTGTTGAGCCTGCAGATCTTGGTAAGACTGGTAGGATTTGGGCTCGGCTTACTTCACAGGGCGAGAAGATCTCGCAGTTGGCAGATCGACTTGAGATGCTTATTGCTGAGTTTATTGGTGAGTTGAGGGTTGATATGGCTACTGTTGTGGGCAGGACTACAGCGATTAGGAGAGGTATGATGGTGGTACATGAGCAGATAGAGAGTCTGCAGAGAGGGTTCATCACGGCTCGCGAGGCAGATCGCAAGCTGTGGCAGAGGAACACGGAGTTGGAGAAGGAGGTTGTAGACCTCAAAAGGGATAGTGATACTCACAGTGTCGAGCTGGGATCGTTATGGAGAGAGTTGGATGGTTTGAGATCTGAGTTGAGGAGTCTACACCAGCATAGTGGCTAGATAGTTTTGGATTATGGTGTTATGTTGCTTTCTAAACCAGGGAGTGCTTGGTTAGAAAAGCTAGTTATCCTATCTTTTGTGTATTTCAGTTGTATGTTCGTCTCGTTTGGAATGATTAGTATCCTTATGTCTTTTGGTAGTTGGAACGATGTATTGATCGCTATTTGTATGGATGACGGTTATTTTGCATGATGTTATGTGGTTTTGGATGTTTATGGAAATTGCGTTCCTATTTGTTTGATTGATGTCTTGTGGTGTATTGTTGATATTCTACCAATATCTTGGCTTCATCTATCCAATTCTTGTTAAGCGTATGATAAATACTATCGGAGACTTATAAACCTTGTATTGTGTTTCAGATCAATGGTCCCACGATGAAACCCTGTCAGAGCTACCCGAACTGGTCCTGCAGTGACTACCCCAGGTCGTCGAGGACGCCGTCCTACATGAAATGTTGAAACCCCTACTCCCGACAACCTGAACACCACCAACCGCAATAACAGGAATCAAAATGTTGATGTTTAGGGAGACAACGGTCATATTCCACTGAATGCACCTACTGTGGATCAGGCTATGATCAATCAACTTGTGGAACAACGTGTTACTGAACTACTAGCTGAGTCAAATCACTTCTACAACTCAGTTGGAACCTTTCCACCTATTCGTACTAATGGATGCAATTACAAGGAGTTTCGAATCTGTGGACCCATTGAGTTTGGTGGAACTGAAGGAGTAGTCAGGTGGATAGAGAAAACTGAGTCAGTGTTTACTGTTAGCAATTGTGCAAAGAATGCGAAGGTAAAGTTTGCTTCGTTTACTTTTAAGGATGAAGCATTAACTTGGTGGAACAATTATTGTAATTCGATTGGGAGTGAAGTGGCCTATGCCATGACTTGGGAGCAGTTCAAGTCCTTGTTGATTCAGACTTACTGCCCAAGGAATGAAGTTAAGAAACTCGAGATTGAGTTTTGGAATCACAAAGTGAAGGGTACTAACATGGCGACTTATAATCGTCATTACCAAGAGTTAGCCTTGCTTTGCCCAGATATGGTTCAGACTGAGACTCAGAAGATTGAGCGGTATACCGATGGGTTACATGTGGCTGCAAGGAACGATGTGATTGCTGCTAGGCCTGCTAACATTCATGAGGCTATCATGATCGCTCAACAGTTAATGGATTTGTTGGAACTGGAAGATGCTGAAAAGGAAAAGAATGGAAAGAGGAAGAGAGACCACCACTCTAAGGGTAATGATCACCGAAACAAGCAACAAGCAGTTGCCAAGGTTTATGCTATTGGGGATGGAGATAAGAAAGATCACAATGGAGATTCGCCCAAATGTGGCCGTTGTTATAAAAATCATTCTGGACAATGTACTGTGACGTGTAAGAACTTCTCAAAGATTGGGTACATAGCTAAGGATTGTAGAGCTCGACCACTTGCTATGGTCCAAGCTACTCCTGAAACTATGAGTAAGGCGAATGTCACTTGTTTTGGATGTGGGAAGAAAGGGCACTATAGGAATGAGTGTAGGGAATCGTGGAATCGAGGTAACCAAGGATCGGGAAGTATCATGCTCACATTCTTTGCGATGAGAAAATTGTGTGTGTGCCTTATGGCAAGGTGATTTTAAATATACAAGGCGATCGAAATGGTTTGAAGAGCCCATCCAGATTAGCAGTCATTTCTTGCACTAAGCTACCAAAGCCAATGGAAAAAGGATGTTACCTTTTCTTAGCTCAAATTTCTGAGAAAGGATCGAAGGAGAAGAAAGAAAGGTGCATTAGAGATGTGCCTATAGTTCGTGACTTTCCGGATGTATTCCCGGATGATTTGCCAGGAATCCCGCCTACTAGACAAGTGGAATTTCAGATCGAGTTGATACCTGGTGCTGCACCTGAAGCACGGGCACCCTATCCACTCGCACCGACTGAATTAGACGAGTTGTCGAAACAATTGGCAGAATTAGCAGAGAAGGGGTTTATACGGCCAAGTTCGTCACCTTGGGGAGCCCCAGTCTTATTCGTGAAGAAGAAGGATGGATCTTTTCGCATGTGCATCGATTACCGAAAGCTGAATAAGTTAACTGTGAAGAATAGATACCTGTTACCGAGGATCGATGACTTGTTCGATCAGCTTCAAGGATCGAGTGTTTATTTGAAGATCGATCTGAGATTGGGGTATCATCAACTTAGAGTTCCCGAGGAAGATATTCCAAAAACGGTTTTCAGAACCCGTTACGGGCATTACGAGTTCCAAGTGATGCCATTTGGGTATACTAACGCACCGGCGGTATTCATGGATCTCATGAATCGGGTGTGTAAGCCTTACTTGGACAAGTTTGTGATCGTGTTTATAAACGACATTCTGATCTATTCGAAGAACAAAGAGGAGCATGAGGAGCATCTAAGACTCATCTTAGAATTGCTCAGGCAGGAAAAGCTGTACGCTAAGTTCTCCAAATGTGAGTTTTGGATTCCGACAGTACAATTCTTGGGTCATGTGATTTATAGTCGAGGAGTTCATGTAGATCCCGCTAAGATTGAAGCCATTAAAGATTGGGCCGCTCCGATGACCCCAACTGAAGTTCGTCAATTTTTGGGATTAGCCGGTTACTATCGAAGGTTCATTGAGGGATTTTCAAAAATAGCGAAGCCGTTGACCAAATTGACTCAGAAGAATGTTAAATACGAATGGGGAGATAAGGAAGAGGAAGCGTTTCAATTACTTAAGGAGATGTTGTGTAGTGCTCCTATCTTGGCATTGCCTGAAGGTAGTGAAGATTTTGTTGTTTACTTTGACGCTTCTCATAAAGGTTTGGGAGCTGTTTTAATGCAAAGAGAGAAGGTGATAGCTTATGCTTCCCGACAGCTCAAGAAGCATGAGAAGAACTACACCACCCATGACTTGGAGTTAGGTGCTGTGGTTTTTGCCTTAAGGATATAGAGACATTATCTGTATGGAACCAATTGTGTTGGATTGAGCTACTAAGCGATTATGATTATGAAATCCGCTATCGTCTCGGTAAAGCAAACATCGTTGCTGATGCTCTTAGTCGGAAGGAGAGAATACCACCACTACGAGTCAGGTCATTAGGAATGACTATCGTTTCACCGTTACCATCTCAGATATTAGAAGCTCAAAAGGAAGCGTTGAAGGCAGAAAACCGACCTGCTGAGAATATCTTTGGGATGGCAGAAAATGAGAATGGATTTGTTAAGCGTTCTGAAGGAATATTATGTTTTGGAGACCGAAGTATTGTATGGAGGAATTCGTGAATTGATTATGCATGAGTCGCATAAGTCAAGGTATTCTATTCATCCTGGGTCTGACAAGATGTACCAGGATCTGAAGAAATTGTATTGGTGGCCTAACATGAAGGCAAATATAGCATTGTACGTCAGCAAGTGTTTGACATGTTCGAAGGTTAAGGCAGAACACCAGAGACCGTCAGGGTTATTGACACAGCCAGAACTCCCAGTTTGGAAGTGGGAGCGGATCACAATGGATTTTATTACCAAATTACCGAGGACAGCTAGCGGTTGTGACGCTATCTGGGTAATTGTCGATCGGTTGACCAAGTCTGCTCATTTTCTAGCGATTAGCGAAGATGATAGTATCGACAAACTTGCTAAGTTGTATGTGAAGAAAATCATTTCTCGTCATGGTGTTCCAAGATCGATTATTTCGGATCGCGACAGTCGTTTCGTCAGCTTTGTGGCGATCACTCCAAACCGCTTTGGGGACGAGACTTGATATGAGCACTGCTTATCACCCCCAAACCGACGGTCAGAGTGAGAGAACTATTCAGACTTTGGAGGATATGCTTCGTGCCTGTATAATAGATTTTGGTAAAGGCTGGGAGAAATACCAACCTCTTGCGGAATTCTCTTATAACAACAGCTACCATACAAGTATTAAAGCTGCACCATTTGAAGCTTTATATGGTCGTAAATGTCGTTCTCCGATTGGTTGGGCTGAGGTTGGGGACAGCCAACTCACGGGCCCCGAGCTTATTTTGGAAACTACTGAGAAAGTGACTCAAATTCGTGATCGGTTGCAAGCAGCTCGTGATAGATAGAAAAGTTACACCGATTAGAGACGTAAACCTCTTGAGTTCCAGGTAGGAGACAAAGTGAACGTGAGGATGAGTTTCGGAAAAGATATCCTAAGCTTTTTACTTCGTAGATGGAAAGTTCCGAGAGAAACCCGGGACAGGTTTTTTCTGAGGCTGGGAGGATGTGACAACTGGCAATTTAGGGAGACATTTTAAAACCCGCATTACGTTAAAGTTTGATTATAATTAAATATTTGGAATTTTATTCGCAACGGATTGTAAAATTTAAATCGTGGTTTTAAATTTTGAAGTTTATGTGGAATTGAATTTGAATTATTGTTTTGATATGGAATTTATGTTGTGAATTATTGATTGAGACGTCTTTGAGGTACTACGTTGACTCCGACACTAGAAATAACCTAACACAATTAAATTTTGATTTACGGTTTGTTTTATACATTTAACAAACGTATCATGGAATTTTGAAATATCGGGAACGGGATCGAGTGAGGATGTCAAGATAATTTGAAAAGTTTACAGGATTGGTCCTCGTGTTATTTGACTAGCCATTCCCCTCACCACTATCATCATCATCATCATCATCATTATTATTATTATTATTATTATTATTATTATTATTATTATTATTATTATTATTATTATTATTATTATTATTATTATTATTATTATTATTATTATTATTATTATTATTATTATTATTATTATTATTATTATTATTATTGTTGTTGTTGTTGTTGTTGTTGTTGTTTAAGGAGAAAGAAAGAAAAAAAAAAGAGTAACTATACATGGTCCTTGCGGTTTTCGGTGCGCACACAAACACACACACAAACAAACACAACTCATCACCAACATTACAACTCTCTCTCTCTCTCCCTTGTGCAAACCCTAGCCACCGACCACCAAAACCGGCCGCTGACATCACACTGTCGGCCGCCACACCACACGACCACCACCAATCAACTCCCCATCACCTCCTCTTTTCGATCCACTACTACACACGCCATATACCCTTTATTTTAATCTCGTTACCACCCCAAACTCACCACCATCTTGTTTATTTTAGAGTTCTCCCGTCCTTGTCTTGTGAAATCAAAGGTAAGACGAGTCACAAGTGGATTGTGACTCGTATTTTGTTGAAAACGTGACCCAAGAGGTCACGAGTTATGTTTTTCGGATGGGTTTTTGATTAAAAATGTGAAATATAAGTGGGGTTTGAATAAAAACGTGGTTTTTAACAAGTTTGGTATCCGGGTTTGCTTGGTTTGTGTGAGGTCGAGGCTCAACCGAGAGCTATTGCTCTTGTGCTTTTCGGGCTCAAGTGATTCTTCTTGATATATTTGGTCATGGGTTGATGAATTTGAGGATGTTTGGTTTCATTTTCTTGTGTTTTTATTTATTTGGGTTAAGGAAAAATTGGATTTGGTTGTTGTTGTTGTGAGGCCGTCGCCCCTAAAGGTCGGTTTGGTTTAGATTTAAGCTCGGTTAGAGCTAGCCGACCCTAGAGGTCTTGGGTGGGACCCACACGACTTGTGGTGAAGCTTTGACTCGGGTTTGACTTGGTAGGTCGACCCATATAATTGGTATTTTGATGATTGACAAGTTATTAATTTTATGGTTTATGGTATAATATTGTTGGTCATTGTTATTATTGTTACTAATATAAATTTGAGATTGATGACAAGATGATATGGACTCGTGGTATATTTTGGAGTTGTGTTGACGAAAAGTGGTATTGGGAACCGATTGTGAGACGGTTACTTAGAATGACGGAGATAGGTTAGAAAGGTGCCGTAGTCGGACCTTATTGTTGTAGTTTGTGAAAAATGGGACTTGTTGACGTAGTTGATTTATTTTGATTGAGGTTTGAATGTTTGATTATATTACACTTGGACTTGTGAGTTGAGCGAGTCGGGGTCACCTTGACTTTCTAGTCAATGGTTGATTTCGACAAACGCCTTGACATTTGGATTTGGACAATGAGCCGAGAAGTGATGACTCGGACATGTGACTCGTATTTTATAACTCGAAATAATTAATAACTACACAATTAATAAAACTCGTAATAACTTATATATCAATATAAACATTTATATAAATATATAAATGTGAAAACGTATATATATTTATATAAATGCGTATATAATAAATAGGAGATCACGAGTAATAAAAATAATAACGTTAACGATATATATTAGACTATGAAAATAGTATAATATTGTCAGAAACATTATTATGATTAAATGGTTATAAATGGAAATATAAATTTAACGCGAATTGTTTGTACGAAATGAATCGAGCTTTTAGAAATAAAATGAAACTTTGCGAGTTATAAAATATTCGAGGGCAAAAAAAAAACAAAAAACGGAAATTATAAAAAAGAAATAATTTAGAAAAAGATAGATCCATTCATCCATTCATCCACACCAGATCGTATGGAGGTTTATGGGTCTATCTTTTTCGCACGATCTGGTGTGGATGAATGGATTGACATGTTCGTATAGTTCTTATTCTTGGTCGATCTATTGGTTGTTACTGCTCGTTCATGCTTTTGAAACCCTTTATTAGGGTTTTGAATTTCTTTATGCTGTGGTTCGTCTGAATGTAACCCTTATTAGGGTTTGGTTCGTTTACTGCTTGCTCTTATCAGGTGTATGTATGGATTTGTGGGTTTTGGAGAGAGTGTAAGTCATGTTAATGGATGTGTGGTTGATCGATGACGAATTGCTGCTGTCATGGGGTGGTTTGTGTTTGATGATCGACTGCATATTGGAATGTTAGGGTTTTTACACCCTAGTTTAATGCTTATGCGTGATATTGCTGCTATATACATGATCGTTAAACGTTTTACTTAGCTGCTGTTGATCGATAATGCTGGAAGTAATGTGGGATATTGGTTTTTAACACGGTTCATCATTCAAGGACATGTGTGTATTGTTATTTTATGGGTCTACTGATTGATGTGCTGAATGTTATGGAAGTTAAGTTTTAAGAGTTCTTATTCAAAAACTCTATTGATCGGTTGGTGCGACTTGATCCTGCACGCATTTATGATTATCAAGGTTCGCTGCATGGTTGTTAGGGTTTTCTTAAACCATATTTGTTTTGTTATGCTATGTCATGCTGCTACTATTCACATTCACATCTTCGGGTAGTAGCTTATGGATTTAGTGTATGATGGGTATGGTGGAGGTTTTGTTTGTAGTGTTTTTGCTACTACAAACAGATTTTATGTTGAAGGTCGCTTGGATGTTTCTTCGTGGATTTTTCATGGATGTTAAGGTGGACCGCCATAGTGATATAGAAGGCTCAAGTGTTTTGCTTGAGTAGTATTGTTAAGTTTTATGTAATTTGTCATTATTGGTAGGTTCATTTTATTGTAAGTTATAAGAATGGTGTGTCATTCTTATATTCGAGTCTGTAAGTGTCCTAAGGGACTGAGGTGAGGGACTCACTCTCATCCATTGTACTTCAATGTTTTTTTGGTTAATATATTTTACCAGGGTGCATGATTACTCCCCTTTACAAAAAAATAAATAAATAAATATTCGAGGGCACTTAAATCCAAGATTGACCATTTTATTAATTGTTGACTTTTGTGCTTGTTACGGTTGTGTGACGTTAATAGACTCGTTTCATATAACTATATAACTTATTTAATCGACGGATTAAATGGGACCTATTAAGTTATATAAAAAGGGTTTATCAATGGGCATTGTAACCTACGACGCCTTTAGGTTGTGGTAGGAGTGCGGGATAATAAGCTACTAAATATTTTGTGAGGTTTACCAAATTGACGAATTCGGTAAGTTAGACGATATATTTAGGAAACTTATTAGACTTTAAAACTTACCATATAGTGATCTACGTGCTATGTGATTTAGGACTTGGTATGATCTTGGAATAATATATTAGATAAATAAGATGTGGAGGATTAGCAAGTTGACGGACTTGGTAAACTTCGATGATTTATTTAAATAATATATTGGGCCAATATTAGACCTGTAGATCGTTATTATTATTTCTTTCGATGTGTTTCCTGGCTTCTGTTGAGTCGACCTTCCACCCACATGGATACCAAACGTCAAAACAAATATAAGAAACGGATTTTGGAAAGTAAAAAGGAATACGTTCGGGATTGGGAATATTTGATTTTTGAGAAAATGGTTCTAAGAAGAGTTTATATTGTTAGGAAGTGCCGAGTCCGTAGTTTCCATCATTTGAGTTGCTATACTTCTTGGTTCTACCGGTTTTTGTGCTGATATCTGGACTTAAGGTGTGTCATAGCCCCACTTTTACTTTTGGATATTGTTTTCAATACTTGGGGTGAGAAACATGCAAATTGTTTTATGTGGACTATTATTGCTATTTATTTAAAACTTGCTATGCTTGTAGAACTAAGTAGGTTGTAGCGCATGTCGTATCCTTACGAATGCAAGAACATGTCGTATCCTTACGAATGTTTGCATGTCGCATCCTTGCGAATGCATATTGATTTGATTGGTTTTGGACTATAGTGTGCACCTATAGGTTTGGTTTAGTGATTTGAGGCCTAGTCTAGCTAGCAAACGTTTTGCGTATATGTCCACTTGATTGAATTAAGAATTTAAACCTATGATCTCACCAGCAAAAGCTGACTTTTAGCGCGTTTTCTCAGGTAATTAAGTGATGACTTGGGATGCTTGGTTTGGAAGGCTTGGCATGGCAACCTGGTTAAAGGATCTATTTTCGAACTCTGATAATTGATTGTGGACCTATGTTTAATATATTTTGGGCCTTACTTTGGATATTTAGGATGTATGTAAACTTTAAAAACCTTGGTTGGTTTTGTTTTTACTTATGTTTACTTTATCTTGTTTCTTTATGACTTGTGATGGATACCAATCCCCGTAGCACCCCGGAAGCTTGATTAGTCTTCCGCTGTACCAAATTTTGGGGGGGTTACATTAATGGTTCTGTATGTGATATTCCTGTTCGATTGATGTCTATGGTATGTGGGTAAGAATGGGGTTCTAAGCTTGCTTGGCTCGACTCCTATTCTTACTATGGCTCCTAAACTACTGTATGTATGAGGTGAGGAAGAGAGAAAGATGGCATGAGGGGGGGGGGGAGTGACTATGTACTGCTACTACATTACTCTTAGAACCTATAGGGAGTGACTAATGGTGGCTAGGATTAGCTAGGAGTGGTGGTGAAGGGTGGTTGGACCTTAGGGGGTCGCGGCACAAGGAGTTCTCAAAAAGCTTAATTTTTGGTGATGGTGGTGTGTGGCTGGTTGCTTGGGATGACTAAGGTGGTGGATAAGCTACTTGGTTGGTAGCTTGAGGTGCTTAAGGTGCTTAAGTAGCTTATTTCTAAGTTTAGGGTTTAGTTTAAGCCTAATCTTGCTTAGTGAGTGGTTAGGGTCTAGCTTAGGTTCTAGTGCCTAGATTAGGGTCCTATGAGTACTTAGTGACTTAGATAAGTTCTAGGAAGCTTACTCTAAGTGGTGGTAGCCCAATTCTCTCCCCTCTAGGGGCGATTCTGGCCGCCACTCCTACACTCCTATTCCGGCAAAAAATCAATCTTCTAAATCGTTTTCTACCTTTTGGTATGCAATCGGTTCATTAGATTGAATATTCTTAGGGGTGGCGTGCTACTGTTCTTATTATTTAACCCTAAATCGACCATGATGCTAGGGTTTCTGGTGATCGTCCTTTTTGTTTCTACTTCACATTAGGTTTTCTCGTAATTCGTTAGGGATAACCTTGGTATTCATTCCACGACCAACCCTTTGAGGTGTCGTCTAGTGTGCTATTGATTATGGGTAATATGATGCGTTAAATGTTATAACCAATCTCCTATTAGGGTTTGGTTCCTGATATTCGTGTAAGTAAACTCTTTTTAGGGTTTTTTGGTTCTGATTATTGAGTTATCATTGAAGTATTACTGATTGTGGGTTGGATAGAGGGGTGTATGATCTGGTCGACTTGGATGTTAGGGTTTGTTACAACCCTATTTCCTGTATATGGTTGATCCTACCCTTTTTGAATGTCTCTATTTTGCTGGGTAATTCGGATCGTTCCATAGTGTGTTTGTGTGGTTAATGTCGATCGCATGGTAGTGATATGGCATCGTTCTATGCCATTATTGATCCTGTTGCTACTGTTTGATTAGATTGTGGATCGCACTGCTGTGATTGTGTAGGTTAGGGTTTGCTTAAACCCTATTGGTCGACTTGATGCTGATTGTCAATGGGATGTTGTACCTGCTGGTTGGAGTGATGATGGTAAACCCTTGCTGGTTATTTAGCTTGGTTTGATCGTGATTATTCACTTTTCAAGTGGTACATTTGAAGATGCACTAATGCTGGTCGTTAAACCTTAAAATCACTTAAGGTTTATTATGGTTTCTTTGCTATTACAACCTACACGTGCTACATTATGGTGGAGTCTAGTACCACCTGTTTTGTGTGGTTAATTCAGTTGGTGTTTGGTTGGATGATTGCATGGGATGGAAGTCAAGTTTTGGGGTATCCTTGTTCAAAAACCTGTGTTTGGTCTATGGCAGTTTATTTGGTTAGGATTATTGATGCTCCTCTTGTTTTCTTGAGGGTATTGACGCTCCTCTTGTTTTCTTGAGGGATTGAAGCTGTCCATAGTGATTGTTTTCATGTAAGTACGAGTTCTTGATCACAAGTATGGTTCTGAATGTTCTTTGTGCTTGTTTATACTTGGTGATAGGGACTTGTGGATTGTCATCGAGCCATTGGGGAGGGTGCTGGAATGTCGCGTGTTCCACTTACTAACCTTTTGGTCTCTTTGTGTAAGTTCATCTCCTTGTTTATCATTGCCGTGCTCTGATTCTTGTTGAAGCTTGTTTGTGGGACAATGAAGATGATTGGAAGTTCTACGGTGACTATGCTTTTAGTGCTACTTGTGATGCAAGTGTTAACTTCATGATGTTTATTCACTTTTATAGTCATTGTAGGTTGATTGTTTTATTTTGAAAGTTATAAGAATGGCATGTCATTCTTATATAGAGTTGCTTGTAAGTGTCCTAAGGGACTGAGATGAGGGATCCACCCTCATCCCTAAAGACTAACTTTATGAGGGCAATTTGTCCCTTACTTGATTAGAGCCGTTGTCCCTAAAGGCTCACTTGTTGAGAGCAATTGTACCTTACATTATGGGAGTCGTTGTCCCTAAACGCTTCCCACTTGATGAGAGCAATTGCCTTTTACATGATGATAGCTGTTTTCCCTAATGCTTGCACACTTGATAAGAGCAATTGTCACTTACATGATGAGATCCGTTGTCCCTAAAGGCTAACTTTATGAGGGCAATTTGTCCCTTACATGATAAGAGTCCTTGTCCCTAAAGGCTCACTTGTTGAGAGCAATTGTACCTTACATTGTGGGAGCCGTTGTCTCTAAACGCTTGCTCACTTGATGAGAGCAATTGCCCTTTAAATGATGATAGCCGTTGTCCCTAATGCTTGCACAATTGAAAAGAGCAATTGTCACTTACATGATGGGATCCATTGTTCCTAAAGGCAAATTTTATGAGGGCAATTTGTCCCTTACATGATAAGAGCCATTGTCCCTAAAGGCTCACTTGTTAAGAGCAATTGTACCTTACATTATGGGAGCCGTTGTTCCTAAACGCTTGCTCAATTGATGAGAGCAATTGTCATTCACATGATGATAGCCGTTGTCCCTAATGCTTGCATACTTGATAAGAGCAATTGTCACTTACATGATGAGATCCGTTGTCCCTAAAGGCAAACTTTATGAGGGCAATTTGTCCATTAAATGATAAGAGCCGTTGTCCCTAAAGGCTCACTTGTTGAGAGCAACTGTACCTTTCTTTATGGTAGCCGTTGTCCCTAAACGCTTCCTCACTTGATGAGAGCAATTGCCATTTACAAGATGATAGCCGTTGTCCCTAATGCTTGCCTACTTTATAATAGCAATTGTCACTTACATGATGAGATCCGTTGTCCCTAAAGGCTAACTTTATGAGGGCAATTTGTCCCTTAAATGATAAGAGCCGTTGTCCCTAAAGGCTCACTTGTTGAGAGCAACTGTACCTTTCCTTATGGGAGCCGTTGTCACTAAACGCTTGCACACTTGATGAGTGCAATTTCCATTTACATGATGATAGTTGTTGTCCCTAATGCTTGCACACTTGATAAAAGCAATAGTCACTTGCATGATGAGATCCGTTATCCCTAAAGGCTAACTTTATGAGGGCAATTTGTCCCTTACATGATTAGAGCCGTTGTCCCTAAAGGCTCACTTGTTGAGAGCAATTGTACCTTACATTATGGGAGTCGTTGTCCCTAAACGCTTCCCAATTGATGAGAGCAATTGCCTTTTACATGATGATAGCCGTTTTCCCTAATGCTTGCACACTTGATAAGAGCAATTGTCACTTACATGATGAGATCCGTTGTCCCTAAAGGCTAACTTTATGAGGGCAATTTGTCACTTAAATGATAAGAGTCGTTTTCCCTAAAGACTCGCTTGTTGAGAGCAATTATACCTTACTTTATGGGAGCCGTTGTTCCTAAACGCTTACTCACTTGATGAGAGCAATTGCCCTTTAAATGATTTTAGCCGTTGTCCCTAATGCTTGCACAATTGAAAAGAGCAATTGTCACTTACATGATGGGATCCATTGTTCCTAAAGGCTAATTTTATGAGGGCAATTTGTCCCTTACATGATAAGAGCCATTTTCCCTAAAGGCTCATTTGTTGAGAGCAATTGTACCTTACATTATGGGAGCCGTTGTTCCTAAACGCTTGCTCACTTGATGAGAGCAATTGCCATTTACATGGTGATAGCCGTTGTCCCTAATGCTTACATACTAGATAAGAGCAATTGTCACTTACATGATGAGATCCGTTTTCCCTAAAGGCTAACTTTATGAGGGCAATTTGTCCCTTAAACGATAAGAGCCGTTGTCCCTAAAGGCTCACTTGTTGAGAGCAACTGTACCTTTCTTTATGGGAGCTGTTGTCCCTAAACGCTTCCTCACTTGATGAGAGCAATTGCCATTTACATGATGATAGTCGTTGTCCCTAATGCTTGCATACTTGATAAGAGCAATTGTCACTTACATGATGAGATCCATTGTCCCTAAAGGCTAACTTTATGAGGGCAATTTGTCTCGTAAATGATAAGAGTCGTTGTCCCTAAAGGCTCACTTGCTAAGAGCAACTGTACCTTTCCTTAAGGGAGCCGTTGTCACTAAACGCTTGCACACTTGATGAGTGCAATTTCCATTTACATGATGATAGCCGTTTTCCCTAATGCTTGCACACTTGATAAGAGCAATTGTCACTTACATGATGAGATCCGTTGTCCCTAAAGGCTAACTTTATGAGGGCAATTTGTCCCTTAAATGATAAGAGCTGTTGTCCCTAAAGGCTTGCTTGTTGAGAGCAATTACACCTTACTTTATGGGAGCCGTTGTCCCTAAATGCTTGCTCACTTGATGAGAGCAATTGCCCTTTATATGATGATAGCCGTTGTTCCTAATGCTTGCACAATTGATAAGAGCAATTGTCACTTACATGATGAGATCCGTTGTCCCTAAAGGCTAACTTTATGAGGGCAATTTGTCCCTTAAATGATAAGAGCCGTGGTCCCTAAAGGCTCACTTGTTGAGAGCAACTGTACCTTTCCTTATGGGAGCCGTTGTCACTAAACGCTTGCACACTTGATGAGTGCAATTTCCATTTACATGATGATAGTCGTTGTCCCTAATGCTTGCACACTTGATTAGAGCAATTGTCACTTACATGATGAGATCCGTTGTCCCTAAAGGCTAACTTTATGAGGGCAATTTGTCCCTTAAATGATAAGAGCCGTTGTTCCTAAAGGCTCGCTTGTTGAGAGCAACTATACTTTTCTTTATGGGAGCCGTTATCCCTAAACGCTTGCTCACTTGATGAGAGCAATTGCCCATTAAATGATGATAGCCGTTGTCCCTAATGCTTGCACACTTGATAAGAGCAAGTGTCACTTACATGATGGGATCCATTGTTCCTAAAGGCTAACTTTATGAGGGCAATTTGTCCCTTACATGATAAGAGTCCTTGTCCCTAAAGGCTCACTTGTTGAGAGCAATTGTACCTTACATTGTGGGAGTCGTTGTCTCTAAACGCTTGCTCACTTGATGAGAGCAATTGCCATTTACATGATGATAGCCGTTGTCCCTAATGCTTGCATACTTGATAAGAGCAATTGTCACTTACATGATGAGATCCGTTGTTCCTAAAGGCTAACTTAATGAGGGCAATTTGTCCCTTAAATGATAAGAGCCGTTTTTCCTAAAGGCTCACTTGTTGAGAGCAACTGTACCTTTCTTTATGGGAGCCGTTGTCCCTAAACGCTTGCTCACTTGATGAGTGCAATTTCCCTTTACATGATGTTAGTCGTTGTCCCTAAAGACTAACTTTATGAGGGTAATTTGTCCCTTACATGATTAGTGCCGTTGTCCTTAAAGGCTCACTTGTTGGGAGCAACTGTACCTTTCTTTATGGGAGCTGTTGTCCCTAAACGCTTCCCACTTGATGAGAGTAATTGCCCTTTACATGATGATAGCCGTTTTCCCTAATGCTTGCACACTTGATAAGAGAAATTATCACTTACATGATGAGATACGTTGTCCCTAAAGGCTAACTTTATGTGGGCAATTTGTCCCTTACATGATAAGAGCCGTTGTCCCTAAAGGCTCACTTGTTGAGAGCAACTGTACCTTTCTTTATGGGAGCCGTTATCCCTAAACGCTTGCTCACTTGATGAGAGCAATTGCCCATTAAATGATGATAGCCGTTGTCCCTAATGCTTGCACACTTGATAAGAGCAACTGTCACTTACATGATGGGATCCATTGTTCCTAAAGGCTAACTTTATGAGGGCAATTTGTCCCTTACATGACAAGAGTCGTTGTCCCTAAAGGCTCACTTGTTGAGAGCAATTGTGTAATCTCCCGTAAATTTTCCCTATGAATAGTGAAAGTAAATCAAGACTAATATATCATTACATTAATTAATAACGTTTTTACCGATAACAAAAATTTTTATTTTTATTTATTTAAATATGCTATGTTATTCTTAATCACTACGATACTTATAAATCCTTTTTCCTCGGAACGATGCTCACACATGTACCACTATAGTCTAAAAATCGCGAGAATATTAAATTTTTAGCACTTACGAACTTACGTAACGTATTTTAACAAAACGCGTTCGACAACGTCCGTACTCACGTAAACGTCTCACTAATTAAATACTAAACTTTTCACTAATGATAATTAATAATTTTACTAATTACAATTACACTAAACCGGGCCCTAAATCCCACCCTAAGCCCAAACCAAATCTCGGCCTGTTACTATTCCTAGCCCAAAACAAATTTAGCCCACTTACCTTTATTTTGTTTTCAAGACATTCGACTAGGACAAGCTAGAAACGAGCTTCGTACGCTCAAATCCTACACACGACACCCCTACATTTTTACACATACTCGTTCCTCCCCTAGCCAACAATTAGAGTGTCGAATTTTAGTTCCCCACGTTGAGTCTAGATACGATTTTACGAGGCAAAGCATATGTCCCAAAAACGAGTTCATAAAATTTCAACTAATCCAAAACTCAACCATTTTAACCCACGATTGTTTCTATAACATCCTAAAATCATTTCTAAACACAAACCAATGTCTAAAGGTTGCAAAATTATCAAATCTCACAAGCCATGCCGATTTACAAATCGGTTTACTAAATGAAATGGTGGTCGACATGCATGTTTCAAAACAAACTAGTACCTAGGTAAAGTACTACACTCTTTTAAAATGTATTTCACAAGTACCGGTTCATTTCAAAGTTTCAATGCCCACGTTTTCTTTGAATTTTGAGGATGTCGACACATAAGAAACCAAAAAATTGAGTAACTTGTTTACTCTTACACATTAGGACTTTTGGATACATGTTACAATCCCATCACATTAAATTTTAGATACAAGAATACACTAGGTACCATATATAAACCCATGCATGCATGCTTTCGTTTCTATTTCCATGCAAACCGAAAACTTACCAAATATTTCTAAGTAGTGAGTCTAGGCATTGGGTCGAAGCATTTGGGTAGGAATTCAAAGGATTCGTGTGGGTTTAGGAGGAACAAGTTGTTGTTTGTGAATCTTGGTCGAGCAAAAATACACACTACGTACTCATATCACTCACTTCTCGACTCTACGTCTCATTTACCCCACCATTTGGTGTCGTAAGTTCCTAAACGACTCATTTCATTTTTTTAGCTATACGTACATATGCATTATTTTAGCACACGACACAAACAAATGCACCTTTGTATTCGAAAACTAAATAAACAACATATATATATTTTACGTTCGTCTATATATTTTACACCTTAACAATAAAGTTATGAAAAGTTTTGAAACTAAAATGCTACGTACAAACTATTTTAGAATACGTTTCTAACGTACCACAACAAGTATTGAAAAACTCTTAAAATTTTCTAAGTCTTTTACTTCTAAAAACTCGTCCCATGCTAGCCCAAAACGCACGTACATATTTAAAATCTACTTAACGAGCATGCCATTTTATTTCACCAACCAATCGACCCCCTAGCAGCCTATCACTTTCGTATAGAGACTTAATGAAAATACGTACGTTTTGAACCTATAAAAGTCACAAAGTAAATCGACATAGAAAACTAGTTTTGAAAATTTATAAACAACGACTGGGCCTTAAGGCCGAATCATCCAAAAATAAGCCGATTGAATAAGCTAAGGCTATAAGCAGTTTGACAACTTTTTCATAGTCCTAACCTTAGCCCAAAACAAAGCCCAAAACCCTTGTAGGCCCATTGGATCTAAAAACCTTAACGGGCTTAAGTTTTTCGTTTAAAGCCCATAAGCTATCAAATAAGCTTTTTCGACTAATAAGCTGTTAGAATAAGTTAAATAAGCTGTTTTGAAACTATTTAAGAAATGAAAACATTAAGTTTTGAAATTGGTGAATTTTGGACTAAATTTGCAAATTTTACAAAATTTGGGTTAAAAGTGTCAATTTTTCAAAGTTGTGGTATAAACTATCATTTCGTAAATTTAAGGGTGAAAACTGATTTTTATAAACTTTTGGGTGAAAAGTGTAAGAAATATAAAGTTTTGGACGTAAAATGTAAATATATTTAATTTTGGACTAACGGTGTAACACTAACGCCGTTAGGGTAAAAAGTGTAAATTTTTGGAAAAGACAAGGGTCGTATATAAAAATTAACATTTTATTTTTATTTTCCATTTTTACGATTTCACGTCACGACGTTACGTTTATTTTCAAACTATTATTATTATTACTATTATTATTATAACACGTTACGTTATATATATATATATATATATATATATATATATATATATATATATATATATATATATATATATATATATATATATATATATATATATATATATATATATATAAACTAAACGTACAATATACTATAAAAACCAAAAGTTTTACTATCGTTAAATTAACAAATCACGTATTTAAAAACTACTCGCGATTAAAACATTAAGACTATCAAACACTAAAACTTGCCAAATATTATCTAGGTCGTGTGTGGAGCCGTTCCCATTTTGCAAACTGAGTATCGATATTTTTATTTACTAAACCACTAAGGTGAGTTCATAGCCCACTTTTATAAAACTGTTTTCGAGAGGAGATACATGCTTAAAAATCTGAACACAAGTATTTTCTTATACTATGCCTGAAATTATTACTGCTTAAGTCCCTTTTTGCCAAAAGCTCCTCATATCATGAACCTTAGTCACCTAGTGGGTGAACGTAAATAATTGTAGATAGATCTATTAGGGATTGACAATCCCCGTTTGGGCATTGAGAAAACAACCAAACGCACTTTATTTGAAATCTAATAGGTTACTGGCAAGAACCTATCCCGAGAGCCCCCTGTTACCATAATCCATCATTTATGATGAGATCTGTTAATCGACTGAGTGTCATGAGCTTAATGCAATAATAAATGATTTTTAACTTATAATTGTAAATCGATGCAATTATCACTATCGCTTGTGTTCAACTACAAAACTTAAACCTATGAATATCACTCAACTTTTGTTGACTTTTAGCATGTTTATCTCAGGAAATTAATGCGAAGGAGCTCAAGGCATGGAGAGGGCATTAAACCCCTATACGGGTGTTAAATAAAATGTTTTGTCATTCGCTTTTAATAATTCATATCTTCTATGATATGTTAAAACTAATAGAACAACTTTGTATTTGAAAACTTGCTTTTAAATGAATGATAAACATAACTTTAAAACGTCTCTTTGAGTCGTTTTCTATGACGTTGACTTCGATCCTCTAAGTAATACCCCACAAAGTCTTTCGCTGCTCTAGTTGAAATTTAGGGGGTGTTACAGATTGGCATCAGAGCCAAGGTTATAGAGAACCATTTGTATTTTAAAAACACTGGACTATAACTACGCTTTTATAATGGACCATTTTTACAAAAGTCATGTTACGCCCTCCGTGCCTTCGCAGCTCCATCAACGGTTAGAAAATGTTATTTATCATATGAACTTTTTATAATGTTAACGTAGTTTATGATTATATTAATGACTTGCATTTACTATTCGGGATTAATACAGTACCATGTCGTCATCTTCCCATCCTATCACCTTCTCATCTGACTCGGACTCAGAAACTTCTCTCCCAATACCACCACCCCCATCACCTGCCCAAAACCGCAGGCATAGGCATGTGCGTCAACTCCAGATTTACGAGCCAGAACCCTTTGGTCAACCTTTCCGACGATACGGAGGAGGTCCTGTCTGTAAACACACCCCCCGGAAACAAGTGCATGCGACACTTACTCCACGTATACCACCACCATCTCCACCTCTACCTACTCCACTCGTATCACCAACACCAGTGATATTTCCCACCTCGCCTATGACTGGAATTAGGCCATCACTATCCTCATCCCTTGAGCACCCTAGGACTATACGACTATCCCCAGTTCCACCAAACACCGTCTTTTACCGACAAACCACCACTGTACCCTTACCAACACCTGATTCACCAACCATTACCTCACTATCAGCTCCACCTCGTAGGAGGCCACGTATTGTGGTTCCATCCCTATCTGACCCCTGTGAGCAAACCGTAACCGAGACTACTTCCCATCCCAAGACCCGTAGGAGGGTCGATGCTCGGAAATGGTCTTTCTTACTTCCAATCCTTCAGTACTGGAGATCTCAGGAAGGTGCTCCTAGTGCTAGGGAACTAGGAGAGAGTTCATCCTCAGCTGCTTCTAGGATTCTTCCAGTTACCGGAGAACCCATCCACCATACCATACCTTTACTAGCCGCCAGGATAGCCCGCCATGAGGATCGTCTTGATGACATTGTTAGAGTTATCGATGATTTCCCACTAGAGCAGATAGAGGCTATAGGAGAAGATGTAGAAAACCTTGAGATTGGTCAGTTGGCAATGGAGGAGAGTTTTGAGCTGATGAGCACCCATCTGCAAGGGGCTATTGAGACGATACGTACCTTGGGAGGTATTGCTATCATGATGCAAGGAGAGATCGATTCGCAGGATGACGAGATCGATAGGATTAGCATTCAGGTCCTAAACCTGAGGAGTATGATTAGGGACACCCAGACCAGAGAGAGAGCCAGAGACTTGACAATAGAGACCATGATGACTATGATTGAAGACCTTCAGCGTAGAGTCAGGGATGCACCAGGGAATCCATAGATCAGGGACATATCATTATAGCTAAGGACTATCTTAGCCTGCCAATGTGGCATTAATAAAGAAATCTTGTATTGTTATGTTTTCTTGTAAAACGAATGAACGAGACATTATTAATATTATGTTGTCAGTTACTTTGTAATATATTGATGTTTATCTATGTTTCTATGGTTGTATCTTTATGCGTTGTTGTGTTCTCATATATATGTTGTCACAGGGAATGTCAGTCTATACAAACCAAACCAAGCATTTATACTTCTATTGTGTGTTGTGATTTATTCAAGCATGTCGTGATGATTATTTATAATGTCATAAATTTTACGCGATAATTTCTCAACATAACGTAGTTATATATATGATATTGATAGAGCCATGGCTAAGACAAGGAAAGCGACTGCGACTACAACACCCGAAACCGCAACCCCTGTAACCGAAATGTCCACACCAACTATGATTCCGGCTGATATCGAGAAAGCAATTGCTGACGGTGTCGCTGCTGGTTTGGAAGCAAATGCACGCAATAGCGGCACCAGTTTACCACCAGGAGGAAGTGGAACCTCTGTACCCCGCAAGTGTACCTATAAAGATTTTATAGGATGTCAACCAACTTTTTACAAGGGTATAGAAGGAGTGACTGGACTTACTCAGTGGTTCGAGCGAACCGAAACAGTCTTTCAGAGGAGTGGCTGTTCGGAGGATTGCAAAGTTACCTTTGCTACTGGAACACTTTTGCAAGATGCCCCGTCCTGGTGGAATTCTATCACCCAAACTATGGGGATGACTGAAGCATTCCAACTCACCTGGACCGAGTTCAAAGCAAAAATACTGAGAAAGTACTGCCCCCGTGCTGAGCTGAGAAAGTTGGAAGATGAGTTTCACGAGTTAATGGTGAAAGGGATTGATCTCAGGACATATAACAGGAGGTTCCAAGAACTATCAGCACTATGCCCCACAATGGTGCCAGATTTCGAAAGAACCCTGGAGAAATATGTCGAGGGACTCCCTCGGAGCATCGAAGGAGATGTTACCTCGTCAAACCCACCAACTCTAGAAGTGGCAATGACCCTTGCTCAGAAGCTGTTGGACCGAGAGGTCAAGTGTAACAAAGAACTCAAGCGAAAGCTTGATGACAAAAGGACCACACACACCAACAGTGGAAACCATTACAACAACAACTCCAACAACAACCTTAGGAACAACAATCAAAACCGCCACAACTACAACAACCGCAATAGTCAACAGAACCCTAGGCAAGAGACTGCCAAAGCATACACCGCCACTGGAAGCGGGGGATATGCGGGTCCAAAACCTCAATGCCACAAGTGCAAGTTACACCACTATGGGCATTGCACCATTAAGTGTACAAAGTGTCAGAAGGTGGGCCATCAGGCTAAGGATTGCAAGATCCCCGCTACCGGGAGCAATTTGCAACCTGTGACCCCAACATGCTACACTTGTGGAGAAATTGGCCATTACAAGAACCAATGCACCAAAGGAAATGGTCAGACAAACAACGCTCGTGGGAGAGCCTATGTGATGGGAGAGGGAAATGCGTCACAGAACCCAGACGTAGTCACGGGTACGTTCCTACTCAATCATCATAGTGCTAAAGTATTATTTGACTCCGGAGCCGATAAGAGTTTTGTGTCTACTTCCTTTGCTCCCTTACTTAACATAGCCCCCTCTAAGTTAGATACCGCCTATGATATAGAAATGGCCAACGGAGACTTAATAGGCATAGACACCGCAATTCAGAATTGCACCATAACCTTACAAAACGAAACTTTTCCCATCAACCTCCTGCCTACACAGCTAGGTAGTTTCGATGTCGTCGTCGGAATGGATTGGTTATCCAAACACCATGCTAGAATCATCTGTGATGATAAAGCAGTCCATATTTCATTTAACGGTGAAACTCTAGTTATCCAAGGCGATAAGAGTAAACCACGACACGGTATCATCTCGTACATCCGAACCGTGAAATACTTGAATCAAGGGTGTCAAGTATTCATGGTTCGAGTAACGGAAGATAAATCAAAGGAAAAATGACTTGAGGACGTTCCCGTCGTCAAGGAGTTTCCAGAAGTTTTTCCTGACGATTTACCCGGCCTTCCACCTACCCGCCAAGTAGAATTCCAGATAAATCTCGTGCCTGGAGCAGGACCGGTGGCAAGAGCACCTTATAGGTCAGCCCCGTCCGAGATGAAGGAATTGGCCGAACAACTAGAAGAGTTGTCAGATAAGGGTTTCATCCGACCAAGTTCATCACCTTGGGGAGCTCCAGTCCTATTCGTTAAGAAGAAAGATGGAACTTTCCGAATGTGCATTGACTACCGAGAATTAAACAAATTAACCGTGAAGAATCGGTATCCACAACCCAGGATCGATGATTTGTTTGATCAACTACAAGGATCGAGTGTCTATTCGAAGATCGACTTAAGGTCAGGGTACCATCAACTAAGAGTTAAGGAGGAAGATATTCCCAAAACAGCTTTTAGGACTCGATACGGACACTTCGAATTCCAAGTGATGCCATTTGGTTTAACCAATGCGCCCGCAGTGTTTATGGATTTGATGAATCGAGTATGCAAACCATACTTAGATAAATTTTTGATTGTATTCATAGATGACATCTTAATCTATTCTCGCAACAAGAAAGAACATGCGAAACACTTGAGAATCATCTTAGAGCTGCTCAAGAAGGAAGAGCTGTACGCCAAGTTCTCTAAGTGTGATTTCTGGATTAGAACTGTACAATTTCTGGGTCACGTTATCGATAGTCAAGGCATCCATGTGGATCCGGCAAAGATTGAGGCCGTTAAGGATTGGGCATCTCCTACCAACCCTACGGAGATACGCCAATTCTTAGGTCTTGCCGGTTACTACAGGCGATTCATTGAAGGTTTTTCAAAAATCGCCAAGCCTTTGACCGAGTTAACACAAAAGAACAAGAAGTACAGTTGGGAGGAAAAGCAGGAATCGGCTTTTTAGTTGGTAAAGAAGAAACTCCGTGAAGCTCCGATTTTAGCACTACCGGAAGGAAGTGAAGACTTTGTAGTGTACTGTGACGCGTCGTACCATGGTCTAGGTACGGTACTGATGCAAAGAGACAAAGTGATAGCTTATGCTTCACGACAACTTAAGACGCATGAAGTAAATTATACAACTCATGATTTGGAATTAGGAGCAGTAGTATTTGCTCTTAAGATATGGAGACACTATCTGTACGGCACCAAGTGCACGGTATACACAGATCACAAAAGTCTTCAACATATCCTAGATCAGAAGGAGTTGAATATGAGGCAACGCTGATGGTTAGAATTGCTTAGCGACTACGATTGTGAGATTCGCTACCATCCGGGAAAAGCGAACGTCGTGGCAGATGCCTTAAGCAGGAAAGAACGAATAAAACCTCTCAGGGTTCGATCCCTGGGAATGACGGTTTATTCGCCTCTTCCATCGCAAATACTTCAAGCGCAATCCGAAGCTCTTCGAGAAGAGAACAGACCAAATGAAAGAATCTACGGCATGCCGGAGAACTCAAATGGTTTTGTAACGAGATCAAACGGAATGCTCTGTTTTAAGGAAAAAAGTTGGGTTCCACTCTATGGAGGATTACGTGACCTCATCATGCATGAGTCGCACAAATCCAAGTACTCCATTCACCCAGGTTCCGACAAGATGTACCAGGATCTTAAGAAACTCTATTGGTGGCCAAACATGAAAGCCGGCATAGCAGAGTATGTCGGAAAATGTTTGACCTGTGCCAGAGTAAAAGTAGAGTATCAGAAACCATCAGGATTGTTGGTACAACCCGAACTTCCCATGTGGAAATGGGAACGGATTACAATGGACTTCATCTCTCACCAAATCCGCTCACTTTCTGCCTATCAAAGAAACCGACGAAATGAATACACTCTCACAGTTGTACTTAAAAGAGATTGTTACCCGACATGGAGTGCCTATCTCCATCATCTCTGATCGAGATAGTCGATTCACGTCTCATTTCTGGAAATCGTTGCAGAAAGCTCTAGGAACTAAGTTAGACATGAGCACAGCATACCATCCTCAGACCGATGGACAAAGTGAGAGAACCATCCAAACCTTAGAAGACATGCTCCGAGCATGTGTGATCAACTTCGGAAAAGGTTGGGACAAACACGTACCATTGGTAGAATTCTCCTACAACAATAGTTACCACACTAGTATTAAGGCAGCCCCATTCGAAGCACTGTATGGAAGAAAGTGTAGATCACCCGTTTGTTGGGCCGAAGTTGGTGACATACAACTCACCGCGCCTGAACTCATTCATGAGACAACGGAGAAAATAGTTAAGATCAAACAACGGCTGCAAGCTGCAAGAGACAGGCAGAAAAGCTATGCCGATATAAGACGAAAACCTATGGAATTTCAGGTTGGAGATAGAGTAATGTTGAAAGTTTCTCCTTGGAAAAGAATGATACGCTTTGGAAAGCGTGGAAAGTTAAACCCTAGATACATCGGACCATTTAGCATCCTAGAACGGATTGGACCAGTGGCATATAAGCTAGAGTTACCAGAAGAACTTAGCCGAGTACACCCTACCTTCCACGTGTCTAACCTTAAGAAGTGTTTATCCGATGAATCTCTAGTGATCCCACTCAAAGAGATTCAACTCGATGATAAACTTGTCTTTACAGAAGAACCAGTAGAAATCATGGATCGGGAAGTCAAACGATTAAAACAAAACCATATTCCCATAGTCAAGGTTCGATGGAACTCCAAGCGAGGACCAGAATATACTTGGGAACACGAGGACCAAATTCGTGCCAGATACCCCCATCTATTTTCCTAAACACCCCTGACGACCATCTTAGACTAGAATTCCGGGACGGAATTCAGAATAAGGGATAGGTACTGTAATCTCCCGTAAATTTTCCCTATGAATAGTGAAAGTAAATCAAGACTAATATATCATTTTGGGTAAAAGGGTTCCACCCTGGCAAAATATTACTCAAAAAAGCGTTGAAGTACAATGGATGAGAGTGAATCTCTCATCGGAGTCCCTAAGGACACTACCACTACCACTATATAAGAATGACAGGCCATTCTTATAACAAACAGATCTAAATACAACTAACCATGACTAGCAATAAAATTACAATACATTACAACTCAAATAAACATTAAAGTCTTCTTTGAGTCTTCTTAGTCATCCTAGCGATCCAGATCTTAAACATGCGAACTTCCAGCTTCAACCAATAGCATCTTCTATTAGTATTATGCAAAATACATAATCTAATAACCTAATAAGAGTGACTTTCCGTAGCAATTCGACTTGAAGCATAAACATGGTCTAAGCGACCCAACCTTCCAGCATATCCAAACTTGAAACAATCTCCCAACCGATACGAGTGAAACACATGAAGATAACCAATATTCAAGTCGCAATGCCATTACTCCTCCCTCAATAATCACATAAGGACTGAAAAAGATAACATCAATGCACAACAGCCCTTCAAAAGAAGAGGGTATCGACCCTTACTTCCAGCAACAAGCAAACGCAGTACGATGGGTATGTAACACGATCCAATGACAAGAGTTGTAGAGAAGAACCTCTAAACAAACTCCTAAGCATATAACAAACAGCTTCAAAACCAGACCGCAAACCCACCACACAAAACCAATACTAGGGACTAAACCCTAGCATACACTCAACTTCCACTTCCATCTCCCTAAAACCCATGTTCATGGCATAACAAGCATGGTAACACTCAAACGAACACAAACAACCCCTTGCAAAGGTTGACGATCAGTGAAACAACCAGATCCATACTCAACATACATCAAACAATAGGATACGACACCCTAATAGGGTATCATAATTCAATAAGCACATCAAATGGTCCTATTCAACAATAATCACATCTTAAAAAACCCTAAAAATCTCTCTCTAGGGGCGATTAACTGCCGCCTCTTCTCCACCCCCAATCCGGCCAAAAACCACCATTAACATCGCCTCTCTATTCCTAAATAATCTTCTGATCGTTTAGTTGTATGCAATCGGTGGTAGTGGTGTGTTTTATCTAAAGAGGAGGCTGCCCAAACCCTAACTAGAGCCTAAACGATTCTGTTTTTGGTCGACTTTGGTGGTTAGGGTTTTAATCGTTACCTTTTTTATTTGATCGGTTCTTTTGTTTATCCTGAAATCCTAAGTCGGCTTTACCGACTAATATATATACAAAGACGATCTTTTGATGCACAATGATTCTCTCATTCAACGAATCCCTTTTTAGGGTTTTGCTCTCTTGTTGTGCGATTGTTTTTCCTGGGCGCTTAAGGTATAACCAAACTTAGGTTTTGGTTAAATTATTATCTGCTTGGATTTGGGTTATTAAGGCGATCAAGATCCTTCCCTAACCGATTGATTTTTGATCGATTGTTAGGGTTTGCTTATTAAAACGATTCCTTCTTGAGGATTTCATATTTATGGGTTTTGATTGTTAGGGATCTGCTGCGTGGACATAACGCTTAAACATAACCTGTTTTGGGTTTTGTTACTATCGAATGGAAGTACCCTTGTTAGGGTTTGTGTTCCTGTTTGTTCCTTTTGGATCGTTTGCTGTGGACGTGGGTAAAGAGAGATGGTGCTTGATCTGATTGTTAGGGTTTATTTAATCCTATGTCGTTTTTCATTGGATTGGTCGGTCTGTTTCCATGAAACCCTTATTTTTGGGTTTATTTGCGTAATTGGTGCTACGGATCTGGTAGTTAGGGTTGCTTTAACTCTATTCCTGATTCGTTTGGTGTTAGCAGGTCGAATTGAGATTCAATGTGCATGTTAGGGTTTTGTAACCCTATGGTTGTTATTCTTTGTTCATTGACACCATACAATTTGGGTGTACAAGTTTCTTTTTCCTGGCTGTTGGTTTGCATGGTTGCGGTGTCATTGATGGAAGTTATGTTTTTGGGGACCCATGTTCAAAACCCCATGTACACAATCACGGATCAGCTGCACTGTTATTCATCTTGTGGTCTCGTGATTGTTTATGCTTGAAGCTGGAAGTTTGAACTACTATGACGATATGAAGATTCAAGGATTTTGAATTGCATTTAATTTGTGTTATTTTTATAGTCGTTGTAGTTTATGTTCAATGTAAGTTTATGTTTAATGTAAGTTATAAGAATGGCGTGTCATTCTTATATGAGAGTCTGTAAGTGTCCTAAGGGACTGAGATGAGGGAAGTCACCCTCATTCAATGTACTTCAACGCTTTTTGGTGTAATGAATTTTACCGGGGTGAATTAACCCTTTTACCCAAAAAAAATAAGCACATCAAATCCCAGCAGAACGCACCATGTTAGATGTAATCGATGTATAGAAAATAAACCGACTGGATTTAAACATGAACATGCCACGATCACCATATACCAGAAAACAATAAAAACGAAACCTTAAAAGTTCCATTCAATGATACGCAAATCCTGATATATGTACACCAGCAAGTAGATCATAGAACAGTAAACCCATGTGGGATAGACGATCAGACCAACCATAAAAACCCTAACAACCGATAGTAAAAGTAATCTTTTAGGGTTATAATAAATCGCGACACAGATCGCACCATATATAAATAAACTCAATGATACACCGACTTCAATTAAGAAGAATAATAGGCGCGATCAAAACCCCAACAATCCAAAGCCCTAAAAACGATAATAATAATGAATACGTTAAGGTTTTGGAAAATCAGAAAAAGAGAGATCCGATTATGATGTAGAATTTATATAGTACCTACCACCCTCCAAAGAATATAAGTGCCCAAATCGTATTGCATATCTCCCGAAAGAGAGATAGAGAGGACGAGTAGGCAGTTATAGTGGCCGGAGATTAGGGGAGGGTGGTGGCCGAAAATCTCCTTAAGGGAATAGAAAATGATACTAATATATCATTACGTTAATTAATAACGTTTTTACCAATAACAAAAATTTTTATTTTTATTTATTTAAATATGCTATAGAGAAAAGTAAAGTAAAGTAACTCCCAATACCGTCTTCCATGGGTTATGGGTCCCAATACCGTCTTCCACGGTGTATGGGGGAGGTTGAGACGTAGACAACCATACCCCTACCTAAGGTAGAGAGGCTGCTTCCGGTTCTACATAAAGTAGAAAAGGACCTCCGGCCTTTTGTAGGGAGTGAGGATCGAACCCTTGACCTCTAGGTTAAGAGGCAAGGGGTTATCCAACTGATCCAACCCTACTTATTATTTATTTAAATATGCTATGTTACTCGAAATCACTACGATACTTATAAATCCTTTTTCCTCGGAACGATGCTCACACATTTTTTTTTGGGTAAAGGGGTTTACCCCGGTAAATATATATAACCAAAAAAAAATGTTAAGTTCAAATGGAATGTGGTTGATGTACCACATTAACCTCAAGCAAACGCTTGAAAAACTAGTGCTTATGACAGGCCATAAGCACAACAAACCTAGTTATACATCATAAGCAACTAACGATGCTCACACATGTACCACTATAGTCTAAAAATCGCGAGAATGTTAAATTTTTACCACTTACGAACTTACGTAACGTATTTTAACAAAACGCGTTCGACAACGTCCGTACTCACGTAAACGTCTCACTAATTAAATACTAAACTTTTCACTAATTATAATTAATAATTTTACAAATTACAATTACACTAAACCGGACCCTAAATCCCACCCTAAGCCCAAACCAAATCTCGGCCTGTTACTATTCCTAGCCCAAAACAAATTTAGCCCACTTACCTTTATTTTGTTTTCAAGACATTCGACTAGGACAAGCTAGAAACGAGCTTCGTACGCTCAAATCCTACACACGACACCCCTATATTTTTACACATACTCGTTCCTCCCCTAGCCAACAATTAGAGTGTCGAATTTTAGTTCCCCACGTTGAGTCTAGATACGATTTTACGAGGCAAAGCGTATGTCCCAAAAACGAGTTCATAAAATTTCAACTAATCCAAAACTCAACCATTTAAACCCAAGATTGTTTCTATAACATCCTAAAATCATTTCTAAACACAAACCAATGTCTTAAGGTTGCAAAATTATCAAATCTCACAAGCCATGCCGATTTACAAATCGGTTTACTAAATGAAATGGTGGTCGACATGCATGTTTCAAAACAAACTAGTACCTCCTTATTTTAAGCTCACTCCTTTGCATATTATATTCACCTAGGTAAAGTACTACACTCTTTTAAAATGTATTTCACAAGTACCGGTTCATTTCAAAGTTTCAATGCCCACGTTTTCTTTGAATTTTGAGGATGTCGACACATAAGAAACCAAAACATGGAGTAACTTGTTTACTCTTACACATTAGGACTTTTGGATACACGTTACAATCCTATCACATTAAATTTTAGATACAAGAATACACTAGGTACCATATATAAACCCATGCATGCATGCTTTCGTTTCTATTTCCATGCAAACCGAAAACTTAACAAATATTTCTAAGTAGTGAGTCTAGGCATTGGGTCGAAGCATTTGGGTAGGAATTCAAAGGATTCATGTGGGTTTAGGAGGAACAAGTTGTTGTTTGTGAATCTTGGTCGAGCAAACATACACACTACGTACTCATATCACTCACTTCTCGACTCTACGTCTCATTTACCCCACCATTTGGTGTCGTAAGTTCCTAAACTACTCATTTCATTTTTTTTAGCTATACATACATATGCATTATTTTAGCACACGACACAAACAAATGCACCTTTGTATTCGAAAACTAAATAAACAACATATATATATATATATATAATATATATATATATATATATATATATATATATATATATATATATATATATATATATATATATATATATATTATGTTCGTCTATATATTTTACACCTTAACAATCAAGTTATGAAAAGTTTTGAAACTAAAAAGCTACGTACAAACTATTTTAGAATACGTTTCTAACGTACCACAACAAGTATTGAAAAACTCTTAAAATTTTCTAAGTCTTTTACTTCTAAAAACTCGTCCCATGCTAGCCCAAAACGCACGTACATCTTTAAAATCTACTTAACGAGCATGCCATTTTATTTCACCAACCAATCGACCCCCTAGCAGCCTATCACTTTCATATAGAGACTTAATGAAAATACGTACGTTTTGAACCTATAAAAGTCACAAAGTAAATCGACATAGAAAACTAGTTTTGAAAATTTATAAACAATGACTGGACCTTAAGGCCCAATCATCCAAAAATAAGCCGATTGAATAAGCTAAGGCTATAAGCAGTTTGGCAACTTTTTCATAGTCCTAACCTTAGCCTAAAACAAAGCCCAAAACCCTTGTAGGCCCATTGGATCTAAAAACCTTAACGGGCTTAAGTTTTTCGTTAAAAGCCCATAAGCTATCAAATAAGCTTTTTTGACTAATAAGCTGTTAGAATAAGTTAAATAAGCTGTTTTGAAACTATTTAAGTTATGCGTGGGAATCGCAACAGGCTTTACCTCTCGAGGGATCTCGTGAAGCTTACAACCCCCACCAGGCAGTGTACCTGATCGTTGTAGTATAGTATAGTGACAAGTACCGGGGGATTGATCGTTCAGCTTAGGAATAGTGTCGCTAGGATTAGAAAGCCTAAATACTAGTTCTAGAGGTGAGGGATGATTATTTTTGTATTTTTATATTTTTATGAAAGCAATTAAAATCTCGGGGTTTGAAGGATTTGGGCGGAATTAGTTGCTAGTCAACTAGCCCAATGCAAAGATGCAATCAAAATAAAATACTAAAAATGAAATTAAGCTAATTATACTAAAGTTGTGAGCAGTAATTAGAGAAAATGTGTTTACTTAGATTTCACTATTCCCTAGACATCTTTTATACGTTAATTACTTGTTATAATTGCATGGATGACGGATCGTATTCCTTAATACCATTCATGGGGTGGCACACATAACTCCCCAATTCTATGAGCTCTTATCTCTTCCTACACCATGCCCAGCACAACTATAGGGATTGTAAACAGTGGCTCATGCATTAAATACAACCAATAAAGACCTAGTGCGCCTCGGTTCATGTTTCTTAAGACGTTCAAGCATGTTACCAAGTGGAGATCTGCCAGTTTTCTTAAGCCTAACATATAAATCATTCATCCAAAACAAGAATAAACAAGTAATCAACACATAATTAACATCTAGGTTTCATTAGATCTAAGCAAACACAAGATAGATCTAGCCTAGCATAATGGAATTTAGACAAGAACAAGACAACCAACACATAGACATATTGATTGAATTAAAGGAACACTTATCTCAATTACAATGCAAGGTATCAAGGGTTTGGAACCCTTGAAAAACCTGTAAGAGTTGCACCAAAATCGTACTTAGGGTTTCTCCAAAACTTCTCTTTTTAATGTGTGAAAATTAGAAAACTATATATAGAAAAATGGGTTTGACGGCGTCAAGACAAAGCTTGTGACGCCGTCACCTCGCCGCCAAAACTCTTCTCGGACTGCCTTAATCTACATTTGACGCCGTCAAGACTTATACAATTCCAAACCGTCATGACACTTTTACTCTTGACGCCCTTCCTACGTGACGCCGTCAAATCTGTTCTGGGTCGTCATGGACTTCTGCTCTTGACGCCGTCAGAGGATTGCTCTTGACGCCGTCACCTACTGTTCCCAGTATGGAAAATTAAGACTTTGGTGTTTTCTTCACTTTTATGCTCCAAAAACGTCCGAATTGCTTCCTTTTCCAGATTTCTCTCCCAAAGTACCTAAAATCACAAAAGGAACGATTTAGGGCAATATTTGATCAAATAAATTCGGATTCAGGCTTAAATGACCCCCAAAAAATGGATCATTTTTCGCCTCATCATATACCCTTACACTTGAGATTTGCTTGTCCTCAAGCAAATGCGCTTTTATTCTACTCAAAAGACAAGTTAGGGGTCATTTAACACTAACATAAAAGTAATTACAACAAATAATCGTTCCACTAAAGACCAATAGACAAGCTCGGAGGTCATATACTAGCTTCTCACAAATAGTGTTTAGATACTCACATCTCTCGGGTGTAATAAAGTGTAAATTACAATATGGAAACGGAAGATATCTCTCACTACCTGTCATAGCAAAATAGATTACCATAGGCTTGGGAAAGGATCAAACCTCCACCACATGGCGTAAGCACCTAGGATAAACTATCAAAGAGGTCTTTTAAAGGGTTGTAACGTTAGGTGTAGGGATATGAAATACACGGTTTTGTTGGATAAAGGAAGTTTTACTGGTGGCGAGTTAACAATCTTAGTTAATTACATGTACAAAATGGCGTTGCTAAGCCAAGACTAGACTCGACTTAAGCTAATAAATGAAAAATAACAAAAACATAAAATGAACATAGAATAAAAAGGGATGGTAGTCCGTATGTTTTTTCTCTTTTTTTTTATATATATATATTTTTTTCTTTTTCTTGATTTTTCGAATTTTTTTTTTTTTTTTTTTTTTTTTTTTTTTTTTTTTTTTTTTTTCATACACTCTTACCCTACCATCCAAAATAATACATCATAGGGAATGAACATTCCCCTTACACTTGAATCTTTACATACTTTGCAATAAACTAATCTAATGACTCGAATTAAGAAAATCAAAACACTTGGAGCACTTTTAAGATTAACGTACATATGGGGGTAATAAATGATGTTCTTCCCCATTACTCCATAAAATAAGTACTTACCCATGAGACCCAATCGTCCCAAAACAATATGTACAAGGATATGACTCGACTTAGCAACCATGTAATCAATTAGATAGTTAACTTAGGGTTTAACAAATAACAATAATGCACTAAAAATGAGCGCATACACGGAAGGCTAAGGCGATTTGGGTGTACATTTAAGTGGGGTGTAACAAATTCTTCCTTTAAGTAAAATGCTTAAAGTTAGAAACGAAAAGATAGGCTCGGAGGGGTGTACTAGGGTGTGGGAAAAATTAGTTGACTTAACTAGCCAAGTAATATGACTTAAATGGTCAAGAAATTATAATACGGGTTTAACACAAGGGTGATCCTAATGCCTCTTATCATGTAGTAAATCCTACCACACGAATGTAGTCTCACTAGCGGTCTCAGGATGCATCACTAACGCAAGTTCTAGAATCTAAATGCTACCGTACACTCATAAGCACTAATAGTAAATGCTTTTCCTATCAAATCTAAAGGCGAACCTCACATATTTGGGTGGAAAATTTTTCTGAATATACGGTTATGTGCTAGTCATACAATCTCCTATCCATGAGACGCTTGCTATGGCTAAAGTTTCACTCCTAAATGTTGTAAAAAATTTTAAATTTGGCGCTAAAATTGCACTAACAAGTATTTCTCATAGTTTTATTACACATCTACCATTAAACAAAACAAACTCAAGCGAAAGTGCATATGTAAGGTATCATCTTTTTACCCTCCCCTTATACTTAAGATGAACATTGTCCCCAATGTTCAAGTAAAGAATGTAAAAGTGAAAAAGTAAAGAGAATGAAATCAAATACTCCCCTGATTCGCTCGGTATGGATAATAGGGTGGCTAGGTTAAATCTTCCTCCAAGAAAATGAACAATCAAAGCTTCCCTTCCAGAATATAAATCATCTTCTTGTCATACGTAACCTGTAAAACCTGACAAAATAGACAAGGCAACCTCGCGTAAAATCGGCGGCATTCTATATAAGTTACTAAATCCTAGAAAACAAGATAAGATATAATGGTTGTGGAATGAAGTTTGCAGATCTCCTGGAGATTATAAAACTTAATAATTCACAAAAACCATAAGACTCCGTTAGAAGAACAAAACCGGTAAAATTTCCAGATTTTAACTCCTGACGCCGTTAAGAGTAAACCCCTGACGCCGTCAGAATTGACCTGCAGAAATCCTTATGTTAAGTTTCTGGAAAATTTCTGGAAAAACTTGGTCCTACTTCCTGGAAAATCCTGCAAAACTTCATTATGACTCAATACAAGTATTTGACTCTAACAAATACGAATACACATGTTCACTTATTATTGTGGAGAATCATGATCGGTTTGTTTCTTAAAAACATATTTGGGGTTTCCCCTTACACTTATCTTTTGCAAAAATACCTTTAGGTGGAGTTAAGACTAGGCCAAAACAACAAAGTAAAGTATTTCCACTATTTAGTTTAGAAACATGATCAACCAACAATAAAAATTAAGCATGCATACGGAAGCAAATAACAATCAAACAAATAAAATCACACAAAATATGGGTTGCCTCCCAAGAAGCGCTTTTCTTTATTTACGAGTCTTGTAGCTAGACTCAAGGTCATGGGTTACTACGTGATTTCATCATTGGAAATGATATACCCCATATAGTTGCGATCATTACTGTTATGGTGGTAGTGCCTCAATCTGTCGATACTCGCAATCACCATCCCACCTAATTTGCTTCTCAAGTTAGCTACCCCATCTTGGCTCACACCTTCGATTGTGAATGGCCCATACCACCAAGGACTTGGTTTATCGGGTGGTATTGTTGTTTCCACGTGTCTCAAGAGTACCAAGTTCCCTTCCTCAAATGGTACATGATTATCTATGGGTTGAGTATGTTCGAATTCGACCTGAACCTTATTGTTTTTGCTTCTCTCATTTTTGGCTTCCATATAGCTTTTAATTCTTGCCTCCCATGCAAGAATTTTATTCTGAACACGAATGGGTGTCGTGTCAATGTTGTTTTTGATTTTTCTCTAACTCAAATTCTCATGCTTACTTCATGGGGTCATGGGGAAGCTAATCTTTCTTTTTCCAGATTTAAGCTCGATCTTCCTACCTACATACTTAATGACAGCCCTAGCGGTGGTGAGGAATGGTGACCCAAGGATTATTGGCATGCATCCATCCCCTTTATCATCGATGATCATAAAATCAACGGGGTACATGAATCCTGCGACATTAACTAATACATCTTCTGCGATTCCTAGGGGATATACGTACGAGTGTCCAACGAGAGATAACCTAACACGAGTAGGGGCTGGCATTTTTGACGTTAGTTGGATGTAAATAGTTAGGGGCATAAGATTTACTTCCGATCCTTGGTCGGCGAAAGCACTAAGATGTTTCAAGTCCCCGATGCTTGTTGGTATCTCAAAGTTCCCACATGCTATCTGCTTAGTAGCCACTTTTTGTACCAATAGTCTTTCGAATACTGATCCTCCAGGTAGCGTATCATACTCATCTTTCACTTCTTCCTCATTTTCAGAACCCTGTTTGGGAGGTTGGTTACGCCCATCACCCTTAATCCAATTTGTTATGGTGTTTTCGTTTATATCATGTTTCAGGTAGTAGCTCAAAGGTTGGGATTCTGGTGGTTTTTTTAACGTCTGTTTAGCAGGAGTTTCAACCTTCTCGTTATCCTTTTGGACGATGGTGATGGAGTTAACAAATTGGGTGGTGGGAGTGGCGCTTTTTTTCCTTAGTAGTATTCTTTCGGGGGTTCTCTGGTTGGCATACTCCTCTAATAGACTCATCATCTCATTCATTTTCTCCTGCATCTCTTCTTTCTACTTATAAACCGCTTCCTCGAATCTAGCAAGCCGATCTGAGTGAGTTGCCATATATTCTCTCATCCTAGCTTTAAACTCCGAACTAAGTTCCTTGGGAGGGGAACAAGGTGGGGCACAGTTCTGAAAAGTCTCGGCGTTTTCTCTAGAGGGTGACTCAGATAATGGTGCCGAAGTTGGTTTTGAGACAGAATTGACAGTAGCCCGTCTAGGACTTAAAGGTCTCCTTTGCCTTTCCTCAAAATAGTCAACTTTTGCCTCAAGTTTGTATAGGAGTTCATCGGGGATTTCGGTGGTTCCTCCAGATGTCGAGACTGCATTGATGGCCGCTTCTATCGTATGATTAAATTCCCACATCTCATGATTATCAATAGCGAGCTCTTCGATAATTGCCCAAGACTCCTCGGCGTTCTTATCACGCAATTTACCTCCCGCGGCCCTGTCAATGGTGCGCTTAGTGTGATAGTCAACATGGTCGTAGAAAATCTGGACTAATAACCAAAGGTTTATACCATGACGAGGGATCTTGTGGAGGAGATCCTTAAAACGGGCCCAAGCCTCGTAGAAAGTTTCACCCTGCTGTTGTTCAAACATCAAAATGTCCCTTCTAAGCATTGTAGTCTTTTCCGGCTGGAAGAATTGGGTAAGGAAGCGATTGGCGAGATTATCCCATGTGGTGATGGATCCCGCGGGTAAACGCTCAAGCCATTGACTAGCTTGATCCCGTAGAGAGAATTGGAATAGGCGTAATCGGGTTGTCTCTCTAGTTGCAACATCTAGGTCTATGGAATCTACGATTTTGAGGAAGTCCTTAAGATGTTGGTTTGGATCTTCGGAACGAAGTCCATGGAATGCACATCCGCTTTGCACCAACCGGATGGTGTCGGATGGCAAGGGGGTCACATTGGCTCCGGTGAGCTCAATGGTGTTTCGGTAGCCTTGGTGGCTAGGTCGGGAATACTCTCCTAAGGTTCAGGGCCTAAGGGGTTCTAATGGTGGGTTTTGTTGTGGTGGGATGACGGGTTCAAAGATGTTCCCGTTGTCCATGATGTCGGGTGGTTACGAACAAAGGCACAAAGAAATAGACAGACTAAAGAAAAACTAAAAATAAAAAATAAAACCTTACTAGAAAGGAATCTAGCAAGTAGACCTAATAAAAAGAAATTCTAACCTAGACAATAACTATTCCCAGGCTGCGGCGCCAAAAACTTGATGCGTGGGAATCGCAACAGGCTTTACCTCTCGAGGTATCTCGAGAAGCTTACAACCCCCACCAGGCAGTGTACCTGATCGTTGTAGTATAGTATAGTGACAAGTATCGGGGGATTGATCGTTCAGCTTAGGAATAGTGTCGCTAGGATTAGAAAGCCTAAATACTAGTTCTAGAGGTGAGGGATGATTATTTTTGTATTTTTATATTTTTATGAAAGCAATTAAAATCTCGGGGTTTGAAGGATTTGGGCGGAATTAGTTGCTAGTCAACTAACCCAATGCTAAGATGCAATCAAAATAAAATATTAAAAATGAAATTAAGCTAATTATACTAAAGTTGTGAGCAGTAATTGGAGAAAATGTGTTTACTTAGATTTCACTACTCCCTAGACATCTTTTACACGTTAATTACTTGTTATAATTGCATGGATGACGTATCGTATTCCTTAATACCATTCATGGGGTTTCACACATAACTCCCCAATTCTATGAGCTCTTATCTCCTCCTACACCATGCCCAGCACAACTATAGGGATTGTAAACAGTGGCTCATGCATTAAATACAACCAATAAAGACCTAATGCGCCTCGGTTCATGTTTCTTAAGACGTTCAAGCATGTTACCAAGTGGAGATCTGCCAGTTTTCTTAAGCCTAACATATAAATCATTCATCCAAAACAAGAATAAACAAGTAATCAACACATAATTAACATCTAGGTTTCATTAGATCTAAGCAAACACAAGATAGATCTAGCCTAGCATAATGGAATTTAGACAAGAACAAGATATAGACAACCAACACATAGACATATTGATTGAATTAAAGGAACACTTATCTCAATTACAATGCAAGGTATCAAGGGTTTGGAACCCTTGAAAAACCTGTAAGAGTTGCACCAAAATCGTACTTAGGGTTTCTCCAAAACTTCTCTTTTTAATGTGTGAAAATTAGAAAACTATATATAGAAAAATGGGTTTGACGGCGTCAAGACAAAGCTTGTGACGCCGTCACCTCGCCGCCAAAACTCTTCTCGGACTGCCTTGATCTACATTTGACGCCGTCAAGACTTATACAATTCCAGGCCGTCATGACACTTTTACTCTTGACGCCCTTCCTACGTGACGCCGTCAAATCTGTTCTGGGTCGTCATGGACTTCTGCTCTTGACGCCGTCAGAGGATTGCTCTTGACGCCGTCACCTACTGTTCCCAGCATGGAAAATTAAGACTTTGGTGTTTTCTTCACTTTTATGCTCCAAAAACGTCCGAATTGCTTCCTTTTCCAGATTTCTCTCCCAAAGTACCTAAAATCACAAAAGGAACGATTTAGGGCAATATTTGATCAAATAAATTCGGATTCGGGCTTAAATGACCCCCTAAAAACGAATCATTTTTCGCCTCATCATATACCCTTACACTTGAGATTTGCTTGTCCTCAAGCAAATGCGCTTTTATTCTACTCAAAAGACAAGTTAGGGGTCATTTAACACTAACATAAAAGTAATTACAACAAATAATCGTTCCACTAAAGACCAATAGACAAGCTCGGAGGTCATATACTAGCTTCTCACAAATAGTGTTTAGATACTCACATCTCTCGGGTGTAATAAAGTGTAAATTACAATATGGAAACGGAAGATATCTCTCACTACCTGTCATAGCAAAATAGATTACCATAGGCTTGGGAAAGGATCAAACCTCCACCACATGGCGTAAGCACCTAGGATAAACTATCAAAGAGGTCTTTTAAAGGGTTGTAACGTTAGGTGTAGGGATATGAAATACACGGTTTTGTTGGATAAAGGAAGTTTTACTGGTGGCGAGTTAACAATCTTAGTTAATTACATGTACAAAATGGCGTTGCTAAGCCAAGACTAGACTCGACTTAAGTTAATAAATGAAAAATAACAAAAACATAAAATGAACATAGAATAAAAAGGGATGGTAGTCCGTATGTTTTTTTCTCTTTTTTATATATATATATATATTTTTTCTTTTTCTGGATTTTTCGATTTTTTTTTTTCTTTTTTTTTTTTTTTTTTTTTTTTTTTTTTTTTTCATACACTCTTACCCTACCATCCAAAATAATACATCATAGGGAATGAACATTCCCCTTACACTTGAATCTTTACATACTTTGCAATAAACTAATCTAATGACTCGAATTAAGAAAATCAAAACACTTGGAGCACTTTTAAGATTAACGTACATATGGGGGTAATAAATGATGTTCTTCCCCATTACTCCATAAAATAAGTACTTACCCATGAGACCCAATCGTCCCAAAACAATATGTACAAGGATATGACTCGACTTAGCAACCATGTAATCAATTAGATAGTTAACTTAGGGTTTAACAAATAACAATAATGCACTAAAAATGAGCGCATACACGGAAGGCTAAGGCGATTTGGGTGTACATTTAAGTGGGGTGTAACAAATTCTTCCTTTAAGTAAAATGATTAAAGTTAGAAACGAAAAGATAGGCTCGGAGGGGTGTACTAGGGTGTGGGAAAAATTAGTTGACTTAACTAGCCAAGTAATATGACTTAAATGGTCAAGAAATTATAATACGGGTTTAACACAAGGGTGATCCTAATGCCTCTTATCATGTAGTAAATCCTACCACACGAATGTAGTCTCACTAGTGGTCTCAGGATGCATCACTAACGCAAGTTCTAGAATCTAAATGCTACCGTACACTCATAAGCACTAATAGTAAATGCTTTTCCTATCAAATCTAAAGGCGAACCTCACATATTTGGGTGGAAAATTTTTCTGAATATACGGTTATGTGCTAGTCATACAATCTCCTATCCATGAGACGCTTGCTATGGCTAAAGTTTCACTCCTAAATGTTGTAAAAAATTTTAAATTTGGCGCTAAAATTGCACTGACAAGTATTTCTCATAGTTTTATTACACATCTACCATTAAACAAAACAAACTCAAGCGAAAGTGCATATGTAAGGTATCATCTTTTTACCCTCCCCTTATACTTAAGATGAACATTGTCCCCAATGTTCAAGTAAAGAATGTAAAAGTGAAAAAGTAAAGAGAATGAAATCAAATACTCCCCTGATTCGCTCGGTATGGATAATAGGGTGGCTAGGTTAAATCTTCCTCCAAGAAAATGAACAATCAAAGCTTCCCTTCCAGAATATAAATCATCTTCTTGTCATACGTAACCTGTAAAACCTGACAAAATAGACAAGGCAACCTCGCGTAAAATCGGCGGCATTCTATATAAGTTACTAAATCCTAGAAAACAAGATAAGATATAATGGTTGTGGAATGAAGTTTGCAGATCTCCTGGAGATTATAAAACTTAATAATTCACAAAAACCATAAGACTCCGTTAGAAGAACAAAACCGGTAAAATTTCCAGATTTTAACTCCTGACGCCGTTAAGAGTAAACCCCTGACGCCGTCAGAATTGACCTGCAGAAATCCTTATGTTAAGTTTCCGGAAAATTTCTGGAAAAACTTGGTCCTACTTCCTGGAAAATCCTGCAAAACTTCATTATGACTCAATACAAGTATTTGACTCTAACAAATACGAATACACATGTTCACTTATTATTGTGGAGAATCATGATCGGTTTGTTTCTTAAAAACATATTTGGGGTTTCCCCTTACACTTATCTTTTGCAAAAATACCTTTAGGTGGAGTTAAGACTAGGCCAAAACAACAAAGTAAAGTATTTCCACTATTTAGTTTAGAAACATGATCAACCAACAATAAAAATTAAGCATGCATACGGAAGCAAATAACAATCAAACAAATAAAATCACACAAAATATGGGTTGCCTCCCAAGAAGCGCTTTTCTTTATTTACGAGTCTTGTAGCTAGACTCAAGGTCATGGGTTACTACGTGATTTCATCATTGGAAATGATATACCCCATATAGTTGCGATCATTACTGTTATGGTGGTAGTGCCTCAATCTGTCGATACTCGCAATCACCATCCCACCTAATTTGCTTCTCAAGTTAGCTACCCCATCTTGGCTCACACCTTCGATTGTGAATGGCCCATACCACCAAGGACTTGGTTTATCGGGTGGTATTGTTGTTTCCACGTGTCTCAAGAGTACCAAGTTCCCTTCCTCAAATGGTACATGATTATCTATGGGTTGAGTATGTTCGAATTCGACCTGAACCTTATTGTTTTTGCTTCTCTCATTTTTGGCTTCCATATAGCTTTTGATTCTTGCCTCCCATGCAAGAATTTTATTCTGAACACGAATGGGTGTCGTGTCAATGTTGTTTTTGATTTTTCTCTAACTCAAATTCTCATGCTTACTTCGTGGGGTCATAGGGAAGCTAATCTTTCTTTTTCCAGATTTAAGCTCGATCTTCCTACCTTCATACTTAATGACAGCCCTAGCGGTGGTGAGGAATGGTGACCCTAGGATTATTGGCATGCATCCATCCCCTTTATCATCGATGATCATAAAATCAACGGGGTACATGAATCCTGCGACATTAACTAATACATCTTCTGCGATTCCTAGGGGATATACGTACGAGTGTCCAACGAGAGATAACCTAACACGAGTAGGGGCTGGCATTTTTTACGTTAGTTGGATGTAAATAGTTAGGGGCATAAGATTTACTTCCGATCCTTGGTCGGCGAAAGCACTAAGATGTTTCAAGTCCCCGATGCTTGTTGGTATCTCAAAGTTCCCACATGCTATCTGCTTAGTAGCCACTTTTTGTACCAATAGTCTTTCGAATACTGATCCTCCAGGTAGCGTATCATACTCATCTTTCACTTCTTCCTCATTTTCAGAACCCTGTTTGGGAGGTTGGTTACGCCCATCACCCTTAATCCAATTTGTTATGGTGTTTTCGTTTATATCATGTTTCAGGTAGTAGCTCAAAGGTTGGGATTCTGGTGGTTTTTTTAAGGTCTGTTTAGCAGGAGTTTCAACCTCCTCGTTATCCTTTTGGATGATGGTGATGGAGTTAACAAATTGGGTGGTGGGAGTGGCGCTTTCTTTCCTTAGTAGTATTCTTTCGGGGGTTCTCTGGTTGGCATACTCCTCTAATAGACTCATCATCTCATTCATTTTCTCCTGCATCTCCTCTTTCTACTTATAAACCGCTTCCTCGAATCTAGCAAGCCGATCTGAGTGAGTTGCCATATATTCTCTCATCCTAGCTTCAAACTCCGAACTAAGTTCTTTGGGAGGGGAACAAGGTGGGGCACAGTTTATAGGGTTTATTGATTCGTGTTTTTCAGTAACTCTAAACGCGTACTATATGATTTATCTTCAATCGGATTTTAGGGTTTACTTCTATTTGGGTCTGGTTGATCGTATGATTCTTTCATGGTTGGATTTTTATATGCGATCTTCTTTGTTGTTTGGTTGGTGATCGTAACATGTTCTTGCATTTGACTCCAGTCGGTTTATTATTAGATCGATTATATTTACATGATACGATCTGTTTGGGTGTTGATGCTTAATGCCTTACGCAACCCTAACCTTAGGGTTTCGTATTTTATTGTTATGATGCGATTGTCGAGATATGATTCTCAACCTTTGTTTATGGCTGTTTGGTGTTCGCTGGTTATTTGCATGATGTTTCTGCATGATCATGGGTTTTGGAATATGGGTTATGGGAGATGTAAGTTAGGGTTTCATTACCCTATGTTTTGTTTTATTGGATATACGCTGTTTGCAACACATGTGGAATTGATTGATGCTTTTTTTGTTGTTGCAATGGTGGTGGTGCTGTAGGTTGATTGCATGGCAGCATGTGGTACGTTTGTACCATTATTGATCTTGCTAATAATTTTCTATTATGTTTCTTGTGGATCAAATTGCCGTGGTCATGACCTTGATGGGTGCATTGTGTTGCTGTTCACTATTGGAGTTTCAACTTGTTTGGTTCTTATTCAACATCTCTAGTAAACGGTATTGGTATTGAATGTTGTAGTATTGGGATCCTTGTTCATCGTTCCAAGTCATGTTGCCACTCTTATTTATTCTTATGATCGATGCTAATGGATTCTATGGAAGTTAGGGTTGGCTGAATATGCTAATAACCCTTGGGTTAGTCTATGGCAGTTATGATACCTCGGTTTGGATTATGATCTTGGCAGCTTTTGGCAGCTTATTGGTACTCAAATCTTGTCATGGGAGGTGTGGTGGCATTGTGACTTGATTTATGATATCTTCATGTGTTTCACTCGTATTTGTTGGAAGATTGGTTCAAGTTCGGATATGCTGGAAGGTTGGGTCGATTAGACCATGTTTATGCTTCAAGTTCGATTTGCTACGGAAGTCACTCTTATTAGGTTATTAGATTATGCTTTTTGCATAATACTAATAGAAGACGCAATTGCTTGAAGCTGGAAGTTTGCATGTTTATGATCTGGATCTCTAAGATGACTATGGAGACTTAAATTTTTGTTTGGGTTGTGATGTATTATATTTTTATTGCTAGTCATGGTTAGTTGTATTTAGATCTGTTAGTTATAAGAATGGCCTGTCATTCTTATATAGTGGTTGTGGTAGTGTCCTTAGGGACTTCGATGAGAGATTCACTCTCATCCATTGTACTTAAACGTTTTCTTTTAATGTATTTTACCGGGTGCAGGATTACTCCCCTTTACCCAAAAAAAAAGGTGGGGCACAGTTCTGAAAAGTCTCGGCGTTTTCTCTAGAGGGTGACTCAGATAATGGTGCCGAAGTTGGTTTTGAGACAGAATTGACAGTAGCCCGTCTAGGACGTAAAGGTCTCCTTTGCCTTTCCTCAAAATAGTCAACTTTTGCCTCGAGTTTGCATAGGAGTTCATCGGGGATTTTGGTGGTTCCTCCAGATGTCGAGACTGCATTGATGGCCGCTTCTATCGTATGATTAAATTCCCACATCTCATGATTATCAACAGCGAGCTCTTCGATAATTGCCCAAGACTCCTCGGCGTTCTTATCACGCAATTTACCTCCCGCGGCCCTGTCAATGGTGCGCTTAGTGTGATAGTCAACATGGTCGTAGAAAATCTGGACTAATAACCAAAGGTTTATACCATGACGAGGGATCTTGTGGAGGAGATCCTTAAAACGGGCCCAAGCCTCGTAGAAAGTTTCACCCTGCTGTTGTTCAAACATCAAAATGTCCCTTCTAAGCATTGTAGTCTTTTACGGCGGGAAGAATTGGGTAAGGAAGCGATTGGCGAGATTATCCCATGTGGTGATGGATCCCGCGGGTAAACGCTCAAGCCATTGACTAGCTTGATCCCGTAGAGAGAATTGGAATAGGCGTAATCGGGTTGTCTCTCTAGTTGCAACATCTAGGTCTATGGAATCTACGATTTTGAGGAAGTCCTTAAGATGTTGGTTTGGATCTTCGGAACGAAGTCCATGGAATGCACATCCGCTTTGCACCAACCAGATGGTGTCGGATCGCAAGGGGGTCACATTGGCTCCGGTGAGCTCAATGGTGTTTCGGTAGCCTTGGTGGCTAGGTCGGGAATACTCTCCTAAGGTTCGGGGCCTAAGGGGTTCTAATGGTGGGTTTTGTTGTGGTGGGATGACGGGTTCAAAGATGTTCCCGTTGTCCATGATGTCGGGTGGTTACGAACAAAGGCACAAAGAAATAGATAGACTAAAGAAAAACTAAAAATAAAAAATAAAACCTTACTAGAAAGGAATCTAGCAAGTAGACCTAATAAAAAGAAATTCTAACCTAGACAATAACTATTCCCAAGCTGCGGCGCCAAAAACTTGATGCGTGGGAATCGCAACAGGCTTTACCTCTCGAGGTATCTCGAGAAGCTTACAACCCCCACCAGGCAGTGTACCTGATCGTTGTAGTATAGTATAGTGACAAGTATCGGGGGATTGATCGTTCAGCTTAGGAATAGTGTCGCTAGGATTAGAAAGCCTAAATACTAGTTCTAGAGGTGAGGGATGATTATTTTTGTATTTTTATATTTTTATGAAAGCAATTAAAATCTCGGGGTTTGAAGGATTTGGGCGGAATTAGTTGCTAGTCAACTAACCCAATGCTAAGATGCAATCAAAATAAAATACTAAAAATGAAATTAAGCTAATTATACTAAAGTTGTGAGCAGTAATTGGAGAAAATGTGTTTACTTAGATTCGTGTCTTGTATGTGTCCTAAGGGACTGGGGACGAGGGAAATCACCCTCGTCATTTTGTACTTCAACGTTTTTTTGGATAATAAATTTTGCCAGGGTGTATTAACCCTTTTACCCAAAAAAAAGTAATCAACACATAATTAACATCTAGGTTTCATTAGATCTAAGCAAACACAAGATAGATCTAGCCTAGCATAATGGAATTTAGACAAGAACAAGATATAGACAACCAACACATAGACATATTGATTGAATTAAAGGAACACTTATCTCAATTACAATGCAAGGTATCAAGGGTTTGGAACCCTTGAAAAACCTGTAAGAGTTGCACCAAAATCGTACTTAGGGTTTCTCCAAAACTTCTCTTTTTAATGTGTGAAAATTAGAAAACTATATATAGAAAAATGGGTTTGACGGCGTCAAGACAAAGCTTGTGACGCCGTCACCTCGCCGCCAAAACTCTTCTCGGACTGCCTTGATCTACATTTGACGCCGTCAAGACTTATACAATTCCAGGCCGTCATGACACTTTTACTCTTGACGCCCTTCCTACGTGACGCCGTCAAATCTGTTCTGGGTCGTCATGGACTTCTGCTCTTGACGCCGTCAGAGGATTGCTCTTGACGCCGTCACCTACTGTTCCCAGCATGGAAAATTAAGACTTTGGTGTTTTCTTCACTTTTATGCTCCAAAAACGTCCGAATTGCTTCCTTTTCCAGATTTCTCTCCCAAAGTACCTAAAATCACAAAAGGAACGATTTAGGGCAATATTTGATCAAATAAATTCGGATTCGGGCTTAAATGACCCCCTAAAAACGGATCATTTTTTGCCTCATCATATACCCTTACACTTGAGATTTGCTTGTCCTCAAGCAAATGCGCTTTTATTCTACTCAAAAGACAAGTTAGGGGTCATTTAACACTAACATAAAAGTAATTACAACAAATAATCGTTCCACTAAAGACCAATAGACAAGCTCGGAGGTCATATACTAGCTTCTCACAAATAGTGTTTAGATACTCACATCTCTCGGGTGTAATAAAGTGTAAATTACAATATGGAAACGGAAGATATCTCTCACTACCTGTCATAGCACGTTATATTATAACACGTTATATATATATATATATATATATATATATATATATATATATATATATATATATATATATATATATATATATATATATATATATATAAACTAAACGTACAGTATACTATAAAAACCAAAAGTTTTACTATCGTTAAATTAATAAATCACGTATTCAAAAACTACTCGCGATTAAAACATTAAGTCTATCAAACACTAAAACTTGCCAAATATTATCTAGGTCGTGTGTGGAGCCGTTCCCATTTTACAAACTGAGTATCGATATTTTTATTCACTAAACCACTAAGGTGAGTTCATAGCCCACTTTTATAAAACTGTTTTCGTGGGGAGATACATGCTTAAAAATCTGAACACAAGTATTTTCTTATACTATGCCTGAAATTATTACTGCTTAAGTCCCTTTTTGCCAAAAGCCCCTCATATCATGAACCTTAGTCACCCAGTGGGTGAACGTAAATAATTGTGGATAGATCTATTAGGGATTGACAATCCCCGTTTGGGCGTTGAGAAAACAACCAAACGCACTTTATTTGAAATCTAATAGGTTACTGGCAAGGACCTATCCCGAGGGCCCCCTGTTACCATAATCCATCATTTATGATGAGATCTGTTAATCGGCTGAGTGTCATGAGCTTAATGCAATAATAAATGATTTTTAACTTATAATTGTAAATCGATGCAATTATCACTATCGCTTGTGTTCAACTACAAAACTTAAGCCTATGAATATCACTCAACTTTTGTTGACTTTTAGCATGTTTATCTCAGGAAATTAATGCGAAGGAGCTCAAGGCATGGAGAGGGCATTAAACCCCTATACGAGTGTTAAATAAAATGTTTTGTCTTTCACTTTTAATAATTCATATCTTCTATGATATGTTAAAACTAATGGAACAACTTTGTATTTGAAAACTTGCTTTTAAATGAATGATAAACATAACTTTAAAACGTCTCTTTGAGTCGTTTTCTATGACGTTGACTTCGATCCTCTAAGTAATACCCCACAAAGTCTTTCGCAGCTCTAGTTGAAATTTAGGGGGTGTTACAAATTGTACCTTACATTGTGGGAGCCGTTGTCCCTAAACGCTTGCTCACTTGATGAGAGCAATTGCCATTTACATGATGATAGCCGTTGTCCCTAATGCTTGCATACTTGATAAGAGCAATTGTCACTTACATGATGAGATCCGTTGTTCCTAAAGGCTAACTTAATGAGGGTAATTTGTCCCTTAAATGATAAGAGCCGTTGTCCCTAAAGGCTCACTTGTTGAGAGCAACTGTACCTTTCTTTATGGGAGCCGTTGTACCTAAACGCTTTTTTTTTAGGGTAAAAGGGTTAATTCACCCCGGTAAAATGCATTACTCCAAAAAACGTTGAGGTACAAAGGATGAGGGTGATTTCCCTCATCTCAGTCCCTTAGGACACTTACAGACTTTAATATAAGAATGACACACCATTCTTATAACTTACACAAATGAACCTACCACTAATGACAAAAGTAAATAAAATATTACAATACTACTCAAGAAATGTACTTGAGCCTTCAAATCATTATGGCGGTTCATCTACTTCCATGAAGAATCCTCCAACTAGCCCACATCTCCATTGCCCCACAAACATGCTTCAAACACGGCTGTGATACACAAGAAGATGAACAACCCAAAGCATAATCCACATCCAAATCCAGGTCGTTGATCTGATCCACTTAGCATGATCATCAATAGCGGTAAGGAACTGGAAACGATCCACAACCACATCACAATCTAGCAGCAACAAGTAAGGGACCAGTGTGTGACGATCATAGGGTTATTAGAACCCTAACTTGCAGCAGAAAACCCGTACACAAGATCACATAATAAACAAAGCAGTAGCATCTTGTGATAGTAAACAAAGTAAGGGTTTATGAACAAGAATATCCAAAACCCTAACTAGCAAATGGCTAGTCTCCAAACGAAGAAGATGCCAATGTCTTCCACCCTCTCTAAACCCACGTATACAAAAAACATCAAAGTCCAAAACCAATAACGATCACCCGATCGACTTACAGGAAACAATGGATTAATTAGAAAATCCAACTTGCATAAAATATGATATACAAGAATGTGCAGGAACAACAGAAATCACCATCAGGACCAATCAAAACCGAATAAATCGAAACCTTAAACTTAGGGTTTCGTTCTTGAAAGCACCCTATCCAAACAATCGATCCATAATAAATGGATATAAGGCGGTTAGGGATAGTTTTAGATCGCCCATACCAACAGAATAACGATTAAAGAAGATAAACAATAACAACAAATCGTTACACCGATAACAAAGAAAACCCTAAACAAAAAATCGGAACAGCAGCATGTTACGGTATTCTTTGATCGCAACAGCAGACTAGCGATTAATAAGATCAATAAGATAAAGCCACCGACCGCCATGTACCTAAACGCTTGCTCACTTGATGAGTGCAATTTCCCTTTACATGATGTTAGTCATTGTCCCTAAAGACTAACTTTATGAGGGCAATTTGTCCCTTACATGATTAGAGCCATTGTCCCTAAAGGCTCACTTGTTGAGAGCAATTGTACCATACATTATGGGAGCCGTTGTCCCTAAACGCTTCCCACTTGATGAGAGCAATTGCCCTTTACATGATGATAGCCGTTTTGCCTAATGCTTGCACACTTGATAAGAGCAATTGTCACTTACATGATGAAATACGTTCTCCCTAAAGGCTAACTTTACTAGGGCAATTTGTCCCTTAAATGATAAGAGCCGTTGTCCCTAATGGCTCGCTTGTTGAGAGCAGCTGTATCTTTCCTTATGGGAGCCGTTGTCACTAAACGCTTGCACACTTGATGAGTGCACTTTCCATTTACATTATGATAGTCGTTGTCCCTAATGCTTGCACACTTGATAAGAGCAATAGTCACTTGCATGATGGGATCCATTGTTCCTAAAGGCTAACTTTATGAGGGCAATTTGTCCCTTACATGATAAGAGCCGTTATCCCTAAAGGCTCACTTGTTGAGAGCAATTGTACCTTACATTATGGGAGCCGTTGTCCCTGAACGCTTGCTCACTTGATAAGAGCAATTGCCATTTACATGATGATAGCCGTAGTCCCTAATGCTTGCACAATTGATAAGAGCAATTGTCACTTACATGATGGGATCCGTTGTCCCTAAAGGCTAACTTTATGAGGGCAATTTGTCGCTTACATGATAAGAGCCGTTGTCCCTAAAGGCTCGCTTGTTGAGAGCAATTATACCTTACATTATGGGAGCCGTTGTCCCTAAACGCTTGCTCACTTGATGAAAGCAACTGCCCTTTACATGATGATAGCCGTTGTCCCTAATGCTTGCACCATTGATAAGAGCAATTGTCACTTACATGATGGGATCCATTGTTCCTAATGGCTAACTTTATGAGGGCAATTTGTCCCTTAAATGATAAGAGCCTTTGTCCCTAAAGGCTCACTTGTTGAGAGCAATTGTACCTTACATTATGGGAGCCGTTGTTCCTAAACACTTGCTCACTTGATGAGAGCAATTGCCATTTACATGATGATAGCTGTTGGAGCAATTGCCATTTACATGATGATAGCTGTTGTCCCTAATGCTTGCACACTTGATAAGAGCAATTGTCACTTACATGATGAGATCCGTTGTCCCTAAAGGCTAACTTTATGAGGGCAATTTGTCCCTTACATGATAAGAGCCGTTGTCCCTAAAGGCTCGTTTGTTGAGAGCAATTATACCTTACTTTCTGGGAGCCGTTGTCCCTAAAGGCTTGCTCACTTGATGAGAGCAATTGCCCTTTACATGATGATAGCCGTTGTCCCTAATGTTTGCACAATTGATAAGAGCAACTATCACTTACATGATGGGATCCTATGTTCCTAAAGGCTAACTTTATGAGGGCAATTTGTCCCTTACATGATAAGAATCGTTGTCCCTAAAGGCTCACTTGTTGAGAGCAATTGTACCTTACATTATGGGAGCCATTGTCCCTAAACGCTTCCCACTTGATGAGAGCAATTGCCCTTTACATGATGATAGCCGTTTTCCCTATTGCTTGCATACTTGATAAGAGCAATTGTCACTTACATGATGAAATACGTTGTCCCTAAAGGCTAACTTTATGAGGGCAATTTGTCCCTTAAATGATAAGAGCCGTTGTCTCTAATGGCTCGTTTGTTGAGAGCAGCTCTATCTTTCCTTATGGGAGCCGTTGTCACTAAACGCTTGCAAACTTGATGAGTGCACTTTCTATTTACATGATGATAGTCGTTGTCCCTAATGCTTGCACACTTGATAAGAGCAATAGTCACTTGCATGATGGGATCCATTGTTCCTAAAGGCTAACTTTATGAGGTTTGTCCCTTACATGATAAGAGCCGTTATCCCTAGAGGCTCACTTGTTGAGAGCAATTGTACCTTACATTATGGGAGCCGTTGTCCCTGAATGCTTGCTCACTTGATAAGAGCAATTGCCATTTACATGATGATAGCCGTTGTCCCTAATGCTTGCACAATTGATAAGAGCAATTGTCACTTACATGATGGGATCCGTTGTCCCTAAAGGCTAACTTTATGAGGGCAATTTGTCCCTTACATGATAAGAGCCGTTGTCCCTAAAGGCTCGTTTGTTGAGAGCAATTATACCTTACTTTCTGGGAGCCGTTGTCCCTAAAGGCTTGCTCACTTGATGAGAGCAATTGCCCTTTACATGATGATAGCCGTTGTCCCTAATGCTTGCACAATTGATAAGAGCAACTATCACTTACATGATGGGATCCTATGTTCCTAAAGGCTAACTTTATGAGGGCAATTTGTCCCTTACATGATAAGAATCGTTGTCCCTAAAGGCTCACTTGTTGAGAGCAATTGTACCTTACATTGTGGGAGCCGTTGTCCCTAAACACTTGCTCACTTGATGAGAGCAATTGCCATTTACATGATGATAGCCATTGTCCCTAATGCTTGCATACTTGATAAGATTAATTGTCACTTACATGATGAGATCCGTTGTTCCTAAAGGCTAACTTAATGAGGGCAATTTGTCCCTTAAATGATAAGAGCCGTTGTCCCTAAAGGCTCACTATTTGAGAGCAACTGTACCTTTCTTTATGGGAGCCGTTGTCCCTAAACTCTTGCTCACTTGATGAGTGCAATTTCCCTTTACATGATGTTAGTCGTTGTCCTTAAAGACTAACTTTATGAGGTCAATTTGTCCCTTACATGATTAGATACGTTGTCCCTAAAGGCTCACTTGTTGAGAGCAATTGTACCTTACATAATGGGAGCCGTTGTTCCTAAACGCATCCCACTTGATGAGAGCAATTGCACTTTACATGATGATAGCCGTTTTCCCTATTGCTTGCACACTTGATAAGAGCAATTGTCACTTACATGATGAGATCTGTTGTCCCTAAAGGCTAACGTTTTGAGGGAAATTTGTCCCTTAAATGATAAGAGCTGTTGTCCCTCAAGGCTCCCTTGTTTAGAGCAATTATACCTTACTTTATGGGAGCCGTTGTCCCTAAACGCTTGCTCACTTGATGAGAGCAATTGCCCTTTACATGATGATAGCCGTTTTCCCTAATGCTTGCACAATTGATAAGAGCAATTGTCACTTATATGATGGGATCCGTTGTCCCTAAAGGCTAACTTTATGAGGGCAATTTGTCCCTTACATGATAAGAGCCGTTGTCCCTAAAGGCTCGCTTGTTGAGAGCAATTATACCTTACTTTATGGGAGCCGTTGTCCCTAAACGCTTGCTCACTTGATGAGAGCAATTTCCCTTTACATGATGATAGCCGTTGTCCCTAATGCTTGCACAGTTGATAAGAGCAATTGTCACTTACATGATGGGATCCATTGTTCCTAATGGCTAACTTTATGAGGGCAATTTGTCCCTTAAATGATAAGAGCCTTTGTCCCTAAAGGCTCACTTGTTGAGAGCAATTGTACCTTACATTATGGGAGCCGTTGTTCCTAAACACTTGCTCACTTGATGAGAGCAATTGCCATTTACATGATGATAGCTGTTGTCCCTAATGCTTGCACACTTGATAAGAGCAGTTGTCACTTACATGATGAGATCCGTTGTCCCTAAAGGCTAACTTTATGAGGGCAATTTGCCCCTTAAATGATAAGAGCCGTTGTCCCTAAAGGCTCACTTGTTAAGAGCAACTGTAGCTTTCCTTACGGGAGTCGTTGTCCCTAAACACTTGCTCACTTAATGAGAGCAATTGCCCTTTACATGATGATAGCCGTTGTCCCTAATGCTTGCACAATTGATAAGAGCAACTGTCACTTACATGATGGGATCCTATGTTCCTAAAGGCTAACTTTATGAGGGCAATTTGTCCCTTACATGATAAGAATCGTTGTCCCTAAAGGCTCACTTGTTAAGAGCAATTGTACCTTACATTATGGGAGCCATTGTCCCTAAACGCTTCCCACTTGATGAGAGCAATTGCCCTTTACATGATGATAGCCGTTTTCCCTAATGCTTGCATACTTGATAAGAGCAATTGTCACTTACATGATGAAATACGTTGTCCCTAAAGACTAACTTTATGAGGGCAATTTGTCCCTTAAATGATAAGAGCCGTTGTCCCTAATGGCTCGTTTGTTGAGAGCAGCTCTATCTTTCCTTATGGGAGCCGTTGTCACTAAACGCTTGCACACTTGATGAGTGCACTTTCTATTTACATGATGATAGTCGTTGTCCCTAATGCTTGCACACTTGATAAGAGCAATAGTCACTTGCATGATGGGATCCATTGTTCCTAAAGGCTAACTTTATGAGGTTTGTCCCTAACATGATAAGAGCCGTTATCCCTAAAGGCTCACTTGTTGAGAGCAATTGTACCTTACATTATGGGAGCCGTTGTCCCTGAACGCTTGCTCACTTGGTAAGAGCAATTGCCATTTACATGATGATAGCCGTTGTCCCTAATGCTTGCACAATTGATAAGAGCAATTGTCACTTACATGATGGGATCCGTTGTCCCTAAAGGCTAACTTTGTGAGGGCAATATGTCCCTTACATGATAAGAGCCGTTGTCCCTAAAGGCTCGTTTGTTGAGAGCAATTATACCTTACTTTATGGGAGCCGTTGTCCCTAAAGGCTTGCTCACTTGATGAGAGCAATTGCCCTTTACATGATGATAGCCGTTGTCCCTAATGCTTGCACAATTGATAAGAGCAACTGTCACTTACATGATGGGATCCTATGTTCCTAAAGGCTAACTTTATGAGGGGTAGCGGACCCAAAACCCTAATACGTTTCTCTCCCTTGTGGAGAAATACGGCCGCCACCCTCCTACCCTTTTCCGGCCATTATCACCACCTAATTCGTCCTCTCTACTCTTTTTTGAAGGGTATGCAATACAATTAGGTTCTTGATATTCTTTTGAGGGTGGCTGGCAACGCTTTCAACTATATATCTAATCGGTTTTCTCCTTCACTTGGCGATTTAAGAACCCTTTTCTTATCTGTTTGGTAAATCGTTCTTTAGGGTTTTTAAACCGCCATTGTTTTTAATCGCACCCTTAATTCTATGTCGGTTCTAATATTTGTACATAAGGGTCGATCTCCTCCTAGTTGCACATTGGTTAATCAATTTTCTGGTTAACGTGATTCATTCCATTCGATACCCAATTAGGGTTTTGTTTTTAGTGTGCAGTATAGGTTTGGTTTTATTTTTAAAACCCTTGACGAGGGGTTTATTTCTGTTCGATCGTTTGGCTTTTCATGGTTCTATCAGTGATATACGATCTGGTGGTTATGCTTGGATTGACATGCTTTGTATGCTCATGTTTCTAGTCGATCCATATGTTGGTTCGGGTGTTACTATGCGTGCATGCTTATGGAACCCTTTATTAGGGTTTCGATTTTCCTAATGTTATATGATGGTGAATCTGGTCGGTTCTATGATGGTTAACCGTTTTGAGGTTTGATGATTGATGATTTACATCAGGGTCTATCATGTTTTATCATGTTTATTTGGGTTTGATGGAGAGATGATTATGTCAATGGTCTATGGGGATGTTAGGGTTTCGTATACCCCTGTTCTAAAACCCATGGTGTCAATCTAAGACCTGCTGCTTCTGTAGGCGGTCTTGGTATTGGGGGTGCTGTTCATCATTCAGAGTCATGCTGCCAATCATATTGATATTGTCTTTTGAACGATGCTACTGGTTTTCTATGGATTTTTACCCTTGTTTTAGTCTATGGCAGATTATGCTACCATCAGTTTGCATTCTTATCTTGGTTGCATTGGGCAGCTTAGTGGTACTCAAAATCTTGTCATAGTGTTTATTGTGATCACATACGTACGGTGGGCAACTGATTTTTATTATTTCAGTTTTTGTGATCATGTGAGGTGTGCCATTGTGACTTGATCCTAGGTGTCTTCATGTGTTTCATTCGAATTGGTTTGAAGTTTGGTTCAAGTTATCATATGATGGCAGTTAGGGTTGATGTAAGTTAGGGTCGCTTAGACCATGTTTACACTTCAAATTCATTTGCTACGGATTGCACTCATATTAGGTTATTAGATTATGCTTTGCATAATACTAATAGAAGACGCAATTTGTTGAGGCTGGAATTTCGCTTGTTTTGATCTGGATCGCTAGGATGACTAAGAAGACTTCAATTTTATTGGAGTTGTGATGTATTGTATTTTTTATTACTAGTCATCGTTAGTTGTATTTAGATTTGGTAGTTATAAGAATGGCATGTCATTCTTATATAGTGGTAGTGGTAGTGTCCTTAGGGACTTCGATGAGAGACTCACTCTCTTCCATTGTACTTAAACGTTTTTATTAATGTATTTTACCGGGTGCAGGATTACTCCCCTTTACCCAAAAAAAAAAAAAAAAAACTTTATGAGGGCAATTTGTCCCTTACATGATAAGAATCGTTGTCCCTAAAGGCTCACTTGTTGAGAGCAATTGTACCTTACATTGTGGGAGCCGTTGTCCCTAAACGCTTGCTCACTTGATGAGAGCAATTGCCATTTACATGATGATAGCCATTGTCCCTAATGCTTGCATACTTGATAAGATTAATTGTCACTTACATGATGAGATCCGTTGTTCCTAAAGGCTAACTTAATGAGGGCAATTTGTCCCTTAAATGATAAGAGCCGTTGTCCCTAAAGGCTCACTATTTGAGAGCAACCGTACCTTTCTTTATGGGAGCCATTGTCCCTAAACGCTTGCTCACTTGATGAGTGCAATTTCCCTTTACATGATGTTAGTCGTTGTCCCTAAAGACTAACTTTATGAGGTCAATTTGTCCCTTACATGATTAGATACGTTGTCCCTAAAGGCTCACTTGTTGAGAGCAATTGTACCTTACATAATGGGAGCCGTTGTCCCTAAACGCATCCCACTTGATGAGAGCAATTGCACTTTACATGATGATAGCCGTTTTCCCTATTGCTTGCACACTTGATAAGAGCAATTGTCACTTACATGATGAGATCCGTTGTCCTTAAAGGCTAACGTTTTGAGGGCAATTTGTCCCTTAAATGATAAGAGCCGTTGTCCCTCAAGGCTCCCTTGTTTAGAGCAATTATACCTTACTTTATGGGAGCCGTTGTCCCTAAACGCTTGCTCACTTGATGAGAGCAATTGCCCTTTACATGATGATAGCCGTTTTCCCTAACGCTTGCACAATTGATAAGAGCAATTGTCACTTACATGATGGGATCCATTGTTCCTAAAGGCTAACTTTATGAGGGCAATTTGTCCCTTACATGATAAGAGCCGTTGTCCCTAAAGTCTCACTTGTTGAGAGCAATTGCACCCTACATTATGGGAGCCGTTGTCCCTAAACGCTTGCTCACTTGATAAGAGCAATTGCCCTTTACATGATGATAGCCGTTGTCCCTAATGCTTGCACACTTGATAAGAGCAATAGTCACTTGCATGATGAGATCCGTTATCCCTAAAGACTAACTTTATTAGGGCAATTTGTCCCTTACATGATTAGAGCCGTTGTCCCTTAAGGCTCACTTGTTGAGAGCAATTGTACCTTACATTATGGGAGCCGTTGTCCCTAAACGCTTTCCACTTGATGAGAGCAATTACCCTTTACATGATGATAGCCGTTTTCCCATCATGTAAGTGACAATTGCTTTTATCAAGTGTACAAGCATTAGGGAAAACGGCTAACTTTATGTCGGTTTTTTTATACCGACCTTATATTGCTGGGAACGATCTGTTGATGTGTTTTGTCGGCTGGATCTTTATTGGTATACGAACTCCGTTATTTAGGGTTTCGTTTTTCTTATTGGTTGTAAACCCTTTTGGGTTTTTTGGTCACTACTAAGGGGTTTGGTTGTATTTGTATGTTCTTATCATGAAGTTTGTGTTATGATCGTGGGTTTAGAGAGATGGAAGTTAAGTTTTAGGGACCTTATTCAAAAACCCTACCTTGTATTCAACGATCTTGCTACTATTGTCTGTCTAGGTGTGGATCGTTTTTGGCATGTTAGGGTTGTAACCCTATTATTGGTTTGATTGATGGGACTGTGATCTGGGGCTGCTGCTGATTGCGTATTACTAAGAAAAGGTTGGTCTGGATCCTAGCAATTGATACTTGTCACAGTCCTGCCGTCGTGTGGTGTTTGTATAATGGAAGTTAGGGTCGAAACCCTATGTTGTTCGCATTCTCTTAGGATCTGCTGGTGCTTTGATAATGTTACTAATTATGAGATAAGAAGTGCTGCGGATTTGATTGTGTTTGAGGGATGCTGATGTTTGTTCTTGATGGTTATGATGGAAGTTCTGTTTGTGGGGCACTTGTTCAAACCCCATGGTTTGTTTGAGCTGTGACCCTATGTTTGTCCCATGTTGGTCTGGTTCTTACATTCGCTTGGATATTGGTTACCAGTTTATAAGTGGATTCTTCATGGATGTTAAGGTGGACCACCATAGTTTCCTTTGAGACTGAGGTGGGGGATTGCACCCTCATCCTATGTACTTCAACGGTTCGTGCTGCTGGGTGGATGTGGGATGTTCGCATCTCAAGTTTTTATCTTGTTATTATATTTTTGGGTAAAGGGGAGTAATCCTGCACCCTGGTAAAATTCATTATCCAAAAAACGTTGAAGTACAAAATGACGAGGGTGATTTCCCTCGCCCCCAGTCCCTTAGGACACTTACAAGACACGTATCTAAGAATGACAAACCATTCTTAAAACTAACATGCACAACATGTGCAACTGACCAAACAAACATGCTAAACAAAAGCAACTTAACAAGCAAAAATCACAAAACAATAGAAATAAAGATAACTATTTCTTCTTGCGTCCTTGCACCTGGAAATCTTTCGGAGAACCATTCTTGAACTTGGAATAATTAGCAATATCATCATAGTTCTCATAGACTTCATCAACTTCATCATCTTCATCAGCTTCATCAGCAAACGTAACCCTCTTCCTAGGAGTCGTCACTACATCACTTGTAGCAAACGAGCTAGACTTATCAAAATCAGAATAGTCCACACTTGTAGAAGCACCATCATTATGAGAACCATGCTCCCACAAACCATCAGTAGTGCTATGCAATGGAACCACATTAACACCACTTAACCCCACGGATTCCACACCCCCAAAAGAAGCATGAGCATCCACACGTTCCATCTGCTCAAGTTGAGTATGTACATCCTCAACAGGAGCAGCCCCAAAATCACTCTTCAAAGCATCATTAGATGTACCACTCGAATTAGAATCATCATTAGTAGGCTTAAAAACTGCCCTCACATCAGGTTGTGTACCTCGATTCTTCTTCTTGGTAGTCGGTTTAGAAACAGGTTGGTACGAAATTTTTGGCTTAGTTGAAACCCCCCAAGCCACTTTCTTATCCTTATCACTAGTATGACCAGCCTTAGTAGAGTGAACCTTACGCTTGACATCAAAATCTTGTGGAGTCGAATCCTTATTAACCCGCTTACGTCTAAGAGGACACGCATCATCATCATAATTGAAACAAACACACTTAGAACACCAAGATGGCCACCATTCATACTCAACATCAAGAACTTCCATGTAATGACCCTTACCCTTAGGCAAAGGAATCGCAACCTCAATTGATTCCAAAACATCCAATTCAGCCGATAATTCAATAAGTACCCGTGCATATGAATAACGTCCCCAAGGATTCTTACACATATCATTAGTACCCGCATCAAACCGTATTATCCGCCCAACTGTTTTGCAATCAAACTAATACCGGCTTTAGAGTATACAACGGACGGTATATTATGGATACGTACCCACATCAGTACCTTAGTAATCTTCTCCTTCTCAAGCCTCATATTAGGCACCCATATATGTAAGAATAAAGGCGTTGATCTAATAAACCAAGGACCACCATTAAGAACTTTATTCATACCTTCATGTGAAGAGAACTTGAAAATGAAGAAACCATTCCGCAATATAACATGTTCAAAGCCGAACCTTGCCCAAGCATGCTTGACATAGTCTTCCACAATGGGAAATGCAATTCTTAGACCAATGAAATAACCGTATAATGAATTAGTAAGTTTAGAGCACATATCATCAACTACGGCCATTGGAATAACCACTCTTGAACCCAACCTAGTAGCCTCATCAACTCCACCAGATTGTGAATCACTAGGTACATTAGGCTCACAAGAACCTCCAATATTACACTCATCAACTAGCCTTTCACCATTATCCTTAGACTTACCAACCATTGCAGCCCCCAACGAATCAGAAGCTACCACATTACTAGACTTAGGAACATCAGATTTAGAACTAGCCAAACGTACCTCTTGTTGTAAAGCAAACTTCGGATCAGAAACAACGGGACCATGATCACTAGGAAGAACAAAACTCCCCGTTTTTCCTTCCAAACCTGCACTTTTCAATATATTCTTCAATGGCATACTTGCATTAGTAAGAATCTTACCATCAATATTACCAATCCTAGTAGCCATGTAACACCCCCAAAATACCACAGCGGAAGACTGTGTCAAAGGGGTGCTACTTCATAATACAAAGTATAAGTTATAGAAAACGAACTCTAAATGAGACATTTTGAAAAGTTACCATTCGATTAATGAATTCAAAGTTACAAACATGAGATTCCAAAGTATGATACATAAATGTATACAAAATGTTTTGAATGGTAAATGATAAAAGCGTAAGTCTTCAGAATATGCAGCTTGACTCTAAGTTCCACGCACTAGCTATCGCCTTACTAACCTAAGATAAACATGCTAAAGTGTCAACACAATGGTTGGTGAGTTCATAGAGTTTGTCTTAAAACAGTTGAAAAAGCCTTAAAAGAATATTCGCACAGCAAAGGCATCGTGAATCCACTCAGTTGCAATTCCTGCCATAAGAGACTTGCAACCTGTGTGTTCACAACCCACTGCTAACATATAGTATGAATAATACATGTATAAGTTCATCAAAACAATTAAGCAATTAGTAGTGAGTCTCTACTTCATCTCCGAAGACCTCACTTTTATGATGTATCCAACATTCGCAAATGTTAGGATGTATCAAAGCCTCAATGGTCATCCAACAACTTAATTTGGAGCCACCGGAAGTCTCAATGGTCATCCAGCAACTTAATCTGGAGCCACTGGCAGTCTCAATGGTCATCCAGCAACTTAATCTGGAGCCACTGGAAGTCTCACAATTAAGTATAATGCAATCATGTATATATGAAATCAAGTATAATGCAATCAAGTATAAGACAATCACGTATAAAACAATCAAGTATAAATGTTTTGAGTATTTGTACAAGTAAGCAAGTAGTTGAGCATGTATCCCCCCCCCCCCCAAGAGTTAAAACAAGTATGAAAAGAGTAGGGGCTATGACTCACCTTAAGCTTATGTAATGAAAGTGGTAGTCGAATCGCGAAAGTCTCTAAGAGCAGCCTATAATAGAACGTTGCGACTTAGGTTTGGAGTAACGTCTAAGAATACGAAGAATTGCCTATATATGTCTTGCATATAGTTCATGATGTAGTACTTAGTATATAGTGTAAGTCGTTGAATATAAGTGGTCTATGAGACATGTATAGGTTGTATATCTCTTACTACCGTTCGGGCCGACATAATTCAGAAGTCATGGAGTAAACGTTCGAGGAGCCAGGACACTTTAATTCGTAAATCCACAACTCATCTCGATGGCTTACTTAATGAACTCCTCACATGAGACTCCCTACTATTGTAGTATTTGATAACATATATATATATATATATATATATATATATATATATATATATATATATATATATATATATAAGCTTTTTGATCTTTAAAAGTTATATGGTCTTTAGCCGTGGCTTTGCCGTGACCTTGGTCATTGTTACCATGGTCTTGAGACTCAACCTTGGCTTTAGCCATGGTTGTGGTCTTGGCTTTAGGTCATTAGACCTCTTGGTCTCATCTAATTATAATCCTTATATAGTAACTTTGGTCTAAAAATGGGCTGTTAAGAATTTGAAGAAATTATCACTCGGAAAGCGTTTTCAGGGCTCGAGCTTCTTTGTTCCTGAACGAAAACGGCGTTCCGGACAACTTTCGTGTTTTAACTTTTTGATGAATCGGACCAGAAGGGTGACTTTCAAATTGGCAGAATGCAAAACAGTAGGTTATGGGCTAAAAAAAAAAAAAAAAAAAAAAAAAAAAAAAAAAAAAAAACCCTAACTTCTAACTCTCTCTCTTGTGTGGGCGATTTTTCTGCCTCCCCTCCCTCACAAAATTCCGGCCATAATTCTGCCCATCCCATACGTTTTTCCTTTAATTCTTCTCTAGGATTAACTGATATTACATGTAGATCGGATCTGTGAGGGTTGGGGAGTCGGTTTTTTCGTTTGATCAATCCTTTAATCGCCCATATACTTGCAAACCCTAAATCCTTAATTCGGTTTTCTCTATTAACTCTTGCAATTCGTTACTGTTTTGTTAGTTGTTATTGGATAATCGTTTAAGGTTAAGCTTTTTATTCCTCAACCGATTTAGGATCTCTAATCGGTTGTTATTCATATTTAGGGTTTCGTTTTATGTTTATTGGTTTCTTCCTCTTAACCGACCTATTACTTGCATATTTAAAGTCGGTTAGTGGCCTGAGCTTTATTTATATATCTCTTGATCGTGTTTGGGGTAGTTGATGCTTTAACGATTATACCTAATCCTATTATTAGGGTTTCGTTTTTTCTTACATTCGCGGGTTGATATTTCGACCTGGTTTGTTTCTGGATCGACGTGTTTCGCATGCTCATTGTTTGGTCGATCCAATGGTGGTGTTATGTTTTATTCGTTCATGCTTATGAAACCCTATTTTAGGGTTTCGATCTTCTTTATGGTTATGATGATGATTCTGGTCGTTCCATGATGGTACTGGTTGATTGATGATTTTTATATTGTCCGAAAATGTTCTTTTCTTTGGTATGAGGGTTTATGGAGAGATGATTCCGTTTATGGTTTTTTGGGATATTGGATACGATGCAAGATCTTAATGTTCTATTTGATTGCGTTCCAAAACCCTAGTTTATTGCATATGCATGTGACTGCTGTTGATTTCATGATTGGAACACTTGTTTATGGATTCTTCCTACTGCTATCAGTTTGTATTGGGACTGATTAGAGGTGGTTTTTGATTGTGGCTGTTGTTTGGGGTTATGATAGTGATGGTAGACAAGTTTTTGAGGGTACCTTGTTCAAAAACCCTTGTTTCAAGACCGGTTGATCATTTGGCTGATTCATGTTATATTAATCGGTTTTGTTATTGTTGTTGCTGATTGTTGAGCATAGGATCCTGGTTCATCGTTCATACTCATGTTGCCACTTTTACATTATCTTGTGATCGACGTACAGGTTTCTATGGATGATTGGTAAGTATGATGCTTTGTCTATGGTAGTATGGATCGTTTGGAGTCCACTCTTATTTGGTTTTCAGGCTGCTTCTATTACAACGATTCTTGCCATGTTTATGCTTCAAATTCGATTTGCTACGGACGTCACTCTCATTAGGTTATTAGATTATGCATTTTGCATAATACTAATAGAAGATGCAATTGGTTGAAGCTGGTAATTTGAACTACTATGACGATTTGAAGATTCAAGGCTTTGTCTACTTGAATAGCATTTAATTTTTTATATATAGTCGTTGTAGTTTGTGTTCAATGTTTGTTATAAGCATGGTGTGTCACGTTTATATGTGTGGTAGTGGTCTTTTTCTTATTAGTAAGAAATGGTAGTGTCATGTATGTTGTTTCGCCTATGTAACGGGCTTAGATATGGGACTTCACCCATATCCATTGTACTTAAACGTTTTGGTTGGTTTATATATTTTACCAGGGTGCAGGATTACTCCCCTTTACCCAAAAAAAAAAAAAAAAAAAAAAAAAAAAAAAAAAAAAAAAAACAGTAGGTTATGGGCAGTTTCGGCGTTTTGGTGTCGCTAACTTCTTATGGCCATAACTTTTGACTCGTGTACTCGTTTTGGGTGATTCAAATTGCTATGTTTTCCTTTTGAAGTCCTTTATAACAGTAAGTAAGTTTCAAATATCATAGTTATACTATTTTGGTCGTGGTTCTCCATAAAAATCACTAGTTTGCTTGTTTACTTGTCATAAGTTAACATATGTATACCAATACTCGTTTTATCCATTTTTAAACATCATGAACACAATAACAAGAACATATATAGCATGAAAGAACCATAATAAGCATGAAAATGATATTGAGCAAGAAAGTGTATAAGGGTTTGCTTACAACTTTTGGCTTTCTAAAGAAAGGAAGTCAAGTATAGAACTAGGACACTAAACCTAAGCTTGTAAACCCTTCACCATAACTCTTGTAACCCTTGCTAGCCTTGATCTAACCCTTGTGAAAACCATTTAACTTCAGCCCTAGTAACCATGTGTAGCTCCTAATTCAACCATGGAATCACCAAACAAACTTAAGAACTAGGTAGAGAATACTAAGACCTTGAACTTTGTAGTGTAACTTGTATATTGAAGATCAAAGGATCATGGTGCTAGGTTTAAAGGGTGTGGCGTTTTTATTGATGAGAAAGGAAGAAGAATGAGTTTTTTAAGTCATGAATGAGTTATTTATATAGGCTAGGATGAGGAGGTTAGGAAAGTGTTAGGAAAGTGCCTAAACTTGGTGACAAAGTTGTAAATAAGTATGATCTAATGGCTAAAGTCATGAGATGATGCCACAAGTGTGAATCCCCCCTAGTGGCGGTTCATAAGGGATAAGGGTGACTAGATGAGTAGTCATGGTCTTTGGATGATAATATCCTAAGTATGTAGCTAGTTTTGACTCCGTAAATTGCTAACCGTAAGTTGTTAAGTCACGAAACGTAAAACCGGGTATCCTAAAAATATGAAACTTATAAATATCCTAGAACTTATCAATATACTCCATAATAAAATATAAAATGAGTGGTAGGTTCTATCGGGTGCTAAAACCCTGCAAAAAAACTAGAAACACGGGTCTAAAACGCGTAATTCGTGTAAAACGCTGAACTGAAAAACGTAAAATTCCAAAAGTTTTGGAATTGTCCTAAAATGAGAGAAAATCATATTTCTATTGTTTATAATGTTTTATGGACATATTGGGATGCTGGAATGACGTTTAAACCTAAAAGTAAATCTCGGACACGGCTTTGTGATTTTTGCAGAAATGATCCGACGAGCGTCAAACTCTCGGATTATCGTTAAAATAGTTTAACTTACGAGAATATGAAATAAAAATTTCTGAGATGAATAGTAAAAGTGAATAGTAAAAAGTGAATAGTGAAATTTTCCGGGAATAGTAATTAACCTGAAATTGCAAATTGTTACAGTCTCTACCCCTTAAGGAGAACTTCGTCCCGAAGTTCAGTTGATGTTAACTACTTACGGTGTGTCTAAAAGAATTCGGGATCTCTAATATAGTGGTGTTCACTCTGATTCGTCTAAGGTTCTGGTTAAGGAGTTGTATCGGCTACAATTAAGCCCACTTATTTATAACTCTTTACTTACATAAAGAAGCGTCCAAATTTATGTAAGTAAAGGATCATAAACTTATGGTTCGGTGATTTACAATTTCTTTATTTAAATGAAGAGGCGTCCCAATCCATTTAAATAAGGAGATTCTAAATCATCCTACTTAAGAATTTCCGACACAAAAATCCGCCTTCTGAGGCCGATAGTAAGATAATCAAGTCATCAAATCCCTAAAGCTAAGCAATAATATTATTTAACTCAAATCTTGTGTCTCATCAAACAAGAACTGTCACAAGATCAAGTTAAATAATTAGTTATTACTGAGCTCCATGTTTTTAATGACTCAACTAATCTCTGGGGCTCCTTATAATACTAAAGTCACATCATCTAATAGCGTGGAACTAAGCAAACCTCTAACCAAAAAGCATATGTGTATGTATTGTGTGTAAGGCAAATAAAGAGGAAGGTCTCAACGTATATAGCAGCTATAGTCTAGGCACTTAATGCAACCTAGTTCTCTATAACCAAGGCTCTGGTACCAATCTGTAACACCCCCAAAATACCGCAGCGGAAGACTGTGTCAAAGGTGTGCTACTTCATAATACAAAGTATAAGTTATAGAAAACGAACTCTAAATGAGACGTTTTGAAAAGTTACCATTCGATTAATGAATTCAAAGTTACAAACATGAGATTCCAAAGTATGATACATAAATGTATACAAAATGTTTTGAATGGTAAATGATAAAAGCGTAAGTCTTCAGAATATGCAGCTTGACTCTAAGTTCCACGCACTAGCTATCGCCTTACTAACCTGAGATAAACATGCTAAAGTGTCAACACAATGGTTGGTGAGTTCATAGAGTTTGTCTTAAAACAGTTGAAAAAGCCTTAAAAGAATATTCGCACAGCAAAGGCATTGTGAATCCACTCAGTTGCAATTCCCGCCATAAGAGACTTGCAACCTGTGTATTCACAACCCACTGCTAACATATAGTATGAATAAGACATGTATAAGTTCATCAAAACAATTAAGCAATTAGTAGTGAGTCTCTACTTCATCTCCGAAGACCTCACTTTTATGATGTATCCAACATTCGCAAATGTTAGGATGTATCAAAGCCTCAATGGTCATCCAACAACTTAATTTGGAGCCACCGGAAGTCTCAATGGTCATCCAGCAACTTAATCTGGAGCCACTGGCAGTCTCAATGGTCATCCAGCAATTTAATCGGAGCCACTGGAAGTCTCACAATTAAGTATAATGCAATCATGTATATATGAAATCAAGTATAATGCGATCAAGTATAAGACAATTAAAAAACCCTAAAAAGGAGTTCTCTCTCTGGAGAAAAAAGCGACCGAACCCTAACATCCCTAAATCTGATCGCATCATCAATTCCTCCATCAAATCGACTCTAAATCTTCGTTCTTCTTGCTCTAATCTGTTCTTGGGATTGATTTACATTCGTGTCTATTGATTCCAGTCCAGTTCGGGAGTGATTTGAACTAGTTTATTGTCGGTTCTATTGGATCAATTTATTAGGGTTTCTTGTAATCGCTTGGATTTATTAGCCGACTTTGATCTAGTCGGTTTTGTTTCTTTATTTATAGTCGATTGTTCTCAATTTATATCATTACTGTTCGACGATTATCATGGTGGGAGGCTAGTTTTTTGGTTATTATCGCTATAAACCCTAATCGTTATCGATTAGGGTTTTATCTTCTTTATTCGGGTCGCATGCTTGCTGCTTGTTTGATTATTGTTTGTTGGTTGTTTTGCTGCTGGATTTGAGAGATGAATAGGGGTTTTTTGAGTCCTAAGATTGCTAAGAAGGTTGCTAACGTTCCTAGTGTTGATGTAGGAGTGTTAGCTGCTCGTATGAAACGCTTGAAAGGAGATGAGGTTGAGGACGCCGGTGTTACTTAGCCTAGGCAAGCTATGAGGGTCGTTAATCCTCAAAGCACATCAAGACCAGAGGGTATTAATGATCACGTGAGTACTTCGGGTGCTACAACACAACCTAGCATGATTGATAAACAAGTGAAGCCGGTTTCACTTGGTGATTCTTCTACTGATTCGGTTGGGATTAGTGGGGTTACGGTTGACACTAGTGTTGGAGATGTGGCACAAGGGGCTGATGTGGGGATTAAGGTTAATGATAAGGTTGATTTGGATGATACGGTACAGCCTAGTGTGGTTGAAACGCAGCCTGACGTGGAGCAATTAATTGCTAACGCGCACAAGCATTTTGATGATGCCATGAAGAAACTTGATAGTGATATTGCTAACATGGCGTCTTCCTCTTTGAATACTTCGGGTGGTTCGAATGCCAATAATGTTACTAGTCCTAATACGTCATTTAGTGAGGCTATGAAAACCCAGAAGTATACTAGTGTGGAGGAGGTTTTCAAGGCTAGTTCTGATAAAGTGCCCAATACTTATAACGTGGGTGACAGTTCTAATGGGGGCGGATCAAACACAAGTGCTAATATGAGTGGTCCTACTTCGTTTGCTAATGTGGTGAATCCGGAAAGGGTAACTAGGAAGGTTAATTTTCGGTCTTTGGTTAATGAGGTGCGTATTGAGAACCATGATACTTTACTTCCAAAGGCTGCTATGGAGGGTGTTTTGAACCGTTATGATAATACTCTTGTTGGTTTCTTTGTTGGCAAGAATATTGCATTCCCGTTGGTTCAAAACTATGTCACTAATACGTGGGGTAAGTTTGGTTTAAAGAAAGTGATGAAGAATGATGATGGGGTTTTCCTCTTTAAATTTGATTCAAAAGAGGGTGTTGATAATGTGATGCAACAGGGTCCTTGGATAATTCGTAGTTCTCCTTTGATTCTTACTAAATGGACTCCTGATGTGTCGCTGACTAAGAGTGAGGTTACTAAACTGCCCGTGTGGATTAAATTGCACAATGTGCCATTGCTTGCTTATTCGGAAGACGGCTTGAGCTTGATTGCTACTCAGGTTGGTAAACCTATTATGTTGGATGCGTTTACAAGCTCAATGTGTTTTGATTCATGGGGCCGTATTAGCTATGCTCGTGCGTTAGTGGAAATATCTTCCGATTCTGAATTAAAGCATGAGGTTACTATGGCTATACCAAAGAAGGATGATAGTGGTATTATTTCTGCATGCATCAAGGTTGAGTATGAATGGAAGCCTCCTCACTGTTCATTGTGTAAAGTTTTTGGGCATGATCGTAATGGTTGTCCAAAATGTGTCAAGGAGCCGGTCTGTTCTACTAATGTTGCTGGTCCCACTACTTCGTTCGAAGAGACCGATGATGGTTTTAAGGAAGTTCATAATCGGAAGGCTTTAAGGTAAGAAGTTGTCAAGTGGTATTAATTTGAGCAAGAGGCCTACACTAGCTCCTAAAAAGAAAGTATATGTTGTTAAGAATAAAACTCAAGATGCCACTTCTTCTAAAGTAGCTAATGCAAGTGGTTCGTCTGTGCCTACGTCTAATCAGTTTGGGGTTCTTGATGTGCATGATTCTGATGTTAATGATGTTCCTAGTGCATCAAATGGTATCCCTAGTGGTGAGGCTGATTTGGAACGTCCTTGTGTTAGTAATACGGTTGCGGAAAAGGTAGGACCTCATGTGAGTGGTGCATCAAGTGGTATTTCTAGTGGTGAGGCTGATTTGGAACGTTCAAGTGGTAGTAATAAGGTAGCGGACAAGGTAGGATCTGATTCAATTGGTAGTAATAAGCCTAGTTCTTCTTCTACTCCTTCGGTTGCTGCTACTAAGTTAAATAACCCATTTACTAAGGTAGGGGCTGTGGTTTGTTCGGATAGTGATGATGATGAGGTTTTGGAGCCGGTGACTTCTAGTTATCATACTTCAGGAGGTGGCGGCTTTGATTTTGAAGATTTCATGGATGATGATTATGCTGCTCAAGTTTATGATCTTCCGGGACACTTGGCTGAATTTTGTGACATGTATGATATTAATCTCCAAGGTCGTGGTAGAAAGTAATGTTTTTTTAGTTTGGTAGGTCATAAGATTGGTTTGTCTTTCTTATGATTAGTTGTTTGGTTTTTGCTGTTTGTAGCATGTTTGTTGCCCATGTAACGGGCCGAGATGAGAGATTCACTCTCATCCGTTGTACTTAAACGTTTGTTGGTTAATGCATTTTGCCAGGGTAAAGCCCTTTTACCCAAAAGTATAAGACAATCACGTATAAAACAATCAAGTATAAAACAATCAAGTATAAATGTTTTGAGTATTTGTACAAGTAAGCAAGTAGTTGAGCATGTATCCCCCCCCCCCAAGAGTAATTGCACTCACCTTAAGCTTATGTAATGAAAGTGGTAGTCGAATCGCGAAAGTCTCTAAGAGCAGCCTATAATAGAACGTTGCGACTTAGGTTTGGAGTAACGTCTAAGAATACGAAGAATTGTTTATCAAGCGTCTGTGCTTGAGGTTAATGTGGTACTTCAGCCACATTCCATTGTACTTAAACGTTTTTTGGATAATATATTTACCGGGTCGTTGACCTTTTACCCAAAAGCCGTTGTCCCTAATGCTTGAATACTTGATAAGTGCAATTATCACTTACATGATGAGATCCATTGTCCCTATAGGCTAACTTTATGAGGGCAATTTGTCCCTTAAATGATAAGAGCCGTTGTCCCTAAAGGCTCACTCGTTGAGAGCAACTGTACCTTTATTTATAAGAGCCGTTGTCCCTAAACGCTTCCTCACTTGATTAGAGAAATTGCCATTTACATGATGATAGCCGTTGTCCCTCATGCTTTGTTTTTTTGGGTAAAGGGGAGTAATCCTGCACCCTGGTAAAGTTCATTATCCATTTTATTTTAATCCATTCTTATAATAATACTTCTGCTACTGTAGATCTTTGTTTGTTCTTCATTAATTCACCTAATAGTTTCATTTCGCCTTTTTTCATTTCATTTTTCCGTTACAATCAACCATCTTCACTGTTCATCGTTTTAATGATTTTGTTTCATTAATCTTCATGGATTCAAACCCTGATCCTAAACCTAATCCGTCCTCTCATAGGACGGATTCATCTCTTAAACCCAAAAAACAACTCGAACCATGAATCCTATGAGTAAATCTGCTTTGAAACATTCTAATATGTTATCTAAGGTTCCTAGGAATCTATACTCTAAGAAGACTAGATCTGCTTCTCGGGGTAATAATGAAGCAATGGATATGGATGATTTGGAATGTGATGATGGGGCTTCTGAGTCTGTGGAGGTTAGTGAGGATTTTGGAGGCTCATGCTCTGGTATTGATGATGGGGGTAGTGTTGGTGATGGTTCTGAGGCTGGGAAGGTGAATTCTGGTAAGGATAATAATATTTCATTTGATTGTGATGTTAGTAATATAGACATTATTGATGAAATTGCCAAAAGTTTGAATAATGAGTCTATTGCTGCTAGTGTTAAGTCTGTTGATGATGTGGGTAGTCTTAATAGTGGGTCTAGGGATGTTAATGGTTTGCCTGCTAGTGATTTAGGTCAGGGGAATGCTTCGTGTAATAAGGTTAATGGTCCTGATGTGTCTAAACCTAGTGTGAGTAGCACTAATTTAAAGCTTAATGTTGGTTCTGATAAGCCTAGGAGCCCTACTAAGGTCAGTTTTGGTGATGTAAGGGTTCCGGGTTTGTTTAAGGTTAATGGGAATGTTAGTGATATTGGTAAGGGTGTTAGCGATGTGAGTAATTTTGCTGTGGGTGAGTCAAGTGGTGATAAGGATGCTGTGATGACAGATAGCGTTTATGAAAAGAATATTAGGTCCTTTCGTGAGGCTGTATCTAGTAGTTATGGTGGGAATGGGAATAATAAATTGCACTATGTTCCTCCGTCTATTATTGGTGAAAATAGGAAAATTGCTAAGATGGATCCGATTTTGGAAGAAGGGTGTAAGAGGTGGGGTAATACAGTGGTTGGTTTTTTTGTTGGGTTTCGTATGAATTATGCTGATTTGGTGTTTCATTTGAAACGTATGTGGAGGCTGTATCAGTTGGATAATATTATTATGAACCAGAATGGAATGTGTTTTTTTTGACTTTAAGTCTAATGATGGGATGGAATTGGTTATTGAGAAAGGCCCTTGGCTTGTGAATAATAGGCCTTTGTTTGTTAAAAAATGGGAACCGGGGTTGTGCATGTCTAGACCTGAGGTTAAGAAGGTTCCGGTTTGGGCTAAAATTCATGACATTCCTTTGGAAGCTTGGATTGTTGATGGAATTAGTAGGATTGTTAGCCAAATTGGTAGCCCAATTATTATGGACCGGATGACTACTTCCATTTGTGAAAAGCCATATGGCAGAGCTACGTTTGCTAGGGTGTTAGTTGAGATTGACTCTGAGAAGCCTTTTGTTAATTTTGTGGAACTGTGGTATGAGAAGTTGGGTAAGGTTTTAAAGCTGAGGGTTGAACATGATTGGGTTCCGCCAAGATGTGAGGAGTGCAAGGTGTTTGGACATTATTTGAGTGACTGCATTAATAAAGTGAATGTGGCTAGGAAAGTGAATAAGGATGGTGAGAATGTGAAGCCTAATGATGTGAAGAGTAGTGATAATAACAATAGTTCGGGTAATGTTAATGTGGATGAGGGCTGGACTATTGCTGGTTTTAGAAGGAATAGGGGTGTTGGAAATAATGGGCGACAAGGGAATATTGGTGGTCATCAGGTTAGAAGAGGCTCTTTTGTTAATATGGCAAGTGGTAATAACTCTAGTAAAGTTAATACGGGGAATATTGGTGATAAGCAGGCTAGTAATAAGTCGGATCCAGTGAAAAGTGGCAATGTAGGTAAGGTTGATGAGAGTGTAGTTGTGAATGACAATGGGAAGCTTATTAACAAGGGTAAAGATAAAGTTGATGTGGGTAGCGGTGGTAGTAATAGTAATCAGAATTACACTTCAGTTGGTAACAAAAAGAATGTGCAGAAGAAGAATTCGGGTAACATTTCTGGTAACAAAAATGGTAATAATTACAAGAGTGGAGATGGTCGTAAGTTGAATGATAGTTTAGGATCAAAGAATGTTAGTACCAGCAATAGGTTTGATGTTTTGGGTAGTGATCAGATTAGTGATAAGTCTGATGTTTGGAATGCAGTGAAGGATGCTGTGGAAAAGGCGTGTGGTTCTGGTATTCCTATTTTAGAAAGTGTTGTTAAGAGTTGGAATGAGGACATGGTTAAATACTATACGGAAAATTGGAATAATAGAATTATGAGGAATGGGTCTCATGAACAACAATTAGAATTTAAAATCAATAATTTGTCTGAACGTATTGTGTTACTTAACCAGAATCTCAATTCTAGTGCAAAAAGTAATGCTGATATGATGATGCAGAAGACTGTCTTGACCACGCATGATAGTAGTGATGTTTCTCTCAGGCAATGTTATGATGAAGCTTATCGTGCGGAGTTAGCTAAGATAGGTAGTTTGCAAAAGGAACGTGATTTGCTGAAGGTTGACTTGTTTATTTTATCTAATAAGCCGTTTGATAAGTATTGTAAAGAGACCTGGACTGATGAGATGTTGGAATACTATTCGTTTAGATGTGAGGATATAAGAAGTGATAGGATTAATGGGCATTTATCTGATATGAATGGATCTCATTCCTTGGATGAAGTAGAGGAGGTTACGACTGGTTCAGCTTCCTTTATGACACAGAATGAAGTCTTTAATGATGTGGATACGTCTATGGTTCAAGAGGGTGGTGTGCCTGCTCCTTTTGATTCCAATCTTAAATGAGTTATAAAATTGGTGTTTGGAATGTCCGGGGTCTGTCTCAGACTACTAGACAAGATGAAGTCATATCGCTTATTAGAGAAGAAGGGTTGTGTATGTGTGCTGTGGTTGAGACTCATCTTAGGAAGAAGTCGGTTAAGAGTGTTGGTGACAGTTTGTTTCGTAATTGGTCATGGGTTTCTAATATAGATGATTGTAGAAGTGTATGTAGAATGTTAGTTGGGTGGGATAACAATGTAGTTGGAGCCAATCTTGTTTCTCATTCTGACCTATGCATTTTGAAATTAATTTTATTCATGATTGCAGGAAGCATTTTGTTTCTTTTATCTATGCCAAGAACAAAGGTGTTGAAAGACGGGTGTTATGGAAGAACTTAGCTTTTCACAGTGATCTTGTCAAGGGTGAGCCGTGGGTTTTGCTGGGTGATTTTAACGTTGCCCTGAACATTAGTGATTGTTCTGATGTCACTGCAGCTAAAGATCATGATATGGATGATTTTAGGAATTGTGTTGAGTCATTGGAGCTTGATGATATTGCTTCCAAAGGTATGTTTTACACTTGGATTCAAAAACGCCTTGATCCTGAGTCTGGGATTCTTAAGAAATTAGATAGAGTGTTGGGTAATTGTAGCTTCATTTCTAGTTATGATAGATGCTTTGCTGAATTTTTGCCTTATCTTTCATCGGATCATTGCCCTGTTATTTTGAATTACTCTTTGGCTAAACCTGTTAAGCCTAGATCATTTAGGTTTGCTAACTTTTGGCGGAGAAGGATTCTTTTATTCCTACGGTTATAGATAATTGGGGTATTGAGGTTTTTGGGTTTCGTATGTTTGTTTTGGCTAAACGTCTGAAAAATATGAAAAGACATTTGAGGAATATGAATAGGGTTAATGGGAATGTTTTTAGTAAGGTTAAGACTTTGAAGGCGAAACTTAAAAGAGTGCAATTGTGTTTAGACAAAGATCCCAATAATAGTAGTCTTAGAGAAGAAGAATATGTCTACTGTAATGCGTATCAGGATGCGGTGAGGGATGAGGCTAACCTTCTTAGGCAGAAAACCAAGATTCAGTGGTTGAAGGATGGTGATCAAAATACGTCGTATTTTCATAATTTTCTTAAGGATAGAGTGAACAAGGGTAGGATTCAAGTGGTGTGTGATGAGCAGGGTAACAAATTCTATGGTGATGATGTACCGGGATGTTTTGTTAACCATTTTCAAAAATTTTTGGGGGTGGAAGATGAGGTCATTCCGTTAGAAGACTGTGAGGATCTTTTTGCCAAGAAACTTGATCCTTCTGTTGCATTGAATATGGTTAGACTTGTTTCAGATACAGAAACCAAAGAAGCAATGTTTAGTATTGATGATGACAAAGCGGCTGGCCCGGATGGTTTTACTTCAAAATTTTTTAAAGCGGCTTGGAGCGTTGTTAGTGTTGATGTCTGTGCTGCGGTTAAAGAGTTTTTCAGTTCTGGTAAACTTCTTGGCGAGTTTAATGCTAATGTTATCTCTCTTATTCCTAAGTTGCAAGTTCCTTTGAAGGTGTCTGATTATCGTCCTATTGCTTGCGGAAATGTCATCTACAAGTGCATCAGTAAAGTCATCACGAATAGGCTTAAAGATGGTCTTTGTAGTCTGATTGATTGTAACCAAAGTGCATTTATCCCGGGTAGGCAGATTAGTGACAATATTTTGCTTTCTCAAGAGTTTGTTAAGAGATATAATTGGACGCGTGATGTTAGTAAATGCTCGTTCAAAGTGGACATTCAGAAGGCATACGATACGGTCAATTGGGACTTTTTGAAGAAGTGTCTCGTTCATTTTGGCTTCCACAGCTCCATGATTCACTGGATTATGGTATGTTTAACTTCTGCCTCCTTTTCTTTATGTGTAAATGGTGAATTGCATGGATTTTTTAAAAGTAAAAGGGGTCTTAGGCAGGGTGACCCGATCTCGCCTTATTTGTTTACTATCGTTATGGAAGCATTCAATATGATGGTTAAGAGACAGATTAGAAGGGATGGTCGGTTTAGGTTTCATTGGGGTTGTGAGAAATTTAAACTGACCCACTTATGTTTTGCGGACGACCTTCTTTTATTATGTCATGGTGATTTAATCTCTGCTAGTATTCTTAGAAGAGCATTAGATGAATTTTCTATGTGTTCTGGTTTATTCCCTAGTATTACTAAAAGTGTGGCTTTTTTTGGGAGTGTGCCTGATACGGTCAAGGATAATATTTTGCTTGTCATGCCTTTTAGAATTGGTACTCTGCCATTGAAATACTTGGGTATCCCTCTGTCTGGTAAGAGAATTGTGAATGAGGATTGTAGAAGCTTGATTCAGAAGGTTAAGAATCGTATTAATGATTGGAGAAACAAAACTTTATCCTTTGCGGGTAGACTTCAATTAATCTCATCTGTTCTTACTTCGCTTCATGTTTATTGGGCTTCGATGTTTCTTCTTCCTAATCATGTCTGTGTTAGCATTGACAAATTGTGTAAAAAGTTTTTATGGTCCGGTGGTGGTGAGGGTAGTGGTATTGCTAGTGTATTATGGAAAGATATTTGTAAGCCTAAAAATCAGGGGGGCCTTGGTCTTAAACCACTTAGACTTATGAATGAGGCTTTAATTGCTAAGCACCTTTGGAACGTTATTAGTAAGAAAGACTCGCTGTGGGTTAGATGGGTTCATGCTTATAGGATCAAAGATAGAAATATTTGGTTTGATATTAAGCCTGAACATGGTGCTTCGGGTTGGAATCATATTCTTGGTCTTAGGGATAAAATTCGAGCTTTTGTGGTGTATAGATTGGGTAATGGTAAACAATGTTCTATGTGGTTTGATAAATGGCACACTAATGGCCCGTTGTGTAAGGTTATTACTCATAGTTTCCTTACTGAAAATGGGTTGGATACCAATGACAAGGTTGCTAATTGGGTTGACAGTAATGGATGGAAATGGCCCAATGAATGGAATAGTTTATTTGGTAATATTTTAAATGTGCCTGTCCCTGTTTTATTTGATGTATTTGAGGACAAGGTTTTATGGATCAGTAAGGATAATAAGGATGTTGATTTTAGTGTTAAAGAAGCTTGGAAAGTGTTAAGGATTGATAGTCCTAAAGTTATTTGGTATAAGCACGTTTGGTTCTCTCAATGTATTCCTAGACACGCTTTTGTGCTTTGGATGGCTATGCGGGGTAGACTTAAAACTTCGGATCGTATTTCTAGATGGTTCAACATTTCTAGTACTGTATGCCCTTTATGTAATGCTGTTGATGAATCTCATGCCCACTTGTTCTTTTCTTGCAAATTTTCTAAGGCTGTTTGGGATAATTTAAAAATTTTGTGTAAGCTGGATGATATTTCTTATACGTGGGCTGAAGTAGTTTCTGGAATCTCTATTAGAACTGCTAATAATTCTAGATGGAGTGTGATTCAGCGTTTAGTGTTTGGAGCTGTGGTCTATTACATTTGGCAAGAGCGGAATTTTAGGTTATTTCAAAAGAATTTTAGAAGTGAGGAGACTATTTTCAAGATTATCGTTGATATAGTTAGACATAAGCTGTTAAGTCTTAAGATTAAGCTTTCGGTGGAATCTATGAAGGCTGCGACTATTTGGAAAATCCCATTGAGAAGTTATAGTGGTTGTGATAATGGTATTTCTGGTGTTACTTGATTCCTTGGATTCCATGGGTTTTCGCAAATTCCTTTTGTATTTGTGGCAGTGGGTTTGTATTGATTCTGCAAATAAGTATTCTAACAGTGGTTATGTGATGGTTTGTAATTTCTACAGTTCTTGTGATTGTTGGGTTTGCTGGTGTTTCTTGGGTACTGGTTTCTGGAAATGTAACTATGTTTTTGATCCGGGTGTTTGTGGTTTTAGCAAGTTATTATGCACTACAGATGAGAGGATAGCTTCCTGCGCTGGTCATCATTTTGTAGTTTGGAGTTTTGGATGGCTATGCACTACAGGAACCGATTCTTTATTCTGCGCTGATAACTTGTATTGGTTGTTTTGGTCTCAAATGAGTTTAATGAGCAATGAGACTGTGTTGGTGATTAATATCAGGTTTATTCCTATTCTGTTTATTATTTGGAGGCATACTGGGTGCAATTTCATGGCTGGTATCGTTATTTTTGTGGTTCTCTTTGTCAATTGGTGGGGGTATAAGGTGGTTTGTGTTAGCAGGAGTTGCGCTTTATTTGTTTGGATCTTTTGGTACTCTAACGTGAACTTTCCTTGTACTCTTTTTCCTTGTTCAAAGTTTTCCCACAGGGTTTTTATTTGGCAAGGTTTTTTAACGAGACAAGGTTTTTGGATGATTGAAGACTTGATGATTCATCCCTTTCCTGATCTGAGGTTAAAATTTATGCTGATCTGGATGCATTCTTTTGATCAAGCTTTCTGGTGCTGTTATGCTGATAGGCTGCTTTGGAGATTATATTTGTTTGGTCTTTTTTATGAGTTATGTTATATTTTGTTATCAGCTTCTTTCCTGTACTTAAGACTTAGTATTTATGCTTTCTATGATTGCTTGGGAATGGTGATGTTTGGAGATCCTTTGGTTGATTCCTTTGGAGTACCCCATGTATTCAGAGTTCTCAAGTGGTCATAGTTTCAAGCTGTCTTTATACTGAGTTTTGATGTTCAGGGGTTGCTTTTGGTATTTGCAGTATTGGTAGTTATTTGTTTCTCTTTGTTATCTTATCATTGTTGTATTCAGTTTGGACTTGTCCATTTCTGTTTTGATTTTCTGTTTCTAGGCAAGTTATGATTGGGTTAGGGGTTGTCCTTTCCTTGTCTTTCTTGTGCTATCCTATGTACATAACTCTTTATTTTATTTAATATATTTTACCTTTTTGTGAAAAAAAAAACATTGAAGTTTCCTGATTTGAGGTTCAAGCTTATGCTGATCTGGATGCTTTCTTTTGACCAAGTTACCTGGTGTTGTTATGCTGTGATTCTGAGTTGGAGATTATATCTGTGATTTTGAGTTATGTTATTCCTTTATTGTATCAGCTTCTCTCCTGTAATTAAGACTTAGTATTTATGCTTTCTATGACTGCTTGTGAATGGTGATGTTTGGAGCTCCTTTGGTTGATTCCTTTGGAGTACCCCATGTATTCAGAGTTCTCAAGTGGTCCTAGTTTCAAGCTGTCTATATACTGAGTTTTGATGATCAGGGGTTGCTTTTGGTATTATGCAGTATTGGTAGTTTATTTGTTCTATTTGTTATCTTATCATTGTTGTTATCAGTTTGGACATGTCCATTTCTGTTTTGTTTTTCTGTTTCTAGGCAAGATGTGATTGGGTTAGGGGTTGTCCTTTCCTTGTCTATCTTGTGCTATCCTATGTACATAACTCTTTATTTTATTTAATATATTTTACCTTTAAAAAAAAAAAAAAAAAAAAAAAAAAAAAAAACATTGAAGTACAATGGATGAGAGTGAATCTCTCATCACAGTCCCTTAGGACACTTACACACAACCACTATATAAGAATGACATGCCATTCTTATAACTAACATAATAAACTTACAACCTATAATGACTCTACCAATGGATCTAAAAATGAAAACAAGCTAGTACCAAAGCCATAGTCATCATAGAACTTCCAACATCTTCTTATCCATAGTGAGCAACTCTATTTTTCAAAAAATCAACATATCTTAGCACTTGAGCACACCACCAACAAGGAGATGAAATAAAACATCCCACCACCAAGTTTGAACGTGTAAAAAACCATCATTATGAGCCAAACTTGAGAGTTCAAAGGACACGAACAAGGAGATGAAAATAGGGTTTTCAACCCTAACTTCCAATAACGATCGATAGAGTTTTTGAATAAGAACCCTACAAAACTTAACTTCCATTCACGATCAAGAGCATGACCGAAACAAGTAGCACCCATGATCAAATGACGGGTAATAACATGAAGAACGACAACCCCTCAAACCCTAACAACCATTAGATCATTTAATGCCACACAAACACTATGGTGTATCATCCACAAAGAACAGAATTCACCATAGATAACCACCATTATTCGACATCACAGGACCAGATAAAATATCGAACTTGCATAACCTGTCAATAATGTCACAAACGCGTACCCATCTTTAACGTACAGGAATCCATAAGATATTGATCCACTCCAGTCGTAAAGAAACAGATACCCAACGAACAAGGGTATAGAAAACCCTACCCGCAATAGTACCATACCTCTCACAACCCACATACAGGAATCAAGTCACATACCAGATACAAATAACGATCAATAGATCGACTTTCATATAAAGAATGAACAAAGTCCAACCTACATAACCAACAGCCAATCAAACAATAAATACGAAACCCTTAATTGCCCAGAAAAACCATCAGTCGAAACCCTAATAATATTAGGGTTACGGCCCAAGTAGCAGATCCACACGACACCACTTATGATAAGACACAACACAAAAATGATTGCATACAACCAAAACAATCAGAGATCGTTAGGGTGTAGAGAGGCGTTTTTAGGGTTGATTATGAATAAGCAAAAGGATAAGGAGGTGGCGGCAGCACATAAAGGGAACGATGTATGAATAGACAATAGAAACCGACTCCTATCCCTAACAAATCAGATCAAAACGTAGTTTCAAATAATCCAATGAAGAATTAAAGGCTCACTTGTTGAGAGCAATTGTACCTTAGTTTATGGGATCTGTTGTCCTTAAACTCTTCCTCACTTGATGAGACCAATTGCCTTGTACATGATGATAGCCATTGTCCCTAATGCTTACACACTCGAAAAGAGCAATTGTCATTTACATGATGAGATCCGTTGTCCCTAAAGGCTAACTTTATGAGGGCAATTTTTCCCTTACATAATTAGAGCCGTTGTTCTTAAAGGCTCACTTATTGAGAGCAATTGTACCTTACTTTCTGGAATCCATTGTCCCTAAACACTTGCTCACTTGATGAGAGCAATTGCCCTCTACATGATGATAGTCGTTGTCTTTTTTGGGTAAAAGGGTTAATTCACCCTGGTAAAATATATTACGCCAAAAAACATTGAAGTACAAAGGATGAGGGTGTATCCATCATCTCAGTCCCTTAGGACACTTACAGACGCTAATATAAGAATGACAAACCATTCTTATAACTTACACAAATGAACCGACCAATAATAACAAAAGTAAATAAAACATGATAGTACTACTCAAGAAATGTTCTTGAGCCTTCTAAGTCACTATGTTGGTCCACCTACTTCCATGAAGAATACTCCAACTTCTCAAAAAACAACCTATCTACGACGAGTATTCAAGCGAATATCAAAATGATCACAAATTGCTTGCAGTTTATCAGGTAGTACCACCTGATCATCATATCCGTCGTAGTAATCTTCCAAATCATCCAGAAAACCTCCACCCTCCGGCATCAAAACTTCATCAACTTCATCATCCGAGTCTTCTGAACCTGAAACTGGAGATTTATTATTACTTGTAGAAGCATTAAACTGCTCCCACAAACTTCCACTCGCATTTGGATCACCAACCGAACTTGCAATATTAGTAGGGCTGTTAGAAACCTCTTTATTAAGTTGCAAATCAGATCCATTCCCAACACCCTCCACGTTAGAGGAAGTAGAAGCTAGATCAAGTACCTTCTCAGCTTCCCATACTTTCTCCATATCACGTTTGAGTTCATCAAGATTAATGTTATCTTTAAAATAACCAAACTCGTTAACAGATTGAGATAAATCCTCATTAGTAGTCAAAGGAGGAGTAGACTGCGGGTGTTCATTAGGCGTGTCCTCCTTTGTAGCTTGATTAGAACTCGGCTTAGAAACAGGCCTGTAGATAAAAGTAGACTTAGGCTTGATGAACCTAGACCCTTTTTGTGATTTAGTACCCTTGTTCCCAGCCTTCTTATTGTGAACTTTCTCCTTTGGACTATCAAATACATCATCAGGTCCCAAATCAACTCTTCGTTTCAAAACTTGACATATCCCCACCTCATGGCCGAAAATCTTGCAATGTGAACAGCGAGGAGGCCACCATTCATACTCAATATCAATGTATTCCGTATAATGACCCTTCCCATTAGGCAGCGGAATATCAACTTCAACAAATTCCAAGACCTCATGAACAGCGGATAACTCAATGAGACATCGTGCATAAGAATAACGACCCCAAGGGTTAATGCACATAGCAAAAGTACCCTCATCCAATCGTATGAGTTTCCCCACTCGTTCAGCAATCAACCTAATACCAGTTTCCGAATACACAACAGCAGGTAGGTTATGAAAACGCACCCATACGGGTACCTTAGTAATGACCTCCTTTACCAATTTAGTATTCGCCACCCAATTATCCAAGAAGATTGGAGTTGATCTAATAAACCAAGGACCACCTTCTAGCACCTTAAGCAATCCTTCTTGTGACGAAAATTGGAAAAAGAAAAAGCTACCCCGTAGTATAACACGTTGGAAACCAAACTTAGCCCAAGCATGCTTGACATAATCTTCCACCAAAGGAAACGCTAACCGTTGACCAATAAAATAACCGTATAAAGTATTAGAAAATTTCTGACACATATCTTCAACCACGGTAATTGGAATAACGACTTTAGCACCCCAAATTAGTACTCACACTTGTTGAACCAGAATCTTGTACCTTTGAGTTTTTGTCAATATTCGAAGTATCCAAATCAGGTTTACTAAGATCAGTTTCAACAAGACTTGGAACATCATATCGTGAAGGTGAATCTTTGAGTGTATCATCATGACCAGCCTTCCCAATCAAGACCCCATCATCACACGACTTCTCACAAGCAGCAATAGGACTGCTATTTGTGTTCATAACCTCCTCAACAAACGTATTCTTTTGATTAGTTCCAGCTAACGTACCTATTGAACCAGAACCACTCTCATTGGGAAGCTTAAAACTCCCCGTTTTACATGACAAACCTGTACGCTTAAGGATGGACTTCAAAGGCTCTCCATTGTTAACAATAACTTTAGCATCTATATTTTTAATCCTAGAAGTCAATCCAGTTGTTGAAGAAGACTTCTTCTTATTCAAAAACCCCGATTCCATCTCTTAATAACCCACTTGAAACCAATAGACTTGCAGCAGTAAAACCCAAACGCACTTGTAGATGATAACCCTAGCACGGGACTTGCAAACAGAAAGAATCCAAACCCTAATGAGTTTAGATTAGAATTACGCACCAACCAGAATTCTTGTACGCTAAAAAATAAAACCCTAACAAAGAGTTTTACCCAGAACCGATTAAACCAAGCGCCCAAGAAACAGAAAATCGATCCTATATATATAGAAGCAGTGATCAAACCGACTTAAGAGAACAAGTACCAAGAATCGATTAACCAAACAAAGAGGCGGTTTGTGAAAACCCTAAAAAAACGATTATCAAAATTCACCACAAATCAATTGTAGTTCCACGAATCTGATCAAGGAATGAATCCTATTACGAATTAATGGAATAATAACAAAGAATAGCAGAGATTAGTGGGGATTTTTGAAGAATCGATTAAAATTTTTATATGATATACGGTTTTAGGGTTTTCACCAAAGTCGCCCAAGAGGAGAGGATGATAGTCGTTGTCCCTAATGCTTATACACTCGATAAGAGCAATTGTCACTGACATGATGAGATCCGTTGTCCCTAAAGGCTAACTTTATGAGAGCAATTTTTGTCCCTCACATAATAAGAGCCGTTGTCCTAAAGGCTCACTTGTTGAGGGCAATTGTACCTTAGTTTATGGGATCTGTTGTCCCTAAATGCTTCCTCACTTGATAAGAGCAATTGCACTTTACATGATGATAGCCATTGTCCCTAATGCTTACACAGTCGATAAGAGCAATTGTCACTTACATGATGAGATCTGTTGTCCCTAAAGGCTAAATTTATGAGGACAATTTCACCCTTACATATTAAGAGCCATTATACCAAAAGGCTCACTTATTGAGAGCAATTGTACCTTACTTTATGGGATCTATTGTCCCTAAAAACTTGTTCACTTGATGAGAACAATTCCCCTTTACATGATGATAGTCGTTGTCCCTTATGCTTGCACACTCGATAAGAGCAATTGTCACTTACATGATGAAATCCGTTGTCCCAAAAGGCTAACTTTATGAGGGCAATTTGTCTCTCACATAATAAGAGTCGTTGTCCCTAAAGGCTCACTTGTTGAGAGCAATTGTACCTTACTTTCTGGAATCCATTGTCCCTAATCACTTGCTCAGTTGATGAGAGCAATTGCCCTCTACATGATGATAGTCGTTGTCCCTAATGCTTGCACACTCGATAAGAGTAATTGTCTCTTACATGATGAGATCCGTTGTCCCTAAAGGTTAACTTTATAAGGGCAATTTGTCCCTCACATAATAAGAGCCGTTGTCCTAAAGGCTCACTTGTTGAGGGCAATTGTACCTTAGTTTATGGGATCCGTTGTCCCTAAACGCTTCCTCACTTGATAAGATCAATTGCCCTTTACATGATGATAGCCATTGCCCTAATGCTTACACACTCGATAAGAGCAATTGTCACTTGCATGATGAGATCTGTTGTCCCTAAAGGCTAACTTTATGAGGACAATTTCACCCTTACATATTAAGAGCCATTATACCAAAAGGCTCACTTATTGAGAGCAATTGTACCTCACTTTATGGGATCTATTGTCCCTAAACACTTGCTTACTTGATGAGAACAATTCCCCTTTACATGATGATAGCCGTTGTCCCTAATGCTTGCACACTCGATAAGAGCAATTGTCACTTACATGATGAGATCTTTTTTTGGGTAAAAGGATTAATTCACCCTGGCAAAATTCATTACACCAAAAAACGTTGAAGTACAAAGGATGAGAGTGACTTCCCTCATCTCAGTCCCGTAGGACACTTACATGCCAAGCAACTAACAAGAGAACCTGCATATTGTTTGATCATCACTCAATTCACTATCCTATTAAGGGTTTCGTTTTTTTCTAGTGTGCAAGTTAGGGTTTCGTTTTATGGGATGGTCGGTTAATGGTTTTTTATCCATAATCGATCTGTATTTTATTCCTATCTATCCCGATTGGTTTACTATTCTACTTCATGGGTTTCTTGTAAGGGATCACAACCTTTATTCCTATGTCGGTTAATATTCTTTATAGGGTCGATCTGGGTTTTCAATACTTATATCAAGAACGAAACCCCTGTTATTTTGGTGATTGGTGCTGCTGTGCTTAATGTATATATTTGTGCTATGCAAGTTGGATTTACCAATCCATTCAGCCTTGTTTGATCGTGGAGGTTTCATGCATGTTGATCTGTTGATCATGGTTCTATTTTGGTTTTTATGATCTATGTTGGTAATGGGTAGAGAGAGGGATGGGTATTACTGGTCGTTCAGAGTTAGGGTTATTCTTAATCCTAAGTTGATGTATGTTAGGGTTTCGAAACCCTAGTTTTAATGCTATTTCGTGATACTGCTGCTGGTTACATGACTAAGACTCTTGTGTATCGATTATTCTTATTGCATTCAGTCCTTATGGCTGTTGATTGCATGCTAGGGTTATGTAATCTTCTCTGTTGCTGCTGTTGATCGTGTATGCTGGATGTCAAGTGGGGTTATGGTCCAAGACTTGCTGATCATGCTTATTACATTTGAGGGTCTTGTTATTAACCCTTGTATTAGTCTATGGTGTTTGTTTATGGCAGATTATACTACCATTGGCTTACATTCCTATATTGGTTGCTTTGGGCAGCTTAGTGGTAAGTGAAATCTTGTCATAGTGTTTGGTATGATCACATGCATTTGGTGGGCACTTGATATTTATTTGTTCATGTTGATGTGATCATGTTGAGATGTAGCATTGTGACTTGATCTTGGGTATCTTCCTATGTTTCTCTCGGATTGTTTTGAAGATTGGTTCAAGATATCATATGCTGGAAGTTCGGGTTGTTTATACCCTGTTTATGTTTCAAATTTAATTTGCCCAAGGATTGCACTCTTATTAGGTTATTAGATTATGCTTTATGCATAATACTAATAGAAGGCGCAAATGTATTTGATATTCAGTTGATTTGGAAGGAGGGGAAACTTGGCTATGGTTTCTTCATGTTCATGATCTGGATAACTATGATGACTAAGAAGACTTTGCTTATGATGTATTGTATTTTATCTTTAGTCATTATTTGTACTATTTAGATCTGTAAGTTATAAGAATGGCCTGTCATTCTTATATAGTGGTAGTGGTAGTGTCCTTAGGGACTTCGATGAGAGATTCACTCTCATCCATTGTACTTAAACGTTTTTTTGATTAATGTATTTTACCGGGTGCAAGATGTTCCCCTTTACCCAAAAAACTAACAAGAGAACCAAAAAACTAGCTATATAAGAATGACATGCCATTCTTATAACTTACAAAAAATAAACCTATCTACGACTATTATTCAAGCGAATATCAAAATGATCACATAATGCTTGCATTTTATCAGGTAGGACCACCTGATCATAATCGTCATAGTAATCTTCCATATCATCCAAGAAGCCTCCACCAACGTCATCAACTTCATCTTCCGAGTCTTCCGGGCCTGATAATGGAGATTTATTGTCACTTGCAGCAGCATTAAACTGCTCCAACAAACTCCCACTCTTAGTTGACTCACCAACCGAACTTGCTTTAGAAGTAGAGCCTATAACATGCTTCACATTAGCCACACCACCCACCAACGATCCAACGGTGCTATTAGAAACCTCATTAGTAATATGCATATCAGACCCATTCCCAATGCCCACCATATTGGAGGGAAGTAAGGCAAGATCAAGTACCTTCTCCGCATCAGAAACTTTCTCCATATCACGCTTAAGTTCTGCAACATTAATGTTATCACTGAAATAACCATGCTCATTTAGACCTTGGGATAATTCATTAATAGTCACTGAAAGAGAAGTAGGATTTGGAAGCTCAGTAGATTTATTCTCCTTAATGACATTATTAGAACTCGGCTTGGAAACAGGCCTATACACGAAATTGGACTTTGGCTTGAACACCCGAGATCCTTGCTGCAAAGAAGCTGCCTTTTTCCCAGCCTTACTCTTGTGATATGACTCTTTAAGACGCTCACTTTCTTCTTCTGACCCCATGTCAACTTTACTTTTCAAAACCTCACGACATGCCTCCACCTCATGACCAAAAATTTTACAATGTGAACAACGAGAAGGCCACCATTCATATTCAACATCAATGGACTCTGAATAATGGCCCATGCCATTAGGTAGAGGAATATCAACTTCAATGGAACTCAATAAATCATGAACAAGGCGATTTTTATCCCCTTGCTGCCAAATCGATTTAATCATCAATATCTGCCCAAATCTTGTGATTTGTTCAACGATTTGTTTAAGCTAATTGATTTATTCATTAGTTTGATCAATATTGGTGCCGAATTCATCTTGATTCTGATTTTGGTGTTACATCTTGAAGGGTATTAAAAATCGTTTTTGCTGGAAACCCTAATCTTCCAATCGACTTCCATCCTAATTATCCCTTCCTTATTCATTCTTGCTGCGATCTAATATATATTAGGGTTAAAACTCTTTGTTTGTCTCTAGTTATCTTGGATCGTGGATCAATTCAGTACCAAAGGGATTGTTGGGGTGTTCATGCGATTAGGGTTTTATTTAAACCGATTTCATTCAAAATTGATCCTTATCTTGTTGTAAATCTGTTAAGTCGATCCTGAATCCTCTTAACCCTTTATAAGGACGATTGAGAATTTATTCTTGTCGGTTTGTTTTTATTATAATTGTCGGTTTCAATATCCTCTAAATCAGGTCGATTTAGGGTATTGAAAACTCTGATTTGCTTTCATCATTCCAATATTCTTTTTTTGAAGTCGACTTGGTCGATTTTATTATTCTTGGATTGATTAGCTGCTGCTGCTACGCAAGGGTCTCATTCCAATTGCCTCCTTTTCTAGGATTGCAATTTCTATTAATGGCGTATTAAGGGGCTTAACTCAACAGATTACTCGGTAAGGGTTTTGTGTTCATTCTCAAGTGCATGTACCTGAATTAGGGTTTGGAATTGTAAGTGCATCCTTTGTTTTGGTGTTGTGGGTCATTTGTGGTACAAGTGCTAAGCATTAGCTGCTGTTGGTTCTTTGTGATACACGTGGGTTATAGAGAGATATGGAAACTGGTCGGTTGAATGGTAATGAGCCTCCTAAGGCTGTTTATAAGCCTCCTAAGGCTACGGGGCTGGCAACTAGGATTGGGAATATTGATGGCAAGCTTCTTAATAATTCTAGTATGCCATTGAAGTCTTTGTTGAAAAGTGCAGGTTTGGAAGGAAAAACGGGGAGTTTTGTTCTACCTAAAGATCATGGTTCCATTGTTGTTTCTCCTAATGTTGATTTACAACAAAAGGTATATTTGGCTAGTTCTAATCCGGGTGTTCCTGAGTCTACTAATACTGTAGCATCTGATTCGTTGGGGGTTACAATGGTTAGTTCGGTAAAGGAAAAGGGAGAAAGGCTAGCTGATGGGAGTAGTGTTGGAGGTTCTTGTGGGCCTAATGTAACTAGTGATTCAAAATCTGGTGGAGTTGATGAAGCTACTAGGTCGGGTTCAAGAGTTGTTATTCCTTTGGCTGTTGTGGATGACATGTGTACTAAACTTACTAATTCATTGTACGGTTATTTCATCGGTCAAAGAATTGCATTTCCTATTGTGGAAGATTATGTCAAGCATGCTTGGGGTAGGTTCGGCTTTGAACATGTTATACTGCGGAATGGTTTCTTTATTTTCAAGTTCTCGTCACTCGAAGGTATGAATAAAGTTCTTACTGGTGGTCCTTGGTTTATTAGATCAATGCCTTTATTCTTACATGTTTGGGTGCCTAATATGAGGCTTGAGAAGGAGAAGATTACTAAGGTACCGGTTTGGGTACGCATACATGATATACCATCCGTCGTATACTCTAAAGCTGGTATAAGTTTGATTGCAAAACAGTTGGGCCGGATCATTCGGTTTGATGCAGGTACTAATGATATGTGTAAGAACCCTTGGGGACGTTATTCATATGCTCGGGTACTTATTGAGTTATCGGCTGATTTAGATGTTTTGGAATCAATTGAGGTTGAAATTCCTTTACCTAAGGGTAAGGGTCATTACATGGAAGTTCTTGAAGTTGAGTATGAATGGTGGCCATCTTGGTGTTCTAAGTGTGTTTGTTTCAATCATGATGATCATGTATGTCCTCTTAGGCGTAAGCGGGTTACTAAGGATTCGACTCAACAAGATAGTGAGGTAAAGGGTAAGGTTCACGCTACAAAGGCTGGTCATACTTATGATATGGGTAAGAAAGGGGTTACGGGGGTTTCTACGAAGCCAAATCTTATATACCAACCTGTTTCTAAACCGGCTACCAAGAAGAAGAATCGGAGAGTACAACATAAGGAGGGGGCTGTTCTTAAGTCTTCTAATGTTGATTCTACTTCGAGTGGTACATCTAATGATGCTTTGAAGTGTGATTTAGGGGCTGCTGCAGTTGTGGAGGGTGGACGTTCACAAATTCAGCAACCGGTATATGTGGATACAGATGGTTTACGGGAACATGGTTCCCATAATGATGGTGCTTCTACTAGTGTGGCCTATTCTGAATTTCATTCGTCTAGCTCGTTTACTACACCTGATGTAGTAAAGAGTCCTATTAAAAAGGCTACATTTGCTGAAGAAGTTGTAGTTGAAGTCTATGAGAACTATGATGATATTGCATATTATTCCAAATCCAAGAACGGTTCTCCAAGAGATTTCAAGGTGCAAGGACGCAAGAAGAAATAGTTGTCTCATCTCTATGATTTTTGTGTTTTTTGCTTTTTAGTTGCTTTGTTTAGCATGTTGGTTTGGTTAGATGCACATGTTGTGCATGTTATTTTACTGTTTAGCAGTTGTGTTTATCAAGCGCCTGTGCTTGAGGTTAATGTGGTATTTCAGCCACATTCCATTGTACTTCAACGTTTTTTGGATAATATATTTACCAGGTCGTTGACCTTTTACCCAAAAAAAATAAATCATGAACAGCAGATAACTCAATCAAACAACGTGCATAAGAATAACGACCCCAAGGGTTATTACACCTAGTAAATGTACCCTCATCCATTCTCATAAGTCGACCCACTCGTTCAGCGATCAATCTAATTCCAACTTCTGAATACACAACAGCAGGTAATTTATGAAAGCGCACCCAAACTGGTACCTTCGTGAAAACATCCTTCTCCAATTTAGAATTCGCCACCCATTCATGTAGAAATATGGGTGATGATCTGATAAACCAAGGACCCCCTTCTAGCACCTTAAGCAAACCCTCACGTGACGAAAATTGGAAAAAGAAAAAATTACCGCGAAGTATAACTTTCTGAAAACCAAACTTAACCCAAGCATGTTTAACATAACCATCAACCAAAGGAAAGGCAAGCCGTTGACCAATAAAATATCCGTATAGCGAATTAGAAAATTTATGACACATATCCTCAACCACGGATATAGGAATAACGACTTTGGCCCCTAAATTAGAACTTACATTTGTTGAAGAAGACTCTTGTATTTTTTTTTGGTAAAAGGGTTCCACCCTGGTAAAATATTACTAAAAAAAAACGTTGAAGTACAATGGATGAGAGTGAATCTCTCATCGGAGTCCCTAAGGACACTACCACTACCACTATATAAGAATGACAAGCCATTCTTATAACAAACAGATCTAAATACAACTAACCATGACTAGCAATAAAAATACAATACATCACAACTTAAATAAAATTTAAGTCTTCTTAGTCATCCTAGATCTCCAGATCTTAAACATGAAGAAACCCAAACCAAGTTTCCCCGCCTTCCAAGTGCATATTCCAAACAAATCCCTTTGCGCCTTCTATTAGTATTATGCAAGAACCATAATCTAATAACCTGATAAGAGTAAAATTTATGACAAATAGATTTGTGTGAACTTCCAGCTTCAACAGAATTAGAAGGATCAGCCCCATGTACATTCGAGCTATTAGCAACAAAACTCCCATCAACATGTTGTGGAGTAGAAACATTGGGAACCTCATTCATATTGACATCCAAACCAGAGGTACCACCCACCCTTCCACCAACATCAGAACTTGCCAATTTAACTTGAGACTTAACCCTTGTGTGATTACTTTATTCCAGCAGCGTACGTTGAGTGTTAGAACCAATAGGGCCACACACACTTGCCCTACCATCAGCACTAACCTCTTTAGGAAGCACAAAGCTACCCGTTTTACCCTCTAGACCAGCACGCTTCAATATCGACTTCAAAGGTTTATCCTTATTCACAATAGGTTTACCATCGATTTTACATATCTTTGAAGCCAAACCAGAACTTGAAGAAGACTTATTCTTATTAAGAAACCCTGATTCCATCTCTAAAAACCCACGTACTAATAAAAACTTATAGCAGCAACACAAACTGCATTTACACAATCCAAAAACCCTAATAAGGGTGACTTGCAAGGAGAAGATAAACCAAACCCAAACGAGTTCAGTTATAGCAATAACGTGTAGAAGCAGATCCCAAAATCATAAAACGCAAGAAAAAGAATGAAAAAATAAAATCCCTTTAACCAATCACTTGATTAAATCATGCGTTAATGAAAACAAATCGTTACCTTTTATACTAAAGATCAGAATCAGAACCGAACCCTAAAACGATTTTCTCTCCCACTAGGGGCGATTTTCAGCCCCCTCCACCCTAGCAAATCCGGCCAAATCCTTCCTATCTAATCTGTTTTTTTTTTCTTTAATCTTTGTGGATTATTGAACTAAATACAACGATTCTGGTTTGGTTAGGGTGGAGGGTCGATTATCTTTGTGTTTATTCTATAAATCGTCCCTATCTACTAAACCCTAAATCCCTAATCGTTTTTCTCAATTAACCCTTTCAAATCGTGTGATTTTGGCCTTGCTGCTGATCCTATATTGTTTGATTAGTTGTTATTGATAAAATCGGTTAGGGTTTGTTATTTTATTCCTATACCGACTTATTATCTAATCGGTGTATGACATATTTAGGGTTTCGATCTTATTGTTTAGATCTGGTTTATAACCGACATAATTAACTCTTATTTAGAGTCGGTCTTTGGCTGTTCTTCATTGTTATATCTTTGTGTTCTGATTGGTGTTGAAAATCGCATCAGGTTCATGCAAGGTTATAATTTAAGTGGTGCTATTTTTGGGTCTGATTATGCTTTGATGGCGACGATACCCTAAATTTTTAGGGTTTCGATTTCTCTTGATATTCATGTGGTCATTACCTGTACGTGATTTCTATCTGGAGGTTTGGGTGCTGGTTCGTTCCGTATGGATGCTGTTTGATATGTATGTGGGTTATGAGAGAGAGGCTGCTCAATTGGATGTTAGGGTTCTGATAACCCTATGCGTTATCTGATCATCAAAGACACATGCGTACTGGTCTATCTTTGTCTTGGTAATCACGTTGCTGGAAGTTAGGGTTTGTTTCAGCCCTATGTTTGTCTATGGAAGAGGTTGATACCTTTGGATCTGCATTCATCTTGGTTATTTTGGGCAGTTTGTGGTACTCAAATCTTGTCATAGTGCTTGTTCATGTCCTATCATTGTGGTTGCATATGATTTGATCCTTGGTTGTTGTCTTCATGTGTTTCATTCGTATTTGATGGAAGATGGGGTCAAGTTCGGACATGCTGGAAGTTTGGGTCGCTTAGACCATGGTTATGCTTCAAGTTCGATTTGCTATGGAAGTCACTCTTATTAGGTTATTAGATTATGTTTTTGCATAATACTAATAGCAGACGCAATTGGTTGAAGCTGGAAGTTTGAACTACTATGACGTTTTGTAGATTCAAGGATTTGTCTTATTGAATTTGTGTTATCTTTTTAGTCGTTGTAGGTTATGTTCAATGTAAGTTATAAGAATGGTATGTCATCCTTATATGAGAGTCTGTGTCCTAAGGGACTGAGATGAGGGAAATCACCCTCATCCTTTGTACTTCAACGCTTTTTGGTGTAATGAATTTTGCCAGGGTGAATTAACCCTTTTACCCAAAAAAATACTAAAGATCAGAACCGACTGAAAACACTGGATAAAAGGAAAACGATTTTGAAAGACCAAAGTCGGTATAGATCCCTAATCGTATGAATCACCTAAGTAAGGATCGATTAAAAAAATCTTAGGGATCTTAAAGGCGCTTTAAACCCTAATCGCATGCAACACCAAAATAATCCCTTAGAGAATGATAAAATCAACGATTTCATTTAATAAGGGATAATCACAAAGATTAATCACCAGAATAATCCAAATCGTTAATGAATTGATAGGTTTAGGGCTTAGAATAGTGAAGATCGAATGAAAAACTTTAGGGATGGGGAAAACCCTAAACCGATTCTCTCCAAAAAAATAGGGCGATTTCCAGCCCCCTCCCACCCTATCAGATCCGGCCAATAATTCTTCCAATCTTAATTGTTTTTTCTTTAATCTTTGTTTGGATTATTGAATTAACTATATAGATCCTGGTTTGTTAGGGTGGAGGGCTGGTTATTCTTTGTTTATCAAGTAGATCGTCTCTATTGGTGATTTAAGGCGACTGTTTTATCCCTTACATTCTTAATTCGATTTTCACCATTCTTTGCCCTTTTATTGCTCAATTCATATGCGATTCTGATTGTTCTTGTGATTAACCTTTGTGTTTATCTCAGATCTATTGAAATCGTTACATATATCATTCTCAAAGGGATAATTCTGGTGTTACATTCGATTAGGGTTACAACTGCCTATGTTCTTTCCTAATCGTATTCCTTTTTGGTCTTTGATTGTTAGTCGGTTCTGGCTGATTATCTTATTTAAGGAACGATTTTCTATTCATAAACGCTATGATTTAATCAATTTAGTGGTTAAAGGGTTGTATGGTACGATCTCATATGGGATTCGTGTTTGTTCATGCGTTGTATGATTTCTGGGTTCTGGTTCTTCACGTTAATGCTATAACTGAACTCTTTAGGGTTTGGTTTATATTCTCATCGCAAGTTACCCTTATTAGGGTTTTGGATTTGATTGGTGCGCTTGGATTGCTGCTGTAAGCTACTATGTTCGTGGGTTATGAGAGAGATGTAAAGTTCTACGTGGGTAGATGATTTGTTGCGTGATGCTGTTCACTTTGGAATGTTCAAGTTTGACATACATGGATCGTTGCTAGGGTTGTGTGGTTTATTCCTCATGACCAGCTATGCATGACTTACCAATCATGATCTGGTGTCGATTTTATATGTAATGGATTAATATGATTGGTTTAATTCATGTTGTTGATGGAAGTTAAGTTTTGGGGGCTCTTATTCAAAACCTCAATCTCTCAATCACGGATTTGTTGCATTCTCATTCATTTGGAAGTCTCGAGGTTGTTTCTGATGTATGTTAGGGTTTGGGATCCCTATGTTTTGGTGTGGTTCCTTGGTTCATTATGGTTGTGAGGTTGATGCTGAATTCTTGTCTAATTACTATCTCACATGTGATCATGAAACCACGGGATTTGACAAGTTGGAAGATTCTCCATGGAAGTTGATGGACTACTTTAGTGACTTAGAAGGCTCAAGTTCGACCTTGAGTAGTATTGTAATGTGTATTTACTTTGTCATTATTGGTAGGTTCATCATTGTAAGTTATAAGAATGGCATGTCATTCTTATATCGTTGGTTTTTTTGTTCTTTTGTTAGTTGTTTGGCATGTAAGTGTCCTAAGGGACTGAGATGAGGGATACACCCTCATCCTTTGTACTTCAATGTTTTTTGGTGTAATGAATTTTAACGGGGTGAATTAACCCTTTTACCCAAAAAAAAAAAAAAACTTTAGGGATAAAGATGTCGCCTTTTTTCACCAGAGAGGAACGTGTTTAGGGTAGTTGGATGGGACTTATACTTACATGATGAGATCCGTTGTCCCTAAAGGCTAACTTTATGATGGCAATTTGTCTCTCACATAATCAGAGTCGTTGTCCCTAAAGGCTCACTTGTTGAGAGCAATTGTACTCTATTTTCTGGAATCCATTGTCCCTAAACACTCGCTCACTTGATGAGAGCAATTGCCCTCTGAATGATGATAGTCGTTGTCCCTAATGCTTGCACACTCGATAAGAGAATTTGTCACTTACATGATGAGATCTATTGTCCCTAAAGGTTAACTTTATGAGGGCAATTTGTCCCTCACATAATAAGAGTCGTTGTCCTAAAGGCTCACTTGTTGAGGGCAATTGTACCTTAGTTTATGGGATCTGTTGTCCCTAAACGCTTCCTCACATGATAAGATCAATTGCCCTTTACATGACGATAGCCATTGTCCCTAATGCTTACACACTCGATAAGAGCAATTGTCACTTACATGATGAGATCCGTTGTCCCTAAAGGCTAACTTTATGAGGACAATTTCACCCTTACATATTAAGAGCCATTATACCAAAAGGCACACTTGTTGAGAACAATTGTACCTCACTTTCTGGAATCCATTGTCCCTAAACACTTGCTCACTTGATGAGAGTAATTGCCCTCTACATGATGATAGTCGTTGTCCCTAATGCTTGCACACACGATAAGAGCAATTGTCACTGACATGATGAGATCCGTTATCCCGAAAGGCCAACTTTATTAGGGCAATTTGTCCCTTACATAATAAGAGCCGTTGTCCCTAAAGTGTCACTTGTTGAGAGCAATTGTACCTTACTTTCTGGAATCCATTGTCCCTAAACACTTGCTCACTTGATGAGAGCAATTGCCCTCTACTTGATGATAGTCGTTGTCCCTAATGCTTGCACACTCGATAAGAGCAATTGTCACTAACATGATGAGATCCGTTGTCCCTAAAGGCTAACTTTATGAGGGAAATTTGTCCCTCACATAATAAGAGCCGTTGTCCTAAAGGCTCACTTGTTGAGGGCAATTGTACCTTAGTATATGGGATCCGTTATCCCTAAACGCTTCCTCACTTGATAAGACCAATTGCCCTTTACATGATGATAGCCATTGTCCCTAATGCTTACACACTCGATAAGAGCAATTGTCACTTACACGATGAGATCCGTTGTCCCTAAAGGCTAACTTTATGAGGACAATTTCACCCTTACATATTAAGAGCCATTATACCAAAAGGCTCACTTGTTGAGAACAATTGTACCTTACTTTCTAGAATCCATTGTCCCTAAACACTTGCTCACTTGATGAGAGCAATTGCCCTCTACATGATGACAGTCGTTGTCCCTAATGGTTGCACACTCAATAAGAGCAATTGTCACTGAAATAATGAGATCCGTTGTCCCTAAAGGCTAACTTTAATAGGGCAGTGTTTCCCTTACATAGTAAGAGCCGATGTCCCTAAAGTGTCACTTGTTGAGAAAAGTTGTACCTTTACATGATGATAGCTATTGTCCCTAATGCTTACACACTCGATAGGAGCAGTTGTCAGTTACATGATGAGATCCGTTGTCCCTAAAGGCTAACTTTATGAGGGCAATTTGTCCCTCACATAATAAGAGTCGTTGTCCCTAAAGGCTCACTTGTTGAGAGCAATTGTACCTTACTTTTTGGAATCCGTTGTCCCTAAACACTTGCTTACTTTATGAGAGCAATTGCCCTCAGAATGATGATAGTCGTTGTCCCTAATGCTTGCACACTCGATAAGATCAATTGTCACTGACATGATGAGATCCGTTGTCCCTAAAGGCTAACTTTATGAGGGCAATTTGTCCCTCACATAATAAGAGCTGTTGTCCTAAAGGCTCACTTGTTGAGGGCAATTGTACCTTAGTTTATGGGATCCGTTGTCCCTAAATTTTTCCTCACTTGATAAGATCAATTGCCCTTTACAAGATGATAGCCATTGTCCCTTATGCTTACACACTCGATAAGAGCAATTGTCACTTACATGATGAGATCCGTTGTCCATAAAGGCTAACTTTATGAGGACAATTTCACCCTTACATATTAAGAGCCATTATTGCAAAAGGCTCACTAGTTGAGAACAATTGTACCTTACTTAAAGGGATCCATCGTCCCTAAACACTTGCTCACTTGATGAGAGTAATTGCCCTTTACATGATGATAGTCGTTGTCCCTAATGCTTGCATACTCGATAAGAGCAATTGTCACTTACATGATGAGATCCGTTGTCCATAAAGGCTAAGTTTATGAGGGCAATTTGTCCCTTAAATAATAAGAGCCGTTGTCCCTAAAGTGTCACTTGTTGAGAGCAATTGTACCTTACTTTATGGTATCCGTTGTCCCTAAACACTTGCTCATTTGATGAGAGCAATTGCCCTTTACATGTTGATAGCCATTGTCCCTAATGCTTACACACTCGATAAGAGCAATTGTCACTTACATGATGAGATCCGTTGTCCCTAAAGGCTAACTTTATGATGACAATTTCACCCTTACATATTAAGAGCCATTATTGCAAAAGGCTCACTAGTTGAGAACAATTGTATCTTACTTAAGGGGATCCATTGTCCCTAAACACTTGCTCACTTGATGAGAGTAATTGCCCTTTACATGATGATAGTCGTTGTCCCTAATGCTTGCATACTCGATAAGATCAATTGTCACTTACATGATGAGATCCGTTGTCTCTAAAGGTTAACTTTATGAGGGCAATTTGTCCCTTAAATAATAAGAGCTGTTGTCCCTAAAATGTCACTTGTTGAGAGCAATTGTACCTTAGTTTATGGTATCCGTTGTCCCTAAACACTTGCTCACTTGATGAGAGCAATTGCCCTTTACATGATGATAGCCATTGTCCCTAATGCTTACACACTCGATAAGAGCAATTGTCACTTACATGATGAGATCCGTTGTTGCTAAAGCCTAACTTTATGGGGGCAATTTTTCCCTTACATAATAAGAGCCGTTGTCCCTAAAGGCTCACTTATTGAGAGCAATTGTACCTTACTTTATGGGATCTATTGTCCCTAAACATTTGCTCACTTGACGAGAACAATTGCCCTTTTCATGATGATAGTCGTTGTCCATAATGCTTGCACACTCGATAAGAGTAATTGTCACTTACTTGATGAGATCCGTTGTCCCTAAAGGTTAACTTTATGAGGGAAATTTGTCTCTCACATAATACGAGTCGTTGTCCCTAAAGGCTCACTTGTTGGGAGCAATTGTACCTTACTTTCTGGAATCCATTGTCCCTAAACACTTGCTCACTTGATGAGAGCAATTGCCCTCTACATGATGATAATCGTTGTCCCTAATGCTTGCACACTCAATAAGAGCAATTGTCACTGACATAATGAGATCCGTTGTCCCTAAAGGCTAATTTTATTAAGGCAATTTTTCCCTTACATAATAAGAGCCGTTGTCCCGAAAGTGTGACTTGTTGAGAGTAGTTGTACCTTACTTTATGGAATCCGTTGTCCCTAAACCCTTGCTCACTTGATGAGAGCAATTGCCCTTTACATGATGATAGCTATTGTCCCTAATGCTTACACACTCAATAAGAGCAATTGTCACTAACATGATGAGATCCGTTGTCCCTAAAGCCTAACTTTATGAGGGCAATTTTTCCCTTACGTAATAAGAGTCGTTGTCCCTAAAGGGTCAGTTATTGAGAGCAATTGTATCTTACTTTTTGGGATCTATTGTCCCTAAACACTTGCTCACTTGATGAGAACAATTGCCCTTTACATGATGATAGCCGTTGTCCCTAATGCTTGCACACTCGATAAGAGCAATTGTCACTTACATGATGAGATCCGTTGTCCCTAAAGGCTAACTTTATGATGGCAATTTGTCTCTCACATAATAAGAGTCGTTGTCCCTAAAGGCTCACTTGTTGAGAGCAATTGTACTTTACTTTCTGGATTCCATTGTCCCTAGACACTTGCTCACTTGATGAGAGCAATTTCCCTCTACATGATGATAGTCGTTGTCCCTAATGCTTGCACACTCGATAAGAGAAATTGTCACTTACATGATGAGATCTGTTGTCCCTAAAGGCTAACTTTATGAGGGCAATTTGTCCCTCACATAATAAGAGTCGTTGTCCTAAATGCTCACTTGTTGAGGGCAATTGTACCTTAGTTTATGGGATCCGTTGTCCCTAAACGCTTCCTCACTTGATAAGATCAATTGCCCTTTACATAATGATATCCATTGTCCCTAATGCTTACACACTCGATAAGAGCAATTGTTACTTACATGATGAGATTTATGAGGACAATTTCACCCTTACATAAGCACTAAAACCGACAAAAGAACCCTAAAAACGATTGAACAATAAATTAATCGTTAAGGATTATTAAAATATTCTCTCTGCCGAAAAGCAATCGAATCCCTCATTCATATTCTCTAATCGTTAAATTTGAAGGTCTAAAATCATTCCTATTGGTTCATTAATGTTTATTGATTTAGTGGGTGGTGATATTCCTTCATTATTATAAACGTTTTTGAGGGTTTCTTTTGAATTGCTTTTTGGTCCCTAAATTCACACACGTTATTTTTCTGATATTATTGTGAATCGTGGGTCGGTGGTGTTTTTTATTCTATATCGCACTTGACTTTTTGCTTATATTTAGATTGCGATTGGTATTGGCTGGTTGTTTATCGTTCCTTATTATCCTTTGATTGATAGTCGGTTTCTTTACTACATATATAAGGATCGATCTTTTCTACTTGGTGCGCATTGTTTAATCATAATTGGTTAAAGTGTTTTATGCTATACGAGATCCATTCTTGGGTTTCGTTATTTAGTGTGATCAAGCTCTTTGATTCTGTGCATAACGCAATACCTAATCCTTTTTTAGGGTTTGGTTATTTTCAATTAAGTAGAACGAAACCCTAAGTTTTTAGGGATTGTGGTTGTTACGTGGTTTAACGAGAGAGATGGAACAAGGATATATGAGAGAGATGGAAAAAGGTTTTCTCAACAAATCGAGCAAGAACTCAAAGAAAGATGGTCATGTTAGTTCGATGTTGATGAATGATGGCAGTTCGGTTTTAAGCGATTTGGCTAAAAGGATTAAGAAAACTGATGGTAAAATTTTGGGGAAAGATGGTAAACCTATGATGCCATATCGTTGTATAAAATATAAAGAATCATCTATTGGTTTCGTTGATGATGCTGCTGCTAATGTCGTAGATATAACCAAGGAGACCAATAAGGACGGTTGTGAGGTGGGGTGTTCTACTCCCACATCTGTTTTGAATGATGAGATTAGCCATGTTGCGGCTGGTACTACGAGGGATGATACGGTGGTTAATAATCAGGCTAAGGTTGATCTAGCTTTGGCTGATGTCGTTATACCGCTGGAAGAAGTGGAAACGATTTGTTCACGATTTAATAATACACTTTATGGCTATTTTGTTGGACAAAGACCTGCGTTTCCTGTAGTCCAAAATTTCGTGCGTAATGTTTGGAAGAAATTCGGGTTAATGCATGTCATGATACATCAAGGGTTTTTTATGTTTCAGTTCTCAAGTAAGGAAGGCATGGATAATGTTCTCATGCAAGGTACTTGGCGAATTAGGTCAATCCCACTAATTCTTCATATTTGGAACCCTAATGCAGAATTGATTAAAGAAGACATTAAAAAGGTTCATGTTTGGGTTAAATTGTATAATGTGCCGTTGGTGGCATATTCTAAGGTGGGGCTGAATCTGATCACGGCTAAACTAGGACAAATCATTATGTTTGATGAGCACACAAGTAATATGTGCCTCAATTCGTGGGGTATGAATTCGTATGCTAGAGTTTTAGTTGAGATTTCAGCTGATAATGATTATGTGGACTCTCTTGTTGTGGCAATTCCTATACCAAAGACAAATGAGCATCGTATGGTAAGAATTGATATTGAATTTGAATATAAACCGCCTCGATGTTCTATATGTAAAATTTTTGACCATGTGGATAAGGAGTGCCATAGGAAGGAGAAGGAAGTTAAACGGACATTACGTGTGGATGATGGTGGTGGGGCTGCAAAGAGTAAATCTAAGGGTGTTAACAAGGTGCGGGTTTCTGGTAAGCCTAAATTGATATATCGACCCGTTTCTAAACCTAGTAATAACAACCAGGCTACTACGTCCATACCGAAGGATCCTTCCCCTCTTATCTCTAAGGAGGGAGAGAAGTTGGTTTGTGATAAGCCAATTGATGCTGAACAGCCACATGCTACTCCAAAGGTGCCTAATGATGTTTCCAACAGCTCTAATACTGATGGAAAGTACTTCAAAGATGATAGTAACTTGGCTGACTTGAGGAGTTATATTGATGAACGTATGGAGGCTGAGAAAGTGATTGATATTCCTAAGGATGATGTGCCTAAGGATGTTAATGATGGAAGTGTAATGGCGGATACTACTTATGTCTCCATCATTAATGCTATTTCATTACATGAGCCGCCTGGAAGTTTACTTATGGATAAGGGTAAGGAGGCTGGTCCATCTAGTTCCTCCTTATCCCTTGTTAATTCTGCTGCTAAAAGAAGTAACCCTTTCCCTAAGGTTGGCGAAGTAATTGATTCTGACAGTGAGGTGGATGAGGTTCTTAATCCGTATGACGAGTCTGTGAATTTATTTGATATGCCTATGGGTACATTATCATCAACGGGTGGTGGTCAGGACCAGGAAGAGTACTATGAGTATGATGACTTTACGGATCAGCTACACGAAATACTAAGACACTTGGCTACATATTATGAAGATTTCAAGCTCCAAGGGCAGACTAGGTAGTAGTTGGTTTTATTGTAGTCTTGTTTTGTTTATGTGGTAGTGGTCTTTTTCTTGTTACAAAGAAATGTTTATGCCTATGTAACGGGCTTAGATATGGGACTTCACCCATATCCATTGTACTTAAATGATTTTTGATTAATGCAATTTACCGGGGTACAGGATTATTCCCCTTTACCCAAAAAAAAAATTCACCCTTACATATTAAGAGCCATTATACCAAAAGGCTCACTTGTTGAGAACAATTGTACCTTACTTTCTGGAATCCATTATCCCTAAACACTTGCTCAATTGATGAGAGCAATTGCCCTCTACACGATGATAGTCGTTGTCCCTAATGCTTGCACACACGATAAGAGCAATTGTCACTGACAAGATGAGATCCGTTATCCCTAAAGACCAACTTTATTAGGGCAATTTGTCCCTTACATAATAAGAGCCGTTGTCCCTAAAGTGTCACTTGTTGAGAGCAATTGTACCTTACTTTCTGGAATCCATTGTCCCTAAACACTTGCTCACTTGATGAGAGCAATTGCCCTCTACTTGATGATAGTCGTTGTCCCTAATGGTTGCACACTCGATAAGAGCAATTGTCACTAACATGATGAGATCCGTTGTCCCTAAAGGCTAACTTTATGAGGGAAATTTGTCCCTCACATAATAAGAGCCATTGTCCTAAAGGCTCACTTGTTGAGGGCAATTGTACCTTAGTTTATAGGATCCGTTGTTCCTAAACGCTTCCTCACTTGATAAGATCAATTGCCATTTACATGATGATAGCCATTGTCCCTAATGCTTACACACTCGATAAGAGCAATTGTCACTTACATGATGAGATCCGTTGTCCCTAAAGGCTAACTTTATGAGGACAATTTCACCCTTACATATTAAGAGCCATTATACCAAAAGGCTCACTTGTTTTTTTTTTTTTTTTTTTTTTTTTTTTTTTTTTTTTTTTTTTTTTTTGGGGTAAAAGGGTTAATTCACCCCGGCAAAATTCATTACTCCAAAAAAACGTTGAGGTACAAAGGATGAGGGTGACTCCCTCATCACAGTCCCTTAGGACACTTACAGACTCTCCTATAGGAATAAATATCATTCCTATAACTTACAATATAAGGGTGACAAGCCACACTTATAACTAACAATTGAACATAAAACTACAACGACTATAAGAGAAAAAAAATAATTGCAAATCAAGTAATCTTGAGTCTTCAAATCGTCATAGTAATCCAAACTTCCATACCCATCTTCCTAGTCCCACAGACCATGTAGTAACATGGAAGACTTGTACTAGCCACTGCCCCACTAACATGCTAAATCAATCCAAACAGCAAGAAGACCTGCTTGAACTTGTAGCAACAATCATAGAGTAGAGGAACCCTAACATCCAATGTATGACCATGAACAGCAACACAACAAACACTATGACATGATTTGAGTACCAATAAGCTGCCCAAAACGCAACAAAGATAAGAATGTACATCCGAAGGTATCAAAATCTGCCATAACTAAATCTTGAATTTGTAATCTTCCATTCAAATCTGCAAAACCAGCTGAATAGAACAAAAAACATACGTCCCAAAGCAATAACCACCAGCAAACCTTCTTAGGACGAATCATGAGACACAAATCCAAACTTCCATCATAATCACATCAACAATAATCCTTTAAATAACCAGAGAAAACCAATTAGTAGCAGCAGGATCATGTCAAACTAACCATCGAATCCTTAAAAAGAACCCAAATACCCACGCATCAAAACCAGACCATTAATTGTAAAATAGAGAACACCATGAGCAACAAGTCTTGAATACGACATCACAACTAGATTTACATCTAGACATACATCTCTCTCAGAACCCACAAACATAATAACTAACATCATCATAGAACTTGCAACGAACACAATCGACTTCCATAAGGTAACCCATGATCAAAAGATCGACTTACATGAATGAATGGATTGGTGATCCAACTTGCATAACACTAAAAATATTCATGAACGAACAGCCAACCAATTATAGAATATACAAAACCTAAAAGGGTTTCGTTAATCATGAAGTACAGCAAACCCATACCAACGCACCATGTTACATATATATAGATCAAAAGCTTGAACATGCTATGCTTACCATACAATAAGATCGCAAAAATTAAAGCCATGTAAACCATACGATCAACCAGGAACTCAGACCCAATACATACGAAACCCTAGAACAAGGAAATTGTTCTTGAAAGCAGGTTGGATCTTGATCGCCCAGCAATTGATCGTAGAAGGAGATTATACGATCCAATAAAACCAAAACCCTAACCATCGATAACAAGAAAGAAGTGATCGTCAAGGGTTATAACGAATCAAATATGCACTCAATTAGGGTATACAAAACGAATCAGAACTAAACCCTAATATAAATTGTAATAGAACCGACATAGGAGAAAATCGATTAGGGTTTAGGATAGGCGAGAAAATCAGAATTAAAAGGATTTAAAAACCAACAGCACACCCCTTCCACGATGATTACTACCCATAAACCGATTGCATATCATTACAAGAATAATAGAGAGGCGGAATTAGGGCAGTTTTAGCGATTGGGAGGTGGGGGAAGGGGTGGCCGGATTTCGTCCCTAGAGAGAGTTTTTTCCAATGCATACACAAAGGCTCACTTGTTGAGAACAATTGTACCTTACTTTCTAGAATCCATTGTCCCTAAAAACTTGCTCACTTGATGAGAGCAATTGCCCTCTACATGATGACAGTCGTTGTCCCTAATGCTTGCACACTCGATAAGAGCAATTGTCACTGAAATAATGAGATCCGTTGTCCCTAAAGGCTAACTTTATTAGGGCAATGTTTCCCTTACATAATAAGAGCCGTTGTCCCTAAAGTGTCACTTGTTGAGAGCAGTTGTACCTTACTTTATGGTATCCGTTGTCCCTAAACACTTGCTCACTTGATGAGAGCAATTGCCCTTTACATGATGATAGCTATTGTCCCTAATGCTTACACACTCGATAAGAGCAATTGTCAGTTACATGATGAGATCCGCTGTCCCTAAAGGCTAACTTTATGAGGGCAATTTGTCCCTCACATAATAAGAGTCGTTGTCCCTAAAGGCTCACTTGTTGAGAGCAATTGTACCTTACTTTCTGGAATCCATTGTCCCTAAACACTTGCTTACTTTATGAGAGCAATTGCCCTCAGAATGATGATAGTCGTTGTCCCTAATGCTTGCACACTCGATAAGAGCAATTTTCACTGACATGATGAGATCCATTGTCCCTAAAGGCAAACTTTATGAGGGCAATTTTTCCCTCAAATAATAAGAGCTGTTGTCCTAAAGGCTCACTTGTTGAGGGCAATTGTACCTTAGTTTATGGGATCCGTTGTCCCTAAATGCTTCCTCACTTGATAAGATCAATTGCCCACATGATGATAGCCATTGTCCCTAATGCTTACACACTCGATAAGACCAATTGTCATGTAACACCCCCAATTCATGGATGCAGCGGAATTCGAACTGGGTGTTACTTGACGGCACAATAGACACAATAATAGAAAACGAACTCCAATTTAGTCGTTTTAAAAGATTTATCATTCAAATTGTATAAATATCAGAGATTACAAAATGAGGTCCCAGATGGTTCCATGTTTACAAATTAAATGAGTTTTGAATGATAATAAAATTTATAGCCCTCTTGAGTATCCGTGTCCTTCCGTGCCATCCTTGATCGTCATGAACCTGAAATACATGCTTGAGAGGTCAACACAAAGGTTGAGTGGAATTCGTAGAGTTTAGTTAAATCGTTTGAACACAATATGTCGTAGTGTGAGCTATAGACTCACACTCATAATTAGAAAACAAAATCGTTATTTATTTCACTAAGCTCATGCAACCAAAGCATTAACATCGAACCAACAAAATTGGCATTATAGAAGCCCTACCAAGGTACTTTTGCCATTATACCGCTAAATCTCAAATATAGTGCATTTGTGTGAACTCATCGTTGTTCAACACAAATGGGATCCGTCAATCCCAATAGATCTATTCACAATATTCGCGCTCACTAAAGGTAGTGACTAATTGTTCATGATATAGGGACTTCGAACATGGCAATCGTTACTTAGTGATAATAAAACATCGTCGTGAAGCATACATTAGAAAGCATTGTGTTCGAGTAGAAAAATAATAGCATGTATTCCCCCCATGGGTTTGTAAAATAGTTAAACAATAGAAAGTGGGGCTACGAACTCACCTTAAGTAAGATAGCAAGTAATGAAGGTGATGGTTGGATCGTGTAGGTTTCTATGAGCAACCTATAATAGAATGTTGCGACTTAGGATCGGAGTAAAGAATATGAATGAGTGCCTATATATATATCTTGCATTTAGTCCATGATGTGGTATGATGTATAGTATAAGTCTTTGAAAGAAAGATTCATGAAACATGTATGTTTTGGTATATCGTTTACTACCGTTCGGGCCGACATAATTCAGAAGTCATGTTAGTAAGCGTTCGAGGAGCCAGGACACTTTAACTCGTAAATCCACAACTCAACTCGACGGCTTACATAATGAACTCCTCACATGAGGCTCCCTACTATTGTAGTAGTTGATAAAATATATAGATATCAGTTTTGATCCGAAAAGTTACATGTCCGATATTTGAGTAAACTTAGGAAAGTTTAGTGTCACATGAAGATTGTTATTAGGGGTAGTTTCATAAGTCTTGTATGACCATTTTCTCTTGATAATATCCCATGGTTCCTTTTGAAGTAGATCCAAATTGCTTGTTCAAGTTATCGCCTAATTCATTGTTTCATGTTTACGCCTATGTAAGTTGGTATGGTCATTTCGTCATGGCCTAGCCATGACCTTTGGTCCTTGTTCCAAGGTCATGAGACTCAACCTTGGCTCTAGCCATGGTTGTGGTCTTGATTATAGGTCATAAGACCTCTTGTTCCATTTAAAGTATAACCATAATCTAGTGACTTTCGCCTAAAAATGGGCTGTTTAGAATTTGAAGAATTTTATCACTCGAAAAGCGTTTTTAGGTCTCGAGCTTCTTTATTCCTTAATGAAAACGTCGTTCCGGACAACTTTCGTGTTTTAACTTTTTGATGAATCGGACCAGAAGTGTGACTTTCAAAACCCAAATTTGATCAGAATGGTATTTGGCAGTTTGCCGCAAAGTTTTGGTAACTTCAAATGGGCGTAACTTTTGACTCGTATACTCGTTTTGGGTGGTTCAAGTTGCTACGGTTTCCTTGTTAAGTCCTCTACTGTAATATGTAATGATCAAATATCATAATTTTACCATTTTGTTCGTGGTTCTCCAAGAAATTCACTAGTTTACTTGTTTGAATAACATAAGTTACATATATGTATCAATACTTGTTTTACACATTTTTATACATCATGGACATGAATACAAGACATAATATAGCATGAATAATATGTAAATAACATGAACATGATTATTCAACAAGAAGCATGTTAGGGTTTGGCTTACAACTTTTGGCTTTCAAAGATGAAAGGAAGTTAACATGTAAGGATAGGACTTTGATAGACTTGCTTCAACCCACTTCACTTCATGCAATCTTTCTACTCTTGTAATCTTGAAAGATGGATGATGAAGGTTGAGGTGACTTGAGTAGATTTAAACTCAAGAGAAATCACCAAAGTTTATGTAGTTTGGAAGTGTTTGATGAATCAAAACCAAACTATAGTTTCAAGGTTGATGTTGCACTTGATTCTTGCATAGAATTGGAAGAAGATCAAGCAAAGGAGATGGTGTTGGTGTGTTGTGATGGTGGCGTACAAAGGAAGGGGAAGGAGGGGCTTTATATAGCCTTGAGGAGGTTACTAATGTTGACTTGTCAACACTTGGTGAGCAAGTTTTACACTTGTAAGGATCTAAGGCCATCAAGCACAAGATCAAGCCACCTAGTGTGAATCCCCCCTCCTAGTGGTGGTTTGGGATTACTTGGAGGGTAAGTGTTGGCCTTGGATGATATTATCCAAGATACTTAATTAGTTTTGACTCCGGGAAATGCCAATCGTAAATGATTAAGCCTCAAAACGTAAAACCGGGTGTCGTAAAATTATGGAACTTGAAAGTATTGATAAACATATCCATATGTTCCATAATAAAATATAAAATGAGTGGTAGGTTCCATTTGGGTGGTAAAACCCTGCTAAAAACTGGAAACACGGGTCTAAAACGCGTAATACGTAAAATGTACGAATATTGCGTAAAATTGAGAAAAGTAAAATATTACTTTTCTAATAGGTTATAAATGATTTAAAATGACTTATAATGTCTAGACTGGGCTCAGTCTAGTGTCGATTGGTATTAAATGTCTTTTAAACATCAAACCGTAAGCCTAAAAATCAAGGAATGACTTATAAAATCAAGGAATGATTTTTGGTCAATGGAGGAGGGAAAAATATGTTGACTTTTTCTAAAAAGTTGAAAACTCAAATCGTCTTAGAAACGCGTTTTGTGGTCTAACGGTTAATCGTCCATACGGTTAAGCGTGCTCATGTGAGAGTAGTACTGGCTTGGGTGACCTGCCGGGAAGTCTTTGGTCATGTTTTTCTCAGTCACGATTAATTCTCAAATAAATCATGAGTGTGTCAAACATTTTTCTGATGCGGGGTCACTTAACGCGGTCGAGTTTCGTTGTACGTAGAATTTCTGAATGACGTTTTACCCTAAAACATGTAATTCCGTGTAATTCCTTAATAACTTTCACGAAAATGAGCTTATGAATGTCAAACTTTTAATTTGCCATGGAAATGATTTATCACTTGAGCCCAAGAAATAAAAATCAAATTTCGGGAAAATTTTCGGGAAAAATGAATAGTGAAATTTTCCGGGAATAGTAATTATCCTGAAAAATGTGAATTGTTACAGTCTCTACCCCTTACGGGGAACTTCGTCCCGAAGTTCTTTGTGTGTCATATGTTGGAGTGGTGTCGATGAAAAGGTGTGGTTACTTTTGAGGATTAGAGTCTGGGATTACCGGTGATGTAGTTTGATTTGTCATTTCAGTGTATGGTGTAGGATGAGGCTTACTTTTATGTAGGAAAGGTATGGTAATATTCGAATATCAAAGGAAATTGATATAGCAGTCGAATATTATTAGGAATTGATATAGTAATTGCAATCATAGCCTAGTAGGTAATCGGTTGTTGTACATAGTGTTTATTGACTTCATACTTATGTTATTTCTGATACAAATAAGCCCACTTGTTTATAATTCTTTATTTACATAGAGACGCATCCCAAACAATGTAAATAGGGGAATATAAACTTATGGTTCGGTGATTTACAATGTCTTTATTTAAATGAAAAGGCATCCCAATCCATTCAAATAATTACAAATCATCCTACCTAAGAATTCCCAACACAACATTCACAATTAGCCGGTGAGTTACAAGGTAATGTATTATGAGATGATACTGGTGTTCCAAGATGAATATTCAATCTTGTAAAGCTGGTAAGGGTGCTTGTGGTGTAGCTAAGGATGATTTGAGCTTTAAAAGTGCATCACGATCTGTTAATGAGCTTGTGGTTTCAACGGTTGTGAAGATAATGATGTGATATGTTGATGAACAAAAGTGTGTAGTGTATGCCCAGCATTAATACTCTTAGGTATAGATGTTGAGTTTGCTTTGAAAATCTTAAGAGATTTTAAAGGTTTATGATGGGATGGTATCCTTAGGAACTAAACAGGATAGTACTTCTATGGGATGAAGAGAAGAATTGATAACTATCCCAAGATAGTAGTTCGGATTATCTCATAAATGAAAACTTTCAAGAATGAAATTAGGTAGTACAAATAAGGTGTTAAGATTTCGCTGAGTGGTAAAACACTATCGTGTCTCTAGATCGTTTTAAAGAATTCGGGTGGTTTATCGAGTTCAAGTAGGAAATCAATCTGAACATAACCCTAGTCCAACTACTCTCAGTATTTGAAAATTTTAAGTCGAATATAGTTAGTCAGACTATATTCCACTGTCCCTAGGTTAAATATAGGTGACTAGTCTATATTTAGCCGAGGTTCGATAAAATTTCCAAATACCTAAATTAGATATACTTGTGATATGTCCGTTGCTTTCGAGAAACTGTCCACTAAACAAAGGCGATGTCAAACCCTTCAGTTGCAAGTCCCGCCCATACAAGACTTGTAACCTATGTTTTCACATTCCATTGCATAGAAGATAGTAAGGGTAGGTACGTATAGAAAGGAAGTTTTAAGTAGTTCTAAAATAGAACATACTTGGCCAGGATCACGAACTTTTAACAATGAAGGTTTCAAAAGAAAACTTTGATGAATGTAGAGAAAGTTCAGCTTTTGTCGATGATGGATTAGTTTATCCTTTAGAAATCTCATATTTCTTGTTTGGAAATCGATAGATTGTGATGGGTTTTTGATATCATATGAAATGATATTGATGAGGTGGTGGAATAATTCGAGAGACCATTGCACAAATCACAATGTCTCGGAAGTAGATTAGACCATTGTGTGACTCAAAACATTTGAGAAATGATTAAGACCATTGTGTCATACAATGTTCGGGAAATAGAAAAGACCATCGTAATTCGTTACAATATCTTGGATATAAAATGTTGGAGTAGGAACATGGTTGGGAGAATGTGGTTGTGTCGAAATGCCATAGAATAGGCATGTGTAGATATGTTTAGATAAAATGATTGAAAATAACTCGAATGTATATATAAATATACTAGTATTTGTTCGTGTAGTGGAAAATGCCTAGTGTGTATATATGAATATACTTATGTTCATGTAGCATAAAATGCTTAATAAGTCCATAATCGTCTGGAGGATGGAAGACACGAAGATCGGAAGGCTATAAAATGTTTTTGCTTGTAGTGTGGTTATAGTTTAGGTCTCAATTAGACCCGTTTCTCTATAACCATGGCTCTGGTACCAATCTGTAACACCCCCAATTCATGGATGCAGCGGAATTCGAACTGGGTGTTACTTGACGGCACAATAGACACAATAATAGAAAACGAACTCCAATTGAGTCGTTTTAAAAGATTTATCATTCAAATTGTATAAATATCAGAGATTACAAAATGAGGTCCCAGATGGTTCCATGTTTACAAATTAAATGAGTTTTGAATGATAATAAAATTTATAGCCCTCTTGAGTATCCGTGTCCTTCCGTGCCATCCTTGATCGTCATGAACCTGAAATACATGCTTGAGAGGTCAACACAAAGGTTGAGTGGAATTCGTAGAGTTTAGTTAAATCGTTTGAACACAATATGTCGTAGTGTGAGCTATAGACTCACACTCATAGTTAGAAAACAAAATCGTTATTTATTTCACTAAGCTCATGCAACCAAAGCATTAACATCGAACCAACAAAATTGGCATTATAGAAGCCCTACCAAGGTACTTTTGCCATTATACCGCTAAATCTCAAATATAGTGCATTTGTGTGAACTCATCGTTGTTCAACACAAATGGGATCCGTCAATCCCAATAGATCTATTCACAATATTCGCGCTCACTAAAGGTAGTGACTAATGGTTCATGATATAGGGACTTCGAACATGGCAATCGTTACTTAGTGATAATAAAACATCGTCGTGAAGCATACATTAGAAAGCATTGTGTTCGAGTAGAAAAATAATAGCATGTATTCCCCCCATGGGTTTGTAAAATAGTTAAACAATAGAAAGTGGGGCTACGAACCCACCTTAAGTAAGATAGCAAGTAATGAAGGTGATGGTTGGATCGTGTAGGTTTCTATGAGCAACCTATAATAGAATGTTGCGACTTAGGATCGGAGTAAAGAATATGAATGAGTGCCTATATATATATCTTGCATTTAGTCCATGATGTGGTATGATGTATAGTATAAGTCTTTGAAAGAAAGATTCATGAAACATGTATGTTTTGGTATATCGTTTACTACCGTTCGGGCCGACATAATTCAGAAGTCATGTTAGTAAGCGTTCGAGGAGCCAGGACACTTTAACTCGTAAATCACAACTCAACTCGACGGCTTACATAATGAACTCCTCACATGAGGCTCCCTACTATTGTAGTAGTTGATAAAATATATAGATATCAGTTTTGATCCGAAAAGTTATATGTCCGATATTTGAGTAAACTTAGGAAAGTTTAGTGTCACATGAAGATTGTTATTAGGGGTAGTTTCATAAGTCTTGTATGACCATTTTCTCTTGATAATATCCCATGGTTCCTTTTGAAGTAGATCCAAATTGCTTGTTCAAGTTATCGCCTAATTCATTGTTTCATGTTTACGCCTATGTAAGTTGGTATGGTCATTTCGTCATGGCCTAGCCATGACCTTTGGTCCTTGTTCCAAGGTCATGAGACTCAACCTTGGCTCTAGCCATGGTTGTGGTCTTGATTATAGGTCATAAGACCTCTTGTTCCATTTAAAGTATAACCATAATCTAGTGACTTTCGCCTAAAAATGGGCTGTTTAGAATTTGAAGAATTTTATCACTCGAAAAGCGTTTTTAGGTCTCGAGCTTCTTTGTTCCTGAATGAAAACGTCGTTCCGGACAACTTTCGTGTTTTAACTTTTTGATGAATCGGAACAGAAGTGTGACTTTCAAAACCCAAATTTGATCAGAATGGTATTTGGCAGTTTGCCGCAAAGTTTTGGTAACTTCAAATGGGCGTAACTTTTGACTCGTATACTCGTTTTGGGTGGTTCAAGTTGCTACGGTTTCCTTGTTAAGTCCTCTACTGTAATATGTAATGATCAAATATCATAATTTTACCATTTTGTTCGTGGTTCTCCAAGAAATTCACTAGTTTACTTGTTTGAATAACATAAGTTACATATATGTATCAATACTTGTTTTACACATTTTTATACATCATGGACATGAATACAAGACATAATATAGCATGAATAATATGTAAATAACATGAACATGATTATTCAACAAGAAGCATGTTAGGGTTTGGCTTACAACTTTTGGCTTTCAAAGATGAAAGGAAGTTAACATGTAAGGATAGGACTTTGATAGACTTGCTTCAACCCACTTCACTTCATGCAATCTTTCTACTCTTGTAATCTTGAAAGATGGATGATGAAGGTTGAGGTGACTTGAGTAGATTTAAACTCAAGAGAAATCACCAAAGTTTATGTAGTTTGGAAGTGTTTGATGAATCAAAACCAAACTATAGTTTCAAGGTTGATGTTGCACTTGATTCTTGCATAGAATTGGAAGAAGATCAAGCAAAGGAGATGGTGTTGGTGTGTTGTGATGGTGGCGTACAAAGGAAGGGGAAGGAGGGGCTTTATATAGCCTTGAGGAGGTTACTAATGTTGACTTGTCAACACTTGGTGAGCAAGTTTTACACTTGTAAGGATCTAAGGCCATCAAGCACAAGATCAAGCCACCTAGTGTGAATCCCCCCTCCTAGTGGCGGTTTGGGATTACTTGGAGGGTAAGTGTTGGCCTTGGATGATATTATCCAAGATACTTAATTAGTTTTGACTCCGGGAAATGCCAATCGTAAATGATTAAGCCTCAAAACGTAAAACCGGGTGTCGTAAAATTATGGAACTTGAAAGTATTGATAAACATATCCATATGTTCCATAATAAAATATAAAATGAGTGGTAGGTTCCATTTGGGTGGTAAAACCCTGCTAAAAACTGGAAACACGGGTCTAAAACGCGTAATACGTAAAATGTACGAATATTGCGTAAAATTGAGAAAAGTAAAATATTACTTTTCTAATAGGTTATAAATGATTTAAAATGACTTATAATGTCTAGACTGGGCTCAGTCTAGTGTCGATTGGTATTAAATGTCTTTTAAACATCAAACCGTAAGCCTAAAAATCAAGGAATGACTTATAAAATCAAGGAATGATTTTTGGTCAATGGAGGAGGGAAAAATATGTTGACTTTTTCTAAAAAGTTGAAAACTCAAATCGTCTTAGAAACGCGTTTTGTGGTCTAACGGTTAATCGTCCATACGGTTAAGCGTGCTCATGTGAGAGTAGTACTGGCTTGGGTGACCTGCCGGGAAGTCTTTGGTCATGTTTTTCTCAGTCACGATTAATTCTCAAATAAATCATGAGTGTGTCAAACATTTTTCTGATGCGGGGTCACTTAACGCGGTCGAGTTTCGTTGTACGTAGAATTTCTGAATGACGTTTTACCCTAAAACGTGTAATTCCGTGTAATTCCTTAATAACTTTCACGAAAATGAGCTTATAAATGTCAAACTTTTAATTTGCCATGGAAATGATTTATCACTTGAGCCCAAGAAATAAAAATCAAATTTCGGGAAAATTTTCGGGAAAAATGAATAGTAAAAGTGAATAGTGAAATTTTCCGGGAATAGTAATTATCCTGAAAAATGTGAATTGTTACATGTCACTTACATGATGAGATCCGTTGACCATAAAGGCTAACTTTATGAGGACAATTTCACCCTTACATATTAAGAGCCATTATTCCAAAAGGCTCACTAGTTGAGAACAATTGTACCTTACTTAAAGGGATCCATTGTCCCTAAACACTTGCTCACTTGATGAGAGTAATTGCCCTTTACATGATGATAGTTGTTGTCCCTAATGCTTGCATACTCGATAAGAGCAATTGTCACTTACTTGATGAGATCCGTTGTCCCTAAAGGCTAACTTTATGAGGGCAATTTGTCCCTTAAATAATAAGAGTAGTTGTCCCTAAAGTGTCACTTGTTGAGAGCAATTGTACCTTAGTTTATGGTATCCGTTGTCCCTAAACACTTGCTCACTTGATGAGAGCAATTGCCCTTTACATGATGATAGCCATTGTCCCTAATGCTTACACACTCGATAAGAGCAATTGTCACTTACATGATGAGATCCGTTGTCCCTAAAGGCTAACTTTATGAGGACAATTTCACCCTTACATATTAAGAGCCATTATCGCAAAAGGCTCACTAGTTGAGAACAATTGTACCTTACTTAAAGGGATCCGTTGTCCCTAAACACTTGCTCACTTGATGAGAGTAATTGCCTTTGATGATAGTCGTTGTCCCTAATGCTTGCATACTCGATAAGAGCAATTGTCACTTACATGATGAGATCCGTTGTCCCTAAAGGCTAACTTTATGAGGGCAATTTGTCCCTTAATAATAAGAACCGTTGTCCCTAAAGTGTCACTTGTTGAGAGCAATTCTACCTTACTTTATGGTAACCGTTGTCCCTAAACACTTGCTTACTTGATGAGAGCAATTGCCCTTTACATGATGATAGCCATTGTCCCTAATGCTTACACACTCGATAAGAGCAATTGTCACTTACATGATGAGATCCGTTGTCGCTAAAGCCTAACTTTATGAGGGCAATTTTTCCCTTACATAATAAGAGCCGTTGTCCCTAAAGGCTCACTTATTGATGATAGTCGTTGTACCTTACTTTATTGGATCTATTGTCCCTAAACATTTGCTCACTTTATGGGATCTATTGTCCCTAAACATTTGCTCACTTGATGAGAACAATTACCCTTTTCATGATGATAGTCGTTGTCCATAATGCTTGCTCACTCGATAAGAGCAATTGTCACTTACATGATGAGATCCGTTGTCCCTAAAGGTTAACTTTATGAGGGCAATTTGCCTCTCGCATAATAAGAGTCGTTGTCCCTAAAGGCTCACTTGTTGAGAGCAATTATACCTTACTTTCTGGAATCCATTATCCCTAAACACTTGCTCACTTGATGAGAGCAATTGCCCTCTACATGATGATAGTCGTTGTCCCTAATGATTGCACACTCGATAAGAGCAATTGTCACTAACATGATGAGATCCATTGTCCCTAAAGGCTAACTTTATGAGGGCAATTTGTCCCACACATAATAAGAGCCGTTGTCCTAAAGGCTCACTTGTTGAGGGCAATTGTACCTTAGTTTATGGGATCCGTTATCCCTAAACGCTTCCTCACTTGATAAGATCAATTGCCCTTTACATGATGATAGCCATTGTCCCAAATGCTTACACACTCGATAAGAGCAATTGTCACTTACATGATGAGATCCGTTGTCTCTAAAGCCTAACTTTATGGGGGCAATTTTTCCCTTACATAATAAGAGCCGTTGTCCCTAAAGGCTCAGTTATTGAGAGCAATTGTATCTTACTTTATGGGATCTATTGTCCCTAAACACTTGCTCACTTGATGAGAACAATTGCCCTTTACATGATGATAGTCGTTGTCCCTAATGCTTGCACACTCGATAAGAGCAATTGTCAGTTACATGATGAGATCTGTTGTCCCTAAAGGCTAACTTTATGAGGGCAATTTGTCCCTCACATAATAAGAGTCGTTGTCCCTAAAGGCTCACTTGTTGAGAGCAATTGTACCTTACTTTCTGGAATCCATTGTCCCTAAACACTTGCTGACTTTATGAGAGCAATTGCCCTCTACATGATGAGAGTCGTTGTCCCTAATGCTTGAACACTCGATAAGAGCAATTGTCACTGACATGATGAGATCCGTTGTCCTGAAAGGCTAACTTTATGAGGGAAATTTGTCCCTCACGTAATAAGAGCCGTTGTCCTAAAGGCTCACTTGTTGAGGGTAATTGTACCTTAGTTTATGGGATCCGTTGTCCCTAAATGCTTTTTGGGTAAAGGGGAGTAATCCTGCACCCTGGTAAAATATATTAACCGAAAAACATTGAAGTACAATGGATGAGGGTGAATCCGTCATCTTAGTCCCTTAGGATACTTCCACTACCACTATATAAGAATGACACACCATTCTTATAACATACAAAATGAACCTACCAATAATGACAAAAGTAAATAAAACATTACAATATTACTCAAGAAAAGTACTTAAGCCTTCTAAGTCACTATTGCGGTCCACCTACTTCCATGATGAATCCTCCAACTTGCCCACTTATGGATCATCAATCTTGAGCTTCAGTTCACAAATTTCACACAATGGTTGGTGAAAGACTCTAAAACCACGGATAGAGCAGCAAGCACGAACTTGCTCCAAAAGTGTATGTTTAGATGCACAACCGAGCAAAAACCAAGATGATGACCATTAACGGTTGAACATAGGATTTCCAAATCCTAACTTCCATATTTTTTTTGGGTAAAGGGGAGTAATCCTGCACCCTGGTAAAATATATTAACCAAAAAAACGTTGAAGTACAATGGATGAGGGTGTGTCCCTCATCTTAGTCCCTTAGGACACTACCATAACCACTATATAAGAATGACATGCCATTCTTATAAATTACATAACCAAACACATCTAACAATTGCTAAGAATAAAAATAGATCATAATTCAATTAAACACTTGAGTCTTCTTAGTAATCGTAGAACATCCAGCATATCAAACTTGAACCAATCTTCCAATCAATCCGAGTGAAATACTTGAAGAACCAATGATCAAGTCACAATGCCACGACACCTCCCATGATCACACAAAGACCGATATCATAAACATCACACCAGCCCTTCATAACCGCATGATCACTAAAGGAAAAACATATCACGAAACATCAACATGAATCCATAAGCACAAGCTTGAACCAATCTTCCAACAAATACGAGTGCAACAAATGAAGTCATAATGGTCAAGTCACAATGCAACACATCTCCCAATTAAAATAAGAGTGACACCCTGATTATGGACGATGGACAAGGATCCCTATACTTGACAAACAGCACCAACAATAACAAGACCGATTAATTTAACAAGAATGATCAGCAGGTCTTGAAACGGCACAAGGGTTTTTGAACAAGTTACCCTCACAAACTTGTCTACCATCTTTATCATAACCCCAAACAGCAGCCATAATCGAAAACCACCACAAATCAGTCCCAACACTAACTGATTGCAATAAGAATAATCGACAAACAAGGTTTTCAGTAATGAAACCAGCAGCAGTCACATGCATAAATTGATCAAAAACTTCCACTCTCTCAACCCACATCCATAAATCGACCCAATACCAATCAGCAGCTACGAACCATATACCACAACCAGCATCAGCATGAACAAAACCCTAAATAGGGTTTACACCAATGAATAATTGTAAACAGAACCCATAGAATCCTGTTATGTCGTTTGAGCATCAACAACGAACAAACAAACCCTAAATCGACCTCTCAAAAGTTGTAGCCTACTTAGGGTTTATCCAACCAGAATCGATCATCAAATAATAAGGCAATAACCAGCAACATGATCGATCCAAAAAGAACAGCAAATCAAAATATAACCAAACCCTAAAACGAGTTTAGTTAGGTATTTAAGCGCCCAGGATATAAATCGCACATCAAGAAAAGCGAACCCCTAAAAAAGGAATCGTTGAAAGAAAGAAACCATGTGCATCAATCATAGAATCGATCTTGTATATATAGTAGTCGACCAAACCGACTTAGGATTTCAGCATAAACAAAAAAACGATCAAGAATAAAGGAAACGATTTAAACCCTAACCAAGAGATCGCCCTAAAATAGAATCGATATGGATCTAGTTAGAGTTTGAGCCAGCCTCTTCTTTGATAGAACACACCACTAACACCGATTGCATACTAACTAAACAATCAGAAGATTATTTAGGAGTAGAGAGGCGGTTTTAGTGGTGGTTTATGGCCGGAGAAGGGGTGGAGAAGAGGCGGCTGTGAATCGCCCCTAGAGAGATCCTAACTTCCATATTAAACAATCACGAAACCCAAAATAAATGAGAATGCAATAGATCCGTGATTGTGTGATTGGGGTTTTGAACAAGAGCCCCCAAAACTTTACTTCCAGCAACAACATGACTCTACTGCACTCATTGATCATCAGCATTGAATTCAGGTTACAAAGAGTAGGAAAAGAACCATGCACGAACACATAACAGCTACTATCCATTACATTAATCATGTAGCAATATATAATCTGATTAGCAGCTCTTGAACACGATCCACATAATGTAACGCAACAGCAGCAGGATCATTAACCAATGTCCCTAATGCTTACACACTCGATAAGAGCAATTGTCACTTACATGATGAGATCCGTTGTCCCTAAAGGCTAACTTTATGAGGACAATTTCACCCTTACATATTAAGAGCCATTATCGCAAAAGGCTCACTAGTTGAGAACAATTGTACCTTACTTAAAGGGATCCATTGTCCCTAAACACTTGCTCACTTGATGAGAGTAATTGCCCTTTACATGATGATAGTCGTTGTCCCTAATGCTTGCATACTCGATAAGAGTAATTGTCACTTACATGATGAGATCCGTTGTCCCTAAAGGCTAACTTTATAAGGGAAATTTGTCCCGTAAATAATAAGAGCCGTTGTCCCTAAAGTGTCACTTGTATAGAGCAATTGTACCTTACTTTATGGTATCTGTTGTCCCTAAACACTTGCTCACTTAATGAGAGCAATTGCCCTTTACATGATGATAGCCATTGTCCCTAATGCTTGCACACTCGATAAGAGCAATTGTCACTAACATGATGAGATCCGTTGTCCCTAAAGGCTAACTTTATGAGGGAAATTTGTCCTTCACATAATAAGAGCCGTTGTCCTAATGGCTCACTTGTTGAGGGAAATTGTACCTTAGTTTATGGTATCCGTTGTCCCTAAACGCTTCCTCACTTGATAAGATCAATTGCCCTTTACATGATGATAGCCATTGTCCCTAATGCTTACACACTCGATAAGAGCAATTGTCACTTACATGAGGAGATCCGTTGTCCCTAAAGGCTAACTTTATGAGGACAATTTCACCCTTACATATTAAGAGCCATTATCGCAAAAGGCTCACTAGTTGAGAACAATTGTACCTTACTTAAAGGGATCCATTGTCCCTAAACACTTGCTCACTTGATGAGAGTAATTGCCCTTTACATGATGATAGTCGTTGTCCCTAATGCTTGCATACTCGATAAGAGTAATTGTCACTTACATGATGAGATCCGTTGTCCCTAAAGGCTAACTTTATAAGGGAAATTTGTCCCGTAAATAATAAGAGCCGTTGTCCCTAAAGTGTCACTTGTATAGAGCAATTGTACCTTACTTTATGGTATCTGTTGTCCCTAAACACTTGCTCACTTAATGAGAGCAATTGCCCTTTACATGATGATAGCCATTGTCCCTAATGCTTGCACACTCGATAAGAGCAATTGTCACTAAAATGATGAGATCCGTTGTCCCTAAAGGCTAACTTTATGAGGGAAATTTGTCCTTCACATAATAAGAGCCGTTGTCCTAACGGCTCACTTGTTGAGGGAAATTGTACCTTAGTTTATGGTATCCGTTGTCCCTAAACGCTTCCTCACTTGATAAGATCAATTGCCCTTTACATGATGATAGCCATTGTCCCTAATGCTTACACACTCGATAAGAGCAATTGTCACTTACATGATGAGATCCGTTGTCCCTAAAGGCTAACTTTATGAGGACAATTTCACCCTTACATATTAAGAGCCATTATACCAAAAGGCTCACTTGTTGAGAACAATTGTACCTTACTTTCTAGAATCCATTGTCCCTAAACACTTGCTCACTTGATGAGAGCAATTGCCCTCTACATGATGATATTCGTTGTCCCTAATGCTTGCACACTCGATAAGAGAAATTGTCACTGAAATAATGATATCCGTTGTCCCTAAAGGCTAACATTATTAGGGCAATGTTTCCCATACATAATGAGAGCCGTTGTCCCTAAAGTGTCACTTGTTGAGGGCAATTGTACCTTAGTTTATGGGATCCGTTGTCCCTAAATGTTTCCTCACTTGATAAGATCAATTGCCCTTTACATGATGATAGCCATTGTCCCTAATGCTTACACACTCGATAAGAGCAATTGTCACTTACATGATGAGATCCGTTGTCCCTAAAGGCTAACTTTATGAGGGCAATTTGCCTCTCACATAATAAGAGTCGTTGTCCAAAAAGGCTCACTTGTTGAGAGCAATTGTACCTTACTTTTACTTTATGAGATCTATTGTCCCTAAACATTTGCTCACTTGATGAGAACAATTGCCCTTTTCATGATGATAGTCGTTGTCCATAATGCTTGCGCACTCGATTAGAGCAATTGTCACTTACATGATGAGATCCGTTGTCCCTAAAGGCTAACTTTATGAGGGCAATTTGCCTCTCACATAATAAGAGTCATTGCCCTCTACATGATGATAGCAATTGTACCTTACTTTCTGGAATTCATTGTCCCTAAACACTTGCTCACTTGATGAGAGCAATTGCCCTCTACATGATGATAGTCATTGTCCCTAATGCTTGCACACTCGATAAGAGCAATTGTCACTAACATGATGAGATCCGTTGTCCCTAAAGGCTAAATGAGGGCAATTTGACCCACACATAATAAGAGCCGTTGTCCTAAAGGCTCACTTGTTGAGGGCAATTGTACCTTAGTTTATGGGATCCAATATCCCTAAACGCTTCCTCACTTGATAAGATCAATTGCCCTTTACATGATGATAGCCATTGTCCCAAATGCTTACATACTCGATAAGAGCAATTGTCACTTACATGATGAGATCCGTTGTCCCTAAAGGCAAACTTTATGAGGACAATTTCACCCTTACACATTAAGAGCCGTTATACCAAAAGGCTCACTTGTTAAGAACAATTGTACCTTACTTTCTGGAATCCATTGTCCGTAAACACTTGCTCACTTGATGAGAGCAATTGCCCTCTACATGATGATAGTCGTTGTCCCTAGTGCTTGCACACTCGATAAGAGCAATTGTCACTGACATAATGAGATCCGTTGTCCCTAAAGGCTAACTTTATTAAGGCAATTTTTCCCTTACATAATAAGAGCCGTTGTCCCGAAAGTGTCACTTGTTGAGAGCAATTCTATCTTACTTTATGGGATCTATTGTCCCTAAACACTTGCTCACTTGATGAGAACAATTGCCCTTTACATGATGATAGTTGTTGTCCCTAATGCTTGCACACTCGATAAGAGCAATTGTCAGTTACATGATGAGATCCGTTGTCCCTAAAGGCTTACTTTATGAGGGCAATTTGTCCCTCACATAATAAGAGTCGTTGTCCCTAAAGTGTCACTTGTTGAGAGCAATTGTACCTTACTTTCTGGAATCCATGTCCCTACACACTTGCTCACTTTATGAGAGCAATTGCCCTCTACATGATGATAGTCGTTTTCCCTAATGCTTGAACACTCGATAAGAGCAATTGTCGCTGACATGAAGAGATCCATTGTCCCGAAAGGCTAACTTTATGATGGAAATTTGTCCCTCACGTAATAAGAGCCGTTGTCCTAAAGGCTCACTTGTTGAGGGTAATTGTACCTTAGTTTATGGGATCCGTTGTCCCTAAATGCTTCCTCACTTGATAAGATCAATTGCCCTTTACACGATGATAGCCATTGTCCCTAATGCTTACACACTCGATAAGAGCCATTGTCACTTACATGATGAGATCCGTTGTCCCTAAAGGCTAACTTTATGAGGACAATTTCACCCTTACATATTAAGAGCCATTATCGCAAAAGGCTCACTAGTTGAGAACAATTGTACCTTACTTAAAGGGATCCATTGTCCCTAAACACTTGCTAACTTGATGAGAGTAATTGCCCTTTACATGATGATAGTCGTTGTCCCTAATGCTTGCATACTCGATAAGAGTAATTGTCACTTACATGATGAGATCCGTTGTCCCTAAAGGCTAACTTTATGAGAGCAATTTGTCCCGTAAATAATAAGAGCCGTTGTCCTTAAAGTGTCACTTATATAGAGCAATTGTACATTACTTTATGGTATGCGTTGTCCCTAAACACCTGCTCACTTGATGAGAGCAATTGACTTTTACATGATGATTGCCATTGTCCCTAATGCTTGCACACTCGATAAGAGCAATTGTCACTAACATGATGAGATCCGTTGTCCCTAAAGGCTAACTTTATGAGGGAAATTTGTCCTTCACAAAATAAGAGCCGTTGTCCTAAAGGCTCACTTGTTCAGGGCAATTGTACCTTAGTTTATGGTATCCGTTGTCCCTAAACGTTTCCTCACTTGATAATATCAATTGCCCTTTACATGATGATAGCTATTGTCCCTAATGCTTACACACTCGATAAGAGCAATTGTCACTTACATGATGAGATCCGATGTCCCTAAAGCCTAACTTTATGGGGGCAATTTTTCGCTTACATAATAAGAGCCGTTGTCCCTAAAGGCTCAGTTATTGAGAGTAATTGTATCTTACTTTATGGGATCTATTGCCCCTAAACACTTGCTCACTTGATGAGAACAATTGCCCTTTACATGATGATTGTCGTTGTCCCTGATGCTTGCACACTCGATAAGAGCAATTGTCAGTTACATGATGAGATCCGTTGTCCCTAAAGGCTAACTTTATGAGGGAAATTTGTCCCTCACGTAATAATAGCCGTTGTCTTAAAGGCTCACTTGTTGAGGGCAATTGTACCTTAGTTTATGGGATCCGTTGTCCCTAAATGCTTCCTCACTTGATAAGATCAATTGCCCTTTACATGATGATAACCATTGTCCCTAATGCTTACACACTCGATAAGAACAATTGTCACTTACATGATGAGATCCGTTGTCCCTAAAGGCTAACTTTATGAGGACAATTTCACCCTTACATATTAAGAGCCATTATCGCAAAAGGCTCACTAGTTGAGAACAATTGTACCTTACTTAAAGGGATCCATTGTCCCTAAACACTTGCTCACTTGATGAGAGTAATTGCCCTTTACATGATGATAGTCGTTGTCCCTAATGCTTGCATACTCGATAAGAGTAATTGTCACTTATATGATGAGATCCGTTGTCCCTAAAGGCTAACTTTATGAGGGCAATTTGCCCCGTAAATAATAAGAGCCGTTGTCCCTAAAGTGTCACTTGTATAGAGCAATTGTACCTTACTTTATGGTATCCGTTATCCCTAAACACCTGCTCACTTGATGAGAGCAATTGCCCTTTACATGATGATAGCCATTGTCCCTAATGCTTGCACACTCGATAAGAGCAATTGTCACTTATTTCATGAGATCCGTTGTCCCTAAAGACTAACTTTATGAGGGAAATTTGTCCTTCACATAATAAGAGCCGTTGTCCTAAAGGCTCACTTGTTGAGGGCAATTGTGCCTTAGTTTATGGTATCCGTTGTCTCTAAACGCTTCCTCAGTTAATAAGATCAATTGCCCTTTACATGACGATAGCTATTGTCCCTAATGCTTACACACTCGATAAGAGCAATTGTCACTTACATGATGAGATCCGTTGTCCCTAAAGCCTAACTTTATGGGGGCAATTTTTCTCTTACATAATAAGAGCCGTTGTCCCTAAAGGGTTAGTTATTGAGAGCATTTGTATCTTACTTTATGGGGTCTATTGTCCCTAAACACTTGCTCACTTGATGAGAACAATTGCCCTTTACATGATGATAGCCGTTGTCCCTAATGCTTGCACACTCGATAAGGGAAATTGTCACTTACATGATGAGATCCGTTGTCCCTAAAGGCTAACTTTATGATGGCAATTTGTCTCTCACATAATAAGAGTCGTTGTCCCTAAAGGCTCACTTGTTTAGAGCAATTGTACCTTACTTTCTGGAATCCTTTGTCCCTAAACACTTGCTCACTTGATGAGAGCAATTGCCCTCTACATGATGATAGTCGTTGTCCCTAATGCTTGAACACTCGATAAGAGCAATTGTCACTGACATGATGAGATCCGTTGTCCCGAAAGGCTAATTTTATAAGGGAAATTTGTCCCTCACGTAATAATAGCCGTTGTCCTAAAGGCTCACTTGTTGAGGGCAATTGTACCTTAGTTTATGGGATCCGTTGTCCCTAAATGCTTCCTCACTTGATAAGATCAATTGCCCTTTACATGATGATAGCCATTGTCCCTAATGCTTACACACTCGATAAGAGCAATTGTCACTTACATGATGAGATCCGTTGTCCCTAAAGGCTAACTTTATGAGGACAATTTCACCCTTACATATTAAGAGCCATTATCGCAAAAGGCTCACTAGTTAAGAACAATTGTACCTTACTTAAAGGGATCCATTGTCCCTAAACACTTGCCTACTTGATGAGAGTAATTGCCCTTTACATGATGATAGTCGTTGTCCCTAATGCTTGCAAACTCGATAAGAGTAATTGTCACTTATATGATGAGATCCGTTGTCCCTAAAGGCTAACTTTATGAGGGCAATTTGCCCCGTAAATAATAAGAGTCGTTGTCCCTAAAGTGTCACTTGTATAGAGCAATTGTACCTTACTTTATGGTATCCGTTGTCCCTAAACACCTGCTCACTTGATGAGAGCAATTGCCCTTTACATGATGATAGCCATTGTCCCTAATGCTTGCACACTCGATAAGAGCAATTGTCACTTACTAGATGAGATCCGTTGTCCCTAAAGGCTAACTTTATGAGGGAAATTTGTCCTTTACATAATAAGAGCCGTTGTCCTAAAGGCTCACTTGTTGAGGGCAATTGTACCTTAGTTTATGGTATCCGTTGTCTCTAAACGCTTCCTCACTTAATAAGATCAATTGCCCTTTACATGATGATAGATATTGTCCCTAATGCTTACACACTTGATAAGAGCAATTATCACTTTATGCATAATTATCATCTTAATCGTGGTCCGCCTCGATGTGCTTTTAAGGTTGATATTCAGAAGGCCTGCGATACGGTGAATTGGAATTTTTTGAGGGGTATTCTGGTTCAGTTTGGTTTTCATTCGCGTATGGTTCATTGGATCATGGAATGCGTGACTACTACTTCGTTTTCAATCAGCGTGAATGGTATTTTGCATGGTTATTTTAAGGGTAAGCATGGGTTACGTCAAGGGGATCCTTTATCGCCGTATCTTTTTACGCTTGTTATGGAGGTGCTTACTCTTATCTTGAGGCGTCGGGTTATAGATTCTGAGATGTTCACTTTTCATCACAAATGTTCTCATCTTAATATCATTAATCTTTGCTTTGCTGATGATTTGTTTTTGTTTGCTCATGGTGATGCTCAATCGGCCGGTATTATTATGGATTCTTTGGAAGAGTTTAAGGAGGTTTCGGGCTTGTCTCCTAGCTTGCCCAAGAGCACCGCTTATTTTTGTAATGTTCTTAATCATGTTAAGCTTGCTATTTTACAGATTCTTCCTTTTGTTGAGGGGACTTTGCCTGTGAAGTATCTAGGAGTGCCATTGGTTACAACTAGATTGATTTTTAGAGATTGTAGAGAATTGGTGGAGAAGCTGGCCAACCGTATTAATGATTGGAGGAATAAATCCCTCTCGTTTGCTGGTCGTCTTCAGCTTATTCAGTCAGTACTTTCTTCTATGCACATATATTGGGCGTCGGTTTTTGTTCTTCCTGCTAGAATTGTGTCTGATCTTGAGCAACTTATGCGGGGTTTTCTTTGGAAAGGTTATTCTAAAGTTGCTTGGGAGGTTGTGTGCTTACCTAAAGAGGAGGGTGGGCTTGGGATTCGTAGGCTTGAATTTTTTAACACGGCACTTATTGCTGCTCATATTTGGCGTTTATTCAATTCTATGGATTCTTTGTGGGTTAAATGGATTCATACATACAGGTTGCGTGGGCGTAATTTTTGGGATGTTCCAAGTCGTGGTAATATGTCATGGAGTTGGAGGAAGATCCTTCAGATTAGGCCTCTTGTCAGGCAATTTGTTTGGTATAACATTGGTAATGGTATGAAGGCTTCTGCTTGGTTTGATAAGTGGTGTTCGGTTGGTCCTCTCTCTATTATAGTGTCTTCAAGGGATATATATCGGGCTGGTTTTACTTCTAATTCCTTGGTTCGGGACATTATTTTGGAGGATTCTTGGGCATGGCCGAATGTGTGGGGAACTAAGTATCCTATGATTACATCTATTCCGGTTCCTTCCCTTAATGCTAATGTGGATGATCGGTTAGTTTGGAAGACGGGGGATGGTCGTGTGAAGTCTTTCTCTGTTTCGACAGTTTGGGAGTGTATTCGGCCGCGTGGACAAGTTGTTGATTGGTTTCATCTTGTTTGGTTCTCGCACCGTATCCCGAGGCATGCTTTTCATTTATGGCTTGTGATGAGAAGGAGACTTCGTACTCAGGATAGACTTCGCCCTAATGATCCCTCTATTGGCACTCTTTTGTGCCCTTTGTGTAATACTCAACCGGATTCTCATGATCATCTTTTCTTTGAGTGTTTGTATTCTTCTCAGGTTTGGGATTCGTTGAAGGTGTTTGCTGGTCTTACGGATATTCCTTCTTCTTTAGAGAATGTGGTTCATCATTTGGCTCCTATGGCTTCATCTCGTTCTGTAAGGAGTGTTGTTTCTAAGCTTTTACTTGCGGCTACGTCTTATTTCATTTGGCAAGAAAGAAACAATAGAATTTTCAAGCAGCAACGTCGGTCTGAAAGTCAAGTTATTGATGTGATTAAAGCAACGGTGCGTTTGAAGCTTCTTACATGTAGATTCAAGAGGAGAGCAAATGTGCTTAGCTTTTTGCGTGTGTGGCGTGTGCCTTCATCTCTTATGCATTCTTGATGGCTTGTTCTATTCTTGACGCTGGTTTCGTTTCTTGGGAGCTTGAGGCTGGTTGTTTGCCTCTGGTTGATGTCCTTGGTGGTTGTTGGGCTTCGTTGGAGATTCGGGTGAGTGCTGTACTCTTTTTCCCTACTCCAAGGTTTTCCCAATGGGTTTTTACTTGGAAAGGGTTTTTAAGGAGGCAGGCTCACTTGATTCATCATTCTCCTTCGAAGAGTTGGGCGGATATGTGTGGTGATTCGTGTGTCATTAGGTGGTTATTTCCAGTAGGAGTTTTGGTATTTGTATGTATTGTTAGTTTAAACACTTAGTGGCCTGTCACAAGTGTTTTGTTGGATGTTCAAGCGATGCTTGAGGTTAATGTGGTACTTCAGCCACATTCCATTGTACTTAAACGATTTTTTTTGGTGTAATATAATTTACCGGGTGGAATACCCTTTACCAAAAAAAAAGCAATTGTCACTTACATGATGAGATCCGTTGTCCCTAAAGCCTAACTTTATGGGGGCAATTTTTCTCTTACATAATAAGAGTCGTTGTCCCTAAAGGGTTAGTTATTGAGAGCATTTGTATCTTACTTTATGGGGTCTATTGTCCCTAAACACTTGCTCACTTGATGAGAACAATTGCCCTTTACATGATGATAGCCGTTGTCCCTAATGCTTGCACACTCGATAAGGGCAATTGTCACTTACATGATGAGATCCGTTGCCCCTAAAGGCTAACTTTATGATGGCAATTTGTCTCTCACATAATAAGAGTCGTTGTCCCTAAAGGCTCACTTGTTTAGAGCAATTGTACCTTACTTTCTGGAATCCTTTGTCCCTAAACACTTGCTCACTTGATGAGAGCAATTGCCCTCTACATGATGATAGTCGTTGTCCCTAATGCTTGAACACTCGATAAGAGCAATTGTCACTGACATGATGAGATCCGTTGTCCCGAAAGGCTAATTTTATAAGGGAAATTTGTCCCTCACGTAATAATAGCTGTTGTCCTAAAGGCTCACTTGTTGAGGGCAATTGTACCTTAGTTTATGGGATCCGTTGTCCCTAAATGCTTCCTCACTTGATAAGATCAATTGCCCTTTACATGATGATAGCCATTGTCCCTAATGCTTACACACTCGATAAGAGCAATTGTCACTTACATGATGAGATCCGTTGTCCCTAAAGGCTAACTTTATGAGGACAATTTCACCCTTACATATTAAGAGCCATTATCGCAAAAGGCTCACTAGTTGAGAACAATTGTACCTTACTTAAAGGGATCCATTGTCCCTAAACACTTGCTCACTTGATGAGAGTAATTGCCCTTTACATGATGATAGTCGTTGTCCCTAATGCTTGCATACTCGATAAGAGTAATTGTCACTTATATGATGAGATCCGTTGTGCCTAAAGGCTAACTTTATGAGGGCAATTTGCCCCGTAAATAATAAGAGCCGTTGTCCCTAAAGTGTCACTTGTATAGAGCAATTGTACCTTACTTTATGGTATCCGTTGTCCCTAAACACCTGCTCACTTGATGAGAGCGATTGCCCTTTACATGATGATAGCCATTGTCCCCAATGCTTGCACACTCGATAAGAGCAATTGTCACTTACTAGATGAGATCCGTTGTCCCTAAAGGCTAACTTTATGAGGGAAATTTGTCCTTCACATAATAAGAGCCGTTGTCCTAAAGGCTCACTTGTTGAGGGCAATTGTACCTTAGTTTATGGTATCCGTTGTCTCTAAACGCTTCCTCACTTAATAAGATCAATTGCCCTTCTTTCTTATGATTAGTGTTTGGTTTTTGCTGTTTGTAGCATGTTTGTTGCCCATGTAACGGGCCGAGATGAGAGATTTACTCTCATCCGTTGTACTTAAACGTTTATTGGTTAATGCATTTTTCCAGGGTAAAACCCTTTTACCCAAAAAAAAAAAAAAAAAAGATCAATTGCCCTTTACATGATGATAGATATTGTCCCTAATGCTTACACACTTGATAAGAGCAATTGTCACTTACATGATGAGATCCGTTGTCCCTAAAGCCTAACTTTATGGGGGCAATTTTTCTCTTACATAATAAGAGCCGTTGTCCCTAAAGGGTTAGTTATTGAGAGCATTTGTACCTTACTTTATGGGATCTATTGTCCCTAAACATTTGCTCACTTGATGAGAACAATTGCCCTTTTCATGATGATAGTCGTTGTCCCTAATGCTTGCACACTCGATAACAGCAATTGTCACTTACATGATGAGATCCCTTGTCCCTAAAGGCTAACTTTATGAGGGGATCTTAAAAACCCTAAATTTCTCTCTCTAGGAGAAATCCGGCCGCCCCTCCCCTTCTCTTTTTCCGGCCAATATCCACTCTAATTCGTGTCCTCTCTACCTTGGAATGATTGTTATTGTTCTTTAGGTATGCAATACATGTTTTAGGGTAGATTAATTCATGGTTGGGGCGGCTGATCAGATCTTCTTTGGTTTATCTCTTCATTAATGATTTCTCTTTTGTTAGGGTTCTTTTTTCGATCTTTGTATTATGACTCATAAGTCGGTTTTCTTTTTTTTTTTTGGGTAAAGGGGAGTAATCCTGCACCCGGTAAAATACATTAATCAAAAACGTTTAAGTACAATGGAAGAGAGTGAGTCTCTCATCGAAGTCCCTTAGGACACTACCACTACCACTATATAAGAATGACAGGCCATTCTTATAACTACCAGATCTAAATACAGCTAACGATGACTAGCAATAAAATACAATACATCACAACTCAAATAAAATTGAAGTCTTCTTAGTCATCCTAGCGATCCAGATCATAAACATGCGAACTTCCAGCTTCAACCAATTGCGTCTTCTATTAGTATTATGCAAAAAACATAATCTAATAACCTAATGAGAGTGACTTCCGTAGCAATTCGAACTTGAAGCATAAACATGGTCTAAGCGACCCAACCTTCCAGCATATCTGAACTTGAACCAATCTTCCAACAAATGCGAATGAAACACATGAAGACAACTAACAAGGATCAAGCCATATGCACCAACAAAGCACCTGACCGAACAGCAAAAGTCATAGCTCCAATCACATGTATCCCGCACAAAAATTCAGCATCACAACCAATGTCGATCAATACATGTCCATAGAGACAACACACAAGGCTGAATTGCATACATAGCAAACCCAAGGGTGAATAAACCCAAACCAGAAGATCAAATGAGCAACCGACTAATATGATAATCAGGAATGCATGTAGGATCAAGTTATACCAAACGATCAATAAGGTTTAAGAATAAGAACCCTAAAAACACTTAACTTCCAAGGGTTTCCCAAACCCTAACCACCCGCAATACGATCACAGATCCAAAATAATAGGACCAGATCTTGCGGACCAGACAATAGCAGTAACCTTCCCTCTCTCAACCCACTAACACGGCATATACCATATACCAAAAAGAAACACGATCATCAGATCGACATTCATGAATAACTGGATTGGTTAATCCAACTTGCATAACACTAAGGATATACTTGAACGAGCAGCAAAACCAATCACCAGAAACAACTAACCAAAACCGATTAATATAAAACCCTAAAAAAGGTTTTGTTCTTGAACAAACCCTAGAGATTGCAATAGGGATCAGTTATGATTACCAGATCGTATCAATCAAATGGATTGACTTAAAAAAATAAATCAACATGAGTGAAACCCAGAAAACAGAATACGATCAACCAAAAAACCAAACCCTAAATCGATTGAAAACAAGAAACGACCAGGAATGATATTTAGGGTTTAGCGAACCATGCAAAACCACACAAACACTTCTTATGATAATACACAACCCACAAACGATTGCATACAAACAAACAATCAGAGAACGTTTGATGTAGAGAGGCGTTTTAGGATTGATTATGAAAAGAAAATAAGAAAGTGGCGGCTGTAAAATAGGTGACGATTTAATGGATATACAATTGAAAACCGACTCTTATCCCTAACAAATCAAATCAGATCGTTTTAACAATTAATCCAATGAAGAATTAAAGGAAAACGTGAAGAATTTTGGCCGGAATTTGTTAGGGATAAGGCTGCCGGAAATCGCCCCTTGAGAGAGAAAACTTTAGGGTTTTATAAGTCGGTTTTCTTAACCGACTATACATATATCTTGATCGATCTACCCTTTAAAGCACTTTTTTAATCATTCTTATGGTTTAGTGTATCATTCAATTCGTTATCCTTGTTAGGGTTTCGATTTTTAGTGTGCTGTTTTAGGGTTTCGGTTCTGGGCGGTTTCTTAATCCTTAAATCGTTTTTGATTTAGGGTTAGGATTTGTAATGTCATTCTTATTATTCATAACCGCCTTTTTGGGTTTCTTGTATGGATCGCACCTATTTTTCCTATGTCGGCTGTTATCATATAAATATGTGCAATCTGATCAAATCAAAACTTATCCATGAACGAATCCTTTTTTTTAGGGATTTGTATAATTCGGTTTTGATTCATTATGCGGTTTGGTGTGCTGATCATTCCTGAATATCTTTTTGAGGGTTGCAAGTTGGATTCATTAATCCATTCATTCATGTAAGTCGATCTATTGATCGTGGGTTTTATTCTGGAAGTCGATTGGTTTTCTGCAAGTTCAATGATGATGTTTGTTATAATGTTCGTGGGTTATGAGAGAGATGAAGGTCTAGATGTAAGTCTAGTTGTGATGTCGTGGCCAAGACCTGCTGCTAATGGTGTTCTTTGTTTTAATTCTACTGGTCTTGTTCTATGTTTGGAAGTTAAGTTTAAGAGTGCTTATTCAAAAACTCTTGGTTATGTTTTGTTCCTGTACGTGTACTATAACGTATGTGGCTGTTTTACGGGGTGATCATGTGCTAGTTGTTGCAAATTCGTTGTTTGCTGCATGGTGGTTAGGGTTTCTACAACCCTATGTTTGTTCATTAGTTAAGTTGGTTGTTTGCAGCTGGTTATAATTGTCATTCTTGGGCTGTTGATTTATGACCTTCTCTAATGATTGAAGTCCTTGTCATTTGACATGGTGTTAAATGGGAAGTTTGTTTGTGGTGTTCTTTGAGACTACAAACAGTTGATATGTTGATGTATCGGTATGATAGGGTTTATTTAGCCCTATTTTCTGCTTGTGCATGCATTTTTTGGTTGTTCAACGGGTTGTTTGCTGTTCGTGTTCTCTTGTGGATTGATCTTTATATAAGTTCATTGTAACTTTTATGGTATCTGCTGCTGCTCGAATTGGTGATGTAAGTTAAGTTTAAGGGTCTTATTCAAAACCTTTTTATCATCGTTCATGGACATGGCATTGATTTATTTGATCATGTGATCGATGATGCTCTCTTTGATGTATGTTAGGGTTGTCTAGCCCTATTTTCGTCTACAACTGATCAAGATACATTGTGTTTCATTCTTAGCTTGAGTTTCATGCTCTTTTGAAACTTTTAGTAGATGCGGTATTGGATCAAGTTGTAGTGTTGGTTTGGTTCAGTTTGGATCAATGATGATCGGTGTAGTTGTTGGATCATGTGTGTGGATTGGCGCTCTTCTAGTCTACCATGGTTTCGGCTGCATCGTTGAAGGTTATGAACTTCTATGACGACTTGTGAAGATTCAAGTTTATACTTGATGTTTTATTTGTAATTTAATAGTCGTTGTAGTTTATTGTTCGTAGAGTAGTTGCTTTGTTTAGCATGTTCGTTTGGTAAGTTATAAGAATGGTTTGTCATTCTTATATTTGAGTCTGTAAGTGTCCTTAGGGACCGAGATGAGGGGTGTACGCCTTCATCCTTTGTACTTCAACGTTTTTTTTTTTTTTACAAAAAGGTAAAATATATTAAATAAAATAGAGTTATGTACATAGGATAGCACAAGAAAGACAAGGAAAGGACAACCCCTAACCAAATCTCAACTTGCCAAGAAACAGAAAATCAAACAGAAATGGACAAGACCAAAACTGATTACAACAATGATAAAATAACAAAGAGAAACAAATAAACTACCAAGACAGCTAATACCAAAAGCAACCCCTGAACATCAAAACTTAGTATAAAGACAGCTTGAAACTATGACCATTTGAGAACTCTGAATTCATGGGGCACTCCAAAGGAATCAACCAAAGGAGCTCCAAACATCACCATTCCCAAGCAATCATAGGAAGCATAAATACTAAGTCTTATGTACAGGAAAGAAGCTGATAGCAAAATAAAACATAACTCATAATAAAGACCAAGCAAATATAATCTCCAAAGCAGCCAAATAGCATAGCAGCACCAGAAAGCTTGATCAAAAGAATGCATCCAGATCAGTAAATTCAACATCAGATCAGGAAATGGATGAATCATCAAGTCTTCAATCATCCAATAACCTTGTCTCGTTAAAAAACCTTGTGGGAAAACTTTGAGCAAGGAAAAAGAGTACAAGGTATGTTTGCGTTAGAGTACCAAAAGATCAAAACAAGTAAAGCACAACACCTGCTAACATAAAACACCTCATACCCCCACCCATTAACAAAGAGAACCACACAGATTAATGTAACAGTACTAATATTGCACCCATTATACCTCCAAATAATAATCAGATTAGGACTAAACCTGGTATCAATCACAACCACAGTCACCATACTCATACTACTCATATGAAACCAAATCCTCCAATACAAGTTACCAGCGCAGAATAAAGAATCGGTTCCTGTAGTGCATAGCCATCCAAAACTCCGTACTACAAAATGATAACCAGCGCAGGAAGCTATCCTCTCATCTGTGGTGCATAGTAACTTGCTAGAGCCACACTCACCCGGATCAAAAACAAGGTTACATTTCCAGAGACCAGTACCCAAGAAACACCAACAAACCCAACCATCATAAGAATAATAAGATCTCCAAATACTGAACAGAATAGTAATAAACCTGAAAGCTATCACAAACTCAGTCTCATTACTCATTAAACTCATTTGAGACCATGTCAACCAATACAAGTTATCAGCGCAGAAAAAAGAATCGGTTCCTGTAGTGCATAGCCATCCATACCTCCATACTACAAACTGATGACCAGCGCAGGAAGCTATCCTCTCATCTGTAGTGCATAATAACTTGCAAAAATCACAAACACCCGGATCAAAAACATAATTACAATTCCAAAAACCAGTGCCCAAGAAACACCAACAAACCCAACAGTTACAAGATCTGTTGAAATTACAAACCATCACAAAATCACCGTTAGAATACTGATTAGCAGAAACATTACCAACCCAAAGCCCCAAATTCGATAAGAATTTGTGCCAACTCACAGTCACCAAAGAGTCAAGTAACACCATTAATACCATTGTCACAGCAACTATAACTCCTCAACGGGATTTTCCAAATATGTGCAGCCTTCACAGATTCCACAGAATACTTAATCTTCAGACTTAACAGCTTATGTCTAACTATATCAACAATAATCTTAAAAATAGCCTCCTCACTTCTAAAATTCTTTTGAAACAATCTAAAATTCCGCTCTTGCCAAATGTAATAGACCGCAGCTCCAAACACTAAACGCTGAATCACACTCCATATAGAATTATTAGCAGTTCTAATAGAGATTCCAGAAACAACTTCAGCCCACGTATACGAAATATCATCCAGCTTACACAAAAATTTTAAATTATCCCAAACAGCCTTAGAAAATTTGCAAGAAAAGAACAAATGGGCATGAGATTCATCAACAGCATTACATAAAGGGCAAACAGTACTAGAAATGTTGAACCATCTAGAAATACGATCCGAAGTTTTAAGTCTACCCCGCATAGCCATCCAAAGCACAAACGCGTGTCTTGGAATACATTGGGAGAACCAAACGTGCTTATACCACATAACTTTAGGACTATCAATCCTTAATGCTTTCCAAACTTCTTTGACACTAAATTCAACATCCTTGCTATCCTTATTGATCCATAAAACCTTGTCCTCAAATTCATCAAATAAAACGGGAACAGGCACATTTAAAACATCACCAAAAAGACTATTCCATTCATTGGGCCATTTCCATCCATTACTGTCAATCCAATCAGCAACCTTATCACTAGTATCCAACCCTTGCTCAGTAAGGAAACTATGAGTAATAACCTTACACAACGGGCCATTAGTGTGCCATTTATCAAACCACATAGAGCATTGTTTACCATTACCCAATCTATAAACCACAAAAGATCGAATTTTATCCCTAAGACCAAGAATATGATTCCAACCCGAAGCACCATGTTCAGGTTTAATATCAAACCAAATATTTCTATCTTTGATCCTATAAGCATGAACCCATCTAACCCATAGCGAGTCTTTCTTACTAATGACATTCCAAAGGTGTTTAGCGATTAAAGCCTCATTCATAAGTCTAAGAGGTTTAAGACCAAGGCCCCCCTGATTTTTAGGCTTACAAATATCTTTCCACGATATACTAGCAATACCACTACCCTCACCCCCACCGGACCATAAAAATTTTTTACACAGCTTATCAATACTATCACAGACATGATTAGGAAGAAGAAACATCGAAGCCCAATAAACATGAAGCGAAGTAAGAACAGATGAGATTAACTGAAGTCTACCCGCAAAAGATAGAGTTTTGTTTCTCCAATCACTAATGCGATTCTTAACCTTCTGAATCAAGTTTCTACAATCCTCATTCACAATTCTCTTACCGGATAGAGGGATACCCAAGTATTTTAATGGCAGAACACCAATTCTAAACGGCATGACAAGCAAAATATTATCCCTAACCGTATCAGGCACACTCCCAAAGAAAGCAACACTCTTAGCTATACTAGGGAAAAGACCAGAGCACATAGCAAACTCATCCAACGCTCTTCTAAGAATACTAGCAGAGATTAAATCACCATGACATAATAAAAGCAGGTCGTCCGCAAAACATAAGTGGGTCAATAGAAATTTCTCACAACCCCAATGATACCTAAACCGACCATCCCTTCTAATCTGTCTCTTAACCATCATATTAAAAGCTTCCATAACAATAGTGAACAAATAAGGCGAGATCGGGTCACCCTGCCTAAGACCCCTTTTACTTTTGAAAAATCCATGCAACTCACCATTAACACATAAAGAAAAGGAGGCAGAAGTTAAACATACCATAATCCAGTGAATCATGGAGCTGTGGAAGCCAAAATGAACAAGACACTTCTTCAAAAAATCCCAATTGACCGTATCGTAAGCCTTCTGAATGTCCACTTTGAACGAGCATTTGCTAACATCACGCGTCCAATTATATCTCTTAACAAACTCCTGAGCAAGCAAAATGTTGTCACTGATCTGCCTACCCGGGATGAAAGCACTCTGGTTACAATCAATCAAGCTACAAAGACCATCTTTAATCCTATTCGTAATGACTTTACTGATGCACTTGTATATGACATTACCACAAGCAATAGGACGATAATCAGACACCTTCAAAGGAACCTGCAACTTAGGAATAAGCGAGATGACATTAGCATTAAACTCACCAAGAAGTTTTCCCGAACTGAAAAACTCTTTAACCGCAGCACAGACATCAACACTAACAATGCTCCAAGCCGCTTTAAAGAACTTAGAAGTAAAACCATCCGGACCAGCCGCTTTGTCATCATCAATACTAAACATCGCTTCTTTGATTTCTATATCAGAAACTGGTCTAACCATATTTAACGCAATAGAAGAATCAAGTTTTTTAGCAAAAAGTTCCTCACAATCATCTAACGGAATAACCTCATCTTCCACTCCCAAAAATTTTTGAAAATGGTTAACAAAGCACCCCGGAACATCATCACCATAAAACTTATTCCCCTGCTCATCACACACAACTTGAATCCTACCCTTATTCACCCTGCTCTTAAGAATATTGTGAAAGTACGACGTATTATGGTCCCCATCTTTCAACCACCGAATCTTGGTTTTCTGCCTAAGAAGATTAGCCTCATCCCTAACCGCTTCCTGATATGCATTACAAAAGACATACTCTTCATATCTAAGGCTGCTATTATCGGGCTCTTTATCTAAACATTTCTGCACTCTCTTAAGCTCAGCTCTCAACATATTAACCTTATTAAACACATTCCCATTAACCCTGTTCATGTTCCTCAAATGTCTTTTCATATTTTTAAGCCGCTTAGCTAAAACAAACATACGGAAACCAAAAACCTCAATACCCCAATTATCTCTAACCGTAGGAATAAAAGAATCCTTATCAGCCAAAAAATTAGCAAACCGAAATGGTCTAGGCTTAACAGGTTTAGCCAAAGGATAGTTTAAAACAACTGGACAATGATCCGACGAAAGATATGGTAAAAATTCAGCAAAACAGCTATCATAACAAGATATAAAGCTGACATTACCCAACGCTCTATCTAACTTCTTAAGAATACCAGAATCAGGGTCAATACGCTTTTGAATCCAAGTGTAAAACATACCTTTTGAAGCAATATCCTCAAGCTCCAATGACTCAACACAATTCCGAAAATCTTCCATATCAACATCTTTAGCTGCTGTGACATCAGAACAATCACTAATATTTAAGGCAACGTTGAAATCACCCAGCAGCACCCACGGATTATCCTTGACAAGAACACTATGATGAGCTAAATTCTTCCATAACACCCGTCTTTCCACTCCTTTGTTTTTAGCATAAATGAAAGAAACAAATTGCTTCCTGTGATCATGAATATAAATGATTTCAAAATGCATAACTTGTTCAGAATGGGAAATAAGGTTGGCATCAACAACATTGTTATCCCATCCAACCATCATTCTGCAAACACTACGACAATCATCTACATTAGATACCCATGACCAATTACGAAATAAACCCACCCACACCCTTGACCGACTTCTTCCTAAGATGAGTCTCAACCACAGCACACATACACAAACCCTCTTCTCTAATAAGTGATCTAACTTCATCTTGTCTAGTAGTCTGAGACAGACCCCGGACATTCCATGCACCAATTTTACAACTCATTGAATATTAGAATCAAATGGTGCAGGCACACCACCCTCTTGGACCATAGACGTATCCACATCATTAAAGACTTCATTCTGTGTCATAAAGGAAGCTGAACCAGATTTATCCTCCTCTACTTCATCCAAAGAATGAGATCCATTCATATCAGGTAAATGCCCATTAATCCTATCACTTCTTATATCATCACATCTATTCGAATAGTATTCCAACATCTCATCAGTCCAGGTCTCTTTACAAATCTTATCAAACGGCTTTTTAGACAAAATAAATAAGTCAATCTGCAGCAAATCACGCTCCTTCTGCAAACTAACTATCTTAGCTAACTCCGCACGATAAGCTTCATCATAACCTTGTCTGAGAGAAACATCACTACTATCTTGCGTAGTCAAAACAGTCTTCTTCATCATCATATCAGCATTACGTTTAGCATTAGAATTGATATTCTGATTAAGTAACACAATACGATCAGACAGATTTTTGATTCTAAATTCTAATTGTTGTTCATGAGATCCATTACTCATGATTCTATTATTCCACTTTTCCGTATAGTATTTAACCATGTCTTCATTCCAACTCTTAACAACACTTTCTAAAATAGGAATACCAGAATCACACGCCTTTTCCACTGCATCCTTCACTGCATTCCAAACATCAGAATTATCACTAATCTGATCACTACCCAAAACATCAAACCTATTACTGGTACTAACATTCTTTGATCCTACACCATCATTCAGCTTACGACCATCTCCATTCTTACTGTTATTACCATTTTTGTTCCCTGAATTGATACCCGAATTCTTCTTCTGCACATTCTTTTTGTTACCAACTGAAGTATTAGTCTGATTACTGTTACTACCACCACTACCCACATCAACTTTATCTTTACCTTTGTTAGTAGTCTTCCCATTATCATTCACAACAACACCCTCATCAACCTTACCTACATTACCACTTTTCACTGGTTCAGACTTATTACTAGTCTGCTTATCACCCACATTCCCCGTATTTACCTTACTAGTGTTGTTACCACTAGACGTGTTAACAAAAGTACCTCTTCTAACCTGATGCCCACCAATATTCCCTTGTCGTCCATTATTACCAACACCCCTATTCCTTCTAAAACCAGCAACATTCCAGCCTTCATCCACATTAACATTACCCGAACTATTATTATTATCACCACCATTCACATCATTAGGCTTCACATTCTCACCGTCCTTATTCACTTTCCTAGCCACATTCACTTTATTTTTACAATCACTCAAGTAGTGTCCAAAAACCTTGCACTCCTCACATCTTGGCGGAACCCAATCATGTTCAACCCTCAGTTTCAAAACGTTACCCAATTTCTCATACCGCAATTCAACAAAGTTAACAAACGGCTTTTCAGAATCAATCTCAACTAACACCCTAGCAAACGTAGCCCTGCCATATGGCTTTTCACAAATGGAAGTAGTCATCCGGTCCATAATAATTGGGCTACCAATTTGGCTAACTATCCTACTGATACCCTCAACATTCCAAGCTTCCAAAGGAATGTCATGAATTTTAGCCCAAACCGGAACCTTCTTAACCTCAGGTCTAGACATGCACAGCCCTGGTTCCCATTTTTTCACAAACAAAGGCCTATTATTCACTAACCAAGGGCCTTTCTCAATAACCAACTCCATCCCATTATTAGACTTAAAATCAAAAAAAACACATTCCATTCTGGTTCATAATAACATTGTCCAACTGATACAACCTCCACATACGTTTCAAATGGTAAACCAAATCAGCATAATTCATACGAAATCCAACAAAGAAACCAACCACTGTATTACCCCACCTCTTACACCCTTCTTCCAAAATCGGATCCATCTTAGCAACTTTCCTATTATCACCAATAATAGACGGAGGAACATAATGCAACTTATTATTACCATTCCCACCATAACTATTTGATACAGCCTCACGAAAGGACCTACTATTCTTTTCATACACACTATCTGTCATTACCGTATCCTTAACACCACTAGACTCACCCACAGCAAAATTACTCACCTCGCTAACACCCTTACCAGTATCACTAACATTCACATTAACCTTAAACAAACCCGGAACCCTAACATCACCAAAACTTACTTTAGTAGGGCTCCTAGGTTTATCAGAACCCACATTTTGCTTCAAATTAGAACTCTCCACACTAGGTTTAGACACATCAGGACCAATATCTTTGCTACACTTAACATTCCCCTGACCTAAATCACTAGCAGGCAAACCATTAACATCCCTAGACCCACTATTAAGATTACCCACATCACCAACAGACTTAGCACTAGCAGCAATAGACTCATTATTCAAACTTTTAGCAATTTCATCAATAATGTCTTTGTTACTAACATCACAATCAAATGAAATATTATTATCCTTACCAGAATTCACCTTACCAGCCTCAGAACCATCACCAACACTACCCCCATCATCAATACCAGAGCATGAGCCTCCAAAATCCTCACTACCCTCCACAGACTCAGAAGCCCCATCATCACATTCCAAATCGTCCATATCCATAGCTTCATTATTACCCCGAGAAACAGATCTAGTCTTCTTAGAATATAGATTCCTAGGAACCTTAGATAACATATTAGTATGTTTCATAGCAGATTTACTCATAGGATTCATGGTACGAGTAGTTTTTTTGGGTTTAAGAGCTGAATCCGTCCTATGAGAGGACGGATTAGTATTAGGATCAGGGTTAGAATCCATGGAAATTAAAGAAACAGAATCATGAAAATGATGAACAGTGAAAAGGGTTTATTGTAACGGAAAAATGAAATGAAAAGGGCGGATTAATAAATGAAGGTGAAATTAAACAAACACAATACGGATCTACAGTAGCAGATGTATTATTATAAGATTGAAATTAAAATAAAATGGATTTAAGGAAGTATAGATGAACAGGAAATACGTATGAAACCCTAGGTTCCAAAATCGCCCATAGTAGTGTGTGTTTTAGTACTTCAACGTTTTTTGGTTAATGTATTTTGCCAGGGTGTGTTATCCCTTTTACCCAAAAAAAAAAACTTTATGAGGGCAATTTGTCTCTCACATAATAAGAGTCGTTGTCCCTAAAGGCTCACTTGTTGAGAGCAATTGTACCTTACTTTCTGGAATCCATTGTCCCTAAACACTTGCTCACTTGATGAGAGCAATTGCCCTCTACATGATGATAGTCGTTGTCCCTAATGCTTGCACACTCGAAAAGAGAAATTGTCACTTACATGATGAGATCTGTTGTCCCTAAAGGCTAACTTTATGAGGGCAATTTGTCCCTCACATAATAAGAGTCGTTGTCCTAAAGGCTCACTTGTTGAGGGAAATTGTACCTTAGTTTATGGGATCCGTTGTCCCTAAACGCTTCCTCACTTGATAAGATCAATTGCCCTTTACATAATGATATCTATTGTCCCTAATGCTTACACACTCGATAAGAGCAATTGTCACTTACATGATGAGATCCGTTGTCCCTAAAGGCTAACTTTATGAGGACAGTTTCACCCTTACATATTAAGAGCCATTATACCAAAAGGCTCACTTGTTGAGAACAATTGTACCTTACTTTCTGGAATCCATTGTCCCTAAACACTTGCTCACTTGATGAGAGCAATTGCCCTCTACATGATGATAGTCGTTGTCCCTAATGCTTGCACACACGATAAAAGCAATTGTCACTGACATGATGAGATCCGTTATCCCTAAAGGCCAACTTTATTAGGGCAATTTGTCCTTTACATAATAAGAGTCGTTGTCCCTAAAGTGTCACTTGTTGAGAGCAATTGTACCTTACTTTCTGGAATCCATTGTCCCTAAATACTAACTCGCTTGATGAGAGCAATTGCCCTCTACTTGATGATAGTCGTTGTCCCTAATGGTTGCACACTCGATAAGAGCAATTGTCACTAACATGATGAGATCCGTTGTCCCTAAAGGCTAACTTTATGAGGGAAATTTGTCCCTCACATAATAAGAGCCGTTGTCCTAAAGGCTCACTTGTTGAGGGCAATTGTACCTTAGTTTATGGGATCCGTTGTCCCTAAACGCTTCCTCACTTGGTAAGATCAATTGCCCTTTACATGATGATAGCCATTGTCCCTAATGCTTACACACTCGATAAAAGCAATTGTCACTTACATGATTAGATCCGTTGTCCCTAAAGGCTAACTTTATGAGGACAATTTCACCCATACATATTAAGAGCCATTATACCAAAAGGCTCACTTGTTGAGAACAATTGTACCTTACTTTCTAGAATCCATTGTCCCTAAAAACTTGCTCACTTGATGAGAGCAATTGCCCTCTACCTGATGACAGTCGTTGTCCCTAATGCTTGCACACTCGATAAGAGCAATTGTCACTGAAATAATGAGATCCGTTGTCCCTAAAGGCTAACATTATTAGGGCAATGTTTCCCTTACATAATAAGAGCCTTTGTCCCTAAAGTGTCACTTGTTGAGAGCAGTTGTACCTTACTTTATGGTATCCGGAGAAAACCCTAATTCTCTCTCCCTTCTAGGGGCGATTTTTTGGCCGCCACTTCTAACAAAATTTCCGGCCAAATTCAACCTTCTAATTCGTATCTCTACCTTGGTATGCAATCGGAGTAGAAGGTTGATGATTATCTGAAGTGGTGTGCCTTTGTTTTATCTCTTATCTATCCCTAAATCGCCTTGTTTCTAAACCCTATACGATTAATTTATAGTCGGTTTTCAACCGATTTATTTAAAGGGTTTTAGATTCGATTTGTTATTAACCCTAACCGATTACCACTCCTATTTAAATCGTTTTGGTCTCTAACCCTTAACGATTCTATTGTAATCGCTGTTTAGGGTTTGGGTTTTCATGGATCGCATATTCTTTATTGATATATCTTCAACGATCTTATTTGTTGGTGCTAAATAACCTAAACGATGTAATTAATCGTGGTTAGGTTTTTTCTCTCTTGGGTTTGTTTGTTCGGATCGTATTGAACTTATTGATATATTATTCTACGATCCACTTGCTGGGTGATCATGATCTTTTCAAGAACGAATCCCTTTTTAGGGTTTCGTATTTCAATTAATGACTGCTCGGTGATGATAGTCGATCTGATGATCGTGGTTCCTTCTTGAATGTAACCTTGTGGTTGGTTGTTCATGTAAGTCGACTATTGGTCGTGGTGAGGCTGATTCAGTTTTGGTATGTGGGTTTGGGAGAGTATATTGTTCTTTATGATGTGCGTGCATTGTTTTGATGCTGTGTTACATTGGAGGTTAAGTTTTTTAGAGTTCTTATTCAAAAACCCTATTGATCGATTGGGTGTGATGGATTTTACATGTGTTCTTGCTACGTTAGGGCTTGATCAATTTGCTGCACATTCGATCATATGACTAGGGTTTTTTTACCCTAGTTTCGTTGCATGGTGACCCTATTCATGGTATTATTGATATTACTTGGCTGTTTGTAGGGAATCATGACAGGTTCTTAGTGGTGGTTGTTGGTTCGTGATTTATCTCGGATCATAGCATGAAGGTTAAGTTTCAAGGGTATCTTATTCAAAAATCCTTGACTCGATTCAATAGGAATGCTTCATTATTTTCTATTGATCGTTTATTGGTGGTTCGATCTATATATTTGGGTTCTTTATTCTGTGATGGATCGATGCTGCTGTGGTACGACCTCTTGTTGGTGGGTTCATGTTCATCAGCCTTGGGTAGGTCGTTTTTTGCAGGTTAGGGTTGTATAGCCCTATGTTTGTCTACAACTGATCAAGATACATTGTTTTTCATTCTTAGCTTGAGTTTCATCCTTTTTGAAACTTGTAGTAGATGCGGTATTGGATCAAGTTGTAGTATTGGTTTGGTCCTGGTTGGATCAATAAAGATCGGTGTAGTTGGTGGATCTATTGTGTGGATTGGCGCGTGTCTATTCTACCATGGTTTCGGCTGCATCGTTGAAGGTCATGAACTTCTATGACGACATGGGAAGATTCAAGTTTTTACTTGATGTTTTTTATTTGTAAATCTTATAGTCGTTGTAGTTTAATGTTCATGTATTTGTTATAAGAATGGTTTGTCATTCTTATATTAGAGTATGTGGCGGTCAGTTGCACATGTTGTGCATGTTTGTTTTAAGAATGGTTTGTCATTCTTAGATAGGAGTCTTGTAAGTGTCCTAAGGGACTGGGGGCGAGGGAAATCACCCTCGTCATTTTGTACTTCAACGTTTTTTGGATAATATATTTTACCAGGGTGTTTTAACCCTTTTACCCAAAAAAAAAAAATACTTTATGGTATCCGTTGTCCCTAAACACTTGCTCACTTGATGAGAGCAATTGACCTTTACATGATGATAGCTATTGTCCCTAATGCTTACACACTCGATAAGAGCAATTGTCAGTTACATGATGAGATCCGTTGTCCCTAAAGGCTAAGTTTATGAGGGCAATTTGTCCCTCACATAATAAGAGTCGTTGTCCCTAAAGGCTCACTTGTTGAGAGCAATTGTACCTTACTTTCTGGAATCCATTGTCCCTAAACACTTGCTTACTTTATGAGAGCAATTGCCCTCAGAATGATGATAGTCGTTGTCCCTAATGCTTGCACACTCGATAAGAGCAATTGTCACTCACATGATGAGATCCGTTGTCCCTAAAGGCTAACTTTATGAGGGCAATTTTTACCTCACATAATAAGAGCTGTTGTCCTAAAGGCTCACTTGTTGAAGGCAATTGTACCTTAGTTTATGGGATCCGCTGTCCCTAAATGCTTCCTCACTTGATAAGATCAATTGCCCTTTACATGATGATAGCCATTGTCCCTAATGCTTGCACACTCGATAAGAGCAATTGTCACTTACATGATGAGATCCGTTGTCCATAAAGGCTAACTTTATGAGGACAACTTCACCCTTACATATTAAGAGCCATTATTGCAAAAGGCTCACTAGTTGAGAACAATTGTACCTTACTTAAAGGGATCCATTGTCCCTAAACTCTTGCTCACTTGATGAGAGTAATTGCCCTTTACATGATGATAGTCGTTGTCCCTAATGCTTACATACTCGATAAGAGCAATTGTCACTTACATGATGAGATCCGTTGTCCCTAAAGGCTAACTTTATGAGGGCAATTTGTCCCTTAAATAATAAGACCCGTTTCCCTAAAGTGTCACTTGTTGAGAGCAATTGTACCTTATTTTATGGTATCCGTTGTCCCTAAACACTTGCTCACTTGATGAGAGCAATTGCCCTTTACATGATGATAGCCATTGTCCCTAATGCTTACACACTCGATAAGAGCAATTGTCACTTACATGATGAGATCCGGTGTCCCTAAAGGCTAACTTTATAAGGACAATTTCACCCTTACATATTAAGAGCCATTATCGCAAAAGGCTCACTAGTTGAGAACAATTGTACCTTACTTAAAGGGATCCGTTGTCCCTAAACACTTGCTCACTTGATGAGAGTAATTGCCCTTGATGATAGTAGTTGTCCCTAATGCTTGCATACTCGATAAGAGCAATTGTCACTTACATGATGAGATCCGTTGTCCCTAAAGGCTAACTTTATGAGGGCAATTTGTCCCTTTATAATAAGAGCCGTTGTCCCTAAAGTGTCACTTGTTGAGAGCAATTGTACCTTACTTTATGGTATCCGTTGTCCCTAAACACTTGCTCACTTGATGAGAGCAATTGCCCTTTACATGATGATAGCCATTGTCCCTAATGCTTACACACTCGATAAGAGCAATTGTCACTTATATGATGAGATCCGTTGTCTCTAAAGGCTAACTTTATGAGGACAATTTCACCCTTACATATTAAGAGCCATTATACCAAAAGGCTCACTTGTCGAGAACAATTGTACCTTACTTTCTAGAATCCATTGTCCCTAAACACTTGCTCACTTGATGAGAGCAGTTGCCCTCTACATGATAATAGTCGTTGTCCCTAATGCTTGCACACTCGATAAGAGAAATTGTCACTGAAATAATGAGATCCGTTCTCCCTAAAGGCTAACTTTATTAGGGCAATGTTTCCCTTACATAATGAGAGCCGTTGTCCCTAAAGTGTCACTTGTTGATGGCAACTGTACCTTAGTTTATGGGATCCATTGTCCCTAAATGCTTCCTCACTAAAAAACCCTAATTCTCTCTCCCCCTAGGGGCGAAATCCGGCCACCCCTCCCCCATATCTCAAACGCAAAAAACTGCCTCTACTCCGCCTCTCTATTGTTCATGTTAATGATATGCAATCGGATTAAGGGTAGTTATTATTGGGGTAGGGTGTGCTATCAATTTTCTCTCATTATTTTTCTGATTTCGTCACCTATTCTAAACCCTAAACGATTAGCACTCGAGTCGGTTTTTAATCGACCATGTTTTTAGGGTTTAGTTTTGATCGTGTATTTATACCCTAACACTATTTTTTTCAAACAGTTTTAGGGATTCTGTTTTGGCTCGATCGTATAGCTATGCATGATGTATATGGGTATATTTTTGATGTACGATCTGGTGTGGGTGGTAGGATGGACATAATTCATATGGTTTATATCATTGGTCGATCCTACCTTCGTTGATTTTTTACTGATCGATCATGCGTATGAAACTCTTAATTAGGGTTTCAACTTTCTTAATGGTTGGTGATGCTGCTGTGCGTTCATGAATATCTTGTGTTATGTAAGTTGGATTCAGCAGTCCATTATTTCATGTATGTCCTTCGTTAGATCGTGGTGGGTTATTCTGGTTTTGTGATGATTGTGGTTATCATTGGTACATGGGTTTGGGAGAGTGGAAGTCAAGTTCATCTTGTGTAAGTCAAGTTTTTTTTGTTCTTGTTCAAAAATCAAGATTTGTTGCTGCTGATCGATTTGGATGTTTAGATTTATTGGTTCTTATTCATCTACTCCTACGATCATTAATGGAAGTTAGGGTTTAACCCTATTATAATTTACCGATCTACTTCTTGGACGTAATTCTGATCATGAGGTTTTTGTGGTTGGTTTATTGGAAGTTAGGGATGTGTATACCCTATGTATTCGTCTATGCTTGGACATGATACATTGATTTTCATTCATGCTAGAGTTTCATCCGTGGAGCTTTTAGTACATGAGGTATTTGGATCATGTCGTAGTAGTTGATGTTGGAAGTTAAGTTTTGGGGACTCTTGTTCAAAACCCATTCGTACGATGCCATGTGTTTTCATTCGTATTCTATTGAGCATGGCTGGAAGGATCGATCTACATTCTATGGTTCTCATATACTTTTTGGATCGATGCGTTTGTTTGCTGGAAGTTAGGGCTTTGACCCTATGAAGTTGGCTGGAAGTGCTATAGGACTACAAGCTTGGTGCTGCAATAGTGAAAGATGGTCTTTATTTTCATAATGTTTATTCTATTGTATAGTCATGGTAGGTTGTAAGTTCTATTTTGTAAGTTATAAGAATGGCGTGTCATTCTTATATAGGTTGTTTTGTAAGTGTCCTAAGGGACTGTGATGAGGGAGTCACCCTCATCCTTTGTACCTCAACGTTTTTTGGAGTAATGAATTTTGCCGGGGTGAATTAACCCTTTTACCCAAAAAAAAATGCTTCCTCACTTGATAAGATCAATTCCCCTTTACATGATGATAGCCATTGTCCCTAATGCTTCCACACTCGATAAGAGCAATTGTCACTTACATGATGAGATCCGCTGTCCCTAAAGGCTAACTTTATGAGGGCAATTTGTCCCTTAATAATAAGAGCCGTTGTCCCTAAAGTGTCACTTGTTGAGAGCAATTGTACCGTACTTTATGGTATCCGTTGTCCCTAAACACTTGCTCACTTGATGAGAGCAATTGCCCTTTACATGATGATAGCCATTGTCCCTAATGCTTACACACTCGATAAGAGCAATTGTCACTTACATGATGAGATCCGTTGTCGCCAAAGCCTAACTTTATGAGGCCAATTTTTCGCTTACATATTAAGAGCCGCTGTCCCTAAAGGCTCACTTATTGAGAGCAATTGCACCTTACTTTATGGGATATATTGTCCCTAAACATTTGCTCACTTGATGAGAACAATTGCCCTTTTCATGATGATAGTCGTTGTCCATAATGCTTGCACACTCGATTAGAGCAATTGTCACTTACATGATGAGATCCGTTGTCCCTTAAGGCTAACTTTATGAGGGCAATTTGCCTCTCACATAATAAGAGTCGTTGTCCCTAAAGGCTCACTTGTTGAGAGTAATTGTACCTTACTTTCTGGAATCCATTGTCCCAAAACACATGCTCACTTGATGAGCGCAATTGCCCTCTACATGATGATAGTCGTTGTCCCTAATGCTTGCACACTCGATAAGAGCAATTGTCACTAACATGATGAGATCCGTTGTCCCTAAAGGCTAACTTTAAGAGGGCAATTTGTCCCACACATAATAAGAGCCGTTGTCCTATAGGCTCACTTGTTGAGGGCAATTGTACCTTAGTTTATGGGATCCGTTATCCCTAAACGCTTCCTCACTTGATAAGATCAATTGCCCTTTACATGATGATAGCCATTGTCCCAAATGCTTAAACACTCGATAAGAGCAATTGTCACTTACATGATGAGATCCGTTGTCCCTAAAGGCTAACTTTATGAGGACAATTTCACCCTTACATATTAAGAGCCATTATACCAAAAGGCTCACTTGTTGAGAACAATTGTACCTTACTTTCTGGAATCCATTGTCCCTAAAGACTTGCTCACGTGATGACAGCAATTGCCCTTTACATGATGATAGCTATTGTCCCTAATTCTTACACACTCGATAAGAGCAATTGTCAGTTACATGATGAGATCCGTTGTCCCTAAAGGTTAACTTTATGAGGGCAATTTGTCCATCACATAATAAGAGTCGTTGTCCCTAAAGGCTCACTTGTTGAGAGCAATTGTACCTTACTTTCTGGAATCCATTGTCCCTAAACACTTGCTCACTTTATGAGAGCAATTGCCCTCTACATGATGATAGTCGTTGTCCCTAATGCTTGAACACTCGATAAGAGCAATTGTTGCTGACATGATGAGATCCGTTGTCCCGAAAGGCTAACTTTATGAGGGAAATTTGTCCCTCACATAATAAGAGCCGTTGTCCTAAAGGCTCACTTGTTGAGGGCAATTGTACCTTAGTTTATGGGATCCGTTGTCCCTGAATGCTTCCTCACTTGATAAGATCAATTTCCCTTTACATGATGATAGCCATTGTCCCTAATGCTTACACACTCGATAAGAGCAATTGTCACTTACATGATGAGATCCGTTGTCCCTAAAGGCTAACTTTATGAGGACAATTTCACCCTTACATATTAAGAGCCATTATCGCAAAAGGCTCACTAGTTGAGAACAATAGTACCTTACTTAAAGGGATCCATTGTCCCTAAACACTTGCTCACTTGATGAGAGTAATTGCCCTTTACATGATGATAGTCGTTGTCCCTAATGCTTGCATACTCGATAATAGCAATTGTCACTTACATGATGAGATCCGTTGTCCCTAAAGGCTAACTTTATGAGGGCAATTTGTACCGTAAATAATAAGAGCCATTGTCCCTAAAGTGTCATTTGTATAGAGCAATTGTACCTTACTTTATGGTATCCGTTGTCCCTAAACACTTGCTCACTTGATGAGAGCAATTGCCCTTTACATGATGATAGCCATTGTCCCCAATGCTTACACACTCGATAAGAGCAATTGTCACTTACATGATGAGATCCGTTGTCCCTAAAGCCTAACTTTATGAGGGCAATTTTTCCCTTACATAATAAGAGCCGTTGTCCCTAAAGGCTCACTTATTTAGAGCAATTGTACCTTACTTTATGGGATCTATTGTCCCTAAACATTTGCTCACTTGATGAGAACAATTGCCCTTTTCATGATGATAGTCGTTGTCCCTAATGCTTGCACACTCGATAAGAGCAATTGTCACTTACATGAGGAGATCCCTTGTCTCTAAAGGCTAACTTTATGAGGGCAATTTGTCTCTCACATAATAAGAGTCGTTGTCCCTAAAGGCTCACTTGTTGAGAGCAATTGTACCTTACTTTCTGGAATCCATTGTCCCTAAACACTTGCTCACTTGATGATAGCAATTGCCCTCTACATGATGATAGTCGTTGTCCCTAATGCTTGCACACACGATAAGAGCAATTGTCACAAACATGATTAGATCCGTTGTCCCTAAAGGCTAGCTTTATGAGGGCAATTTGTCCCTCACATAATAAGAGCCGTTGTCCTAAAGGCTCACTTGTTGAGGGCAATTGTACCTTAGTTTATGGGATCTGTTATCCCTAAACGCTTCCTCACTTGATAAGATCAATTGCCCTTTACATGATGATAGCCATTGTCCCTAATGCTTACACACTCGATAAGAGCAATTGTCACTTACATGATGAGATCCGTTGTCCCTAAAGGCTAACTTTATGAGGACAATTTCACCCTTACATATTAAGAGCCATTATACCAAAAGGCCCACTTGTTTAGAACAATTGTACCTTACTTTCTGGAATCCATTGTCCCTAAACACTTGCTCACTCGATGAGAGCAATTGCCCTCTACATGATGATAGTCGTTGTCCCTAATGCTTGCACACTCGATAAGAGCAATTGTCACTGACATAATGAGATCCGTTGTCCCTAAAGGCTAACTTTATTAATTTAATTTTTCCTTACATAATAAGAGCCGTTGTCCCTAAAGTGTCACTTGTTGACAGCAGTTGTACCTTACTTTATGGTATCCATTGTCCCTAAACACTTGCTCACTTGATGAGAGCAATTGCCCTTTACATGATGATAGCTATTGTCCCTAATGCTTACACACTCGATAAGAGTAATTGTCACTTACATGATGAGATCCGTTGTCCCTAAAGCCTAACTTTGTGAGGGCAATTTTTCCCTTACATAATAAGAGCCGTTGTCCCTAAAGGCTCAGTTATTGAGAGCAATTGTATCTTACTTTATGGGATCTATTGTCCCTAAACACTTTTTTTTTTGGGTAAAGGGGAATAATCCTGTACCCCGGTAAATCACATTAACCAAAAAATCATTTAAGTACAATGGATATGGGTGAAATCCCATATCTAATCCCGTTACATAGGCATAAACATTTCTTTGAAACAAGAAAAAAACCACTACCACATAAACAAAACATGACTACAATAATACCAACTACTACCTAGTCCGACCTTGGAGCTTGAAATCATTATAATAGGCAGCCAAGTGTCTTGGTATCTCGTGTAGCTGATCCGTAAAGTCATCATACTCGTAGTACTCTTCCTGGTCCTGTCCACCACCCGTTGATGATAATGTACCCTTGGGCATATCAAATAAATTCACAGACTCATCATACGAATTAAGAACCTCATCCACCTCACTGTCAGAATCAATTACATCACCAACCTTAGAGAAAGGGTTACTTCTTTTAGTAGTAGAGTTAACAAGGGATAAGGATGAACTAGACGGACCAGCCTCCTTACCCTTATCCAAAAGTAAACTTCCAGGCGGCTCATGTAACGAAATATCATTAATGGATGAGACAAAATTAGTATCCGCCATTACACAACCATTATTACCATCCTTAGGCACATCATCCTTAGGAATATCAATCACTTTATCATTCTCCATACGTTGATCAATATAACTCTTCAATTCAGCCAAGTTGATGTCATCTTTGAAATACTTTCCATCAGTTTTAGAGCTGTTGGAAACATCATTAGGCACCTTTGGAGTAGGATGTGGCTGTTCAGTGTCATTAGGCTTATCACAAACCAACTCTAATCCCTCCATAGAGATAAGAGGGGAATTTTCCTTCGGTATATATGTAGTAGCCTGGTTGTTATTACTAGGCTTAGAAAACGGGACGATATATCAATTTAGGCTGTTTGCAGCCCCGCCACCATCATCCACACGTAATGTACGTTTAACTTCCTTCTCTTTCCTATGGCACTCCTTATCAACATGATCAAAAATTTTACATATAGAACATCGAGGCGGCTTATATTCAAACTCAATATCAATTCTAACCATACGATGCTCATTAGTCTTTGGAATAGGAACTGCCACAACAAGAGATTCCACATAATCATTATCAGCCGAAATCTCAACTAAAACTCGAGCATACGAATTCATACCCCACGACTTGAGGCACATATTACTTGTGTGTTCATCATACATAATGATTCGTCCAAGTTTAGTCGCGATCAGATTCAGCCCCACCTTAGAATATGCCACCACCGGCACGTTATACATTTTAACCCAAACATGAACCTTCTTAATTTCATGTTTAATCAAATCAGAATTAGGGTTCCAAATGTGGAGAATGAGTGGAATAGACCTAATTCACCAAGAACCATGATTAAGAACATTTTCCATACCTTCCCTACTTGAGAACTGAAACAGAAAGAACCCTTGATGTATCATGACATGCATAAGCCCAAATTTCATCCAAACGTTACGCACAAAATTTTGGACAACAGGAAACGCAGGTCTTTGTCCAACAAAATTGCCATAAAGAGAATTATTAAATCATGAGCAAACCGTTTCCACCTCTTCATGCGGTATTACAACATCAGCCAAAGCTAAATCAACCTTAGCATCATGATTAACAACCTTATCGACCCTCGTAATACCAGAAGCAACATGGCTATTCATCGATCAAAACAGAAGTAGATGTAGAGCATCCCACCTCACAACCGTCCATCTTGGACTCAATGACATTAACATCAACTTTAGCAGCTGCAAACATGTGGTTATCATCCTTAGAATCCATGTTAACAAATGCAGCTGTGTCATCATTCAAACCAATAGCAGGTTCACTAGTATTAACACAACGATATAGCAACCTAGGTTTACCATCTCTCCCCGAACCAGTACCATCAGATTTTTTAAACCGTTTAGACAAATCACTCAACACCGAACTACCATCAATCATCTTTGAAGCCCTATTCGAATTGTTAAGAAAACCTTTCTCCATCTCTCTCATAAACCCACTTCCAATCAATAATCAAAATAAGACCACGACACAAACCAGTCCCTAAGAATTAGGGTTTTGTACCACACTATCTTCCACGCAGAATTGAATAAAACGTTAATGCACACAACCACAACTTGCACGCTTAATCACAAACCCTAAACCACGGTATCGAATATGAATGGATACACAACAGCAGCAAGGAGCACCAATACACTTGTACACAATAGAAAAAACAAAACCCTAACAAGAATCGTTAAACCTTTGAGCCCTTAATCCTTAACAGAATTAAATATTGTGTAACAAGAATGAGATCGACAAAGATATATAGAAAACAGAGCAAATTCGATCAATATGAAACCCTAATGGCGGTTACAAAAGAACCCTAACAATCGGAGTTGAGGTTTGGGAGTAATAATGTAACCGACCCAAAAAAGAACCCTAAAAGCGATTTAGGGTTTTAAGATAAAAACGATAAACTAGCCCTCCAAAACCAGAAGATTATGTGAAAACAGCAGCAATGAATGTAGAATTAATGAAAAACACTAACTCTAATCAAACAATCAAGGCAAATTACTGCAGAAAACACAAGAAAAAAATGGTTATAGGTGAAGTTCGATTAGGATTAGGGAGGGGGTAGAAAATCGCCAGAGAGAGAATAATTTTAGGGTTTTGTCCCTAAACACTTGCTCACTTGATGAGAACAATTGCCCTTTACATGATGATAGTCGTTCTCCCTAATGCTTGCACACTCGATAAAAAAAAAAAAAAAAAAAAAAAAAAAAAAAAAAAAAAAAAAAAAAAAAACGTTTAAGTACAATGGAAGAGAGTGAGTCTCTCATCGAAGTCCCTAAGGACACTACCACTACCACGATATAAGAATGACAGGCCATTCTTATAACTACCATATCTAAATACAACTAACGATGACTAGTAATAAAAATACAATACATCATAACTCAAATAAAATTGAAGTCTTCTTAGTCATCCTAGCGATCCAGATCATAAACATGCGAACTTCCAGCTTCAACAAATTGCGTCTTCTATTAGTATTATGCAAAGCATAATCTAATAACCTAATAAGAGTGACTTCCATAGCAAATAAATTTGAAGCATAAACATGGTCTAAGCGACCCAACCTCCAGCATATCTAAGCTGCCCAAAGACAACCAAGATAAGAATGTAGATCCGAAGGTATCAACATCATGACTATACAATAGAATATAAATAATGAACATAAATTCTTCACTATTGCAGCACAAGCTTGTAGTCATGTAGAACTTCCAGCCATCATCATAGGGTCAAAGCCCTAACTTCCAGCAACCAAAGCATAGCCATGATCAATAGATAACGAATGAAACATGCATGACATAATATGGGGTTTTGAACAAGAGTCCCCAGAAACTTAACTTCCAGCATATGGTAACTTGAGCCAACCTTCAAAACAAGTCGAATGAATCACAAGAAGATAAACAAGGGTCAAGTCACAACAGCACCACACCACATATGATCACACAAAGAACTCGTGTAATCACAACAAAACCTATAGCAAGATTTGAACCACTAGGCTGCCATGCAACCAAGATCAGAGTGCAAATCGACGGTATCATAATCTGCCATGGACTAATACAAGGGTGAGTAATCATCACCATAAGGCATGCACGAACCAGCAAACCTAGGCTTAAGAATCCCTAACACCCTTACAACACATCAATCAATTAACTACAACCAGCAACATTGAATAAGAATTAAACTCACATCGACAAGAATCACCATGATCCTTGTCATAAGCAACCAGCAGCAGCATGATAAATCGTAGCAAATAATAAGGTTTTTACAAACCCTAACTTCCAAAACCACATCACGGATCTCAAACAACATAGAAACACGAACAATAGCAGCAAGATCCTCCAATAATGCAGCGAATAACCAGTATGACATACATCTCTCCCATAACCCATGTACACAATGCATCCATCTGATAAAGAACAATCAGCCAACGAACAAACCCTAATAAGGGACAACCAGATAATCATCACGACCAAAAATACAGAAAAACAAAACCCTAGAAAAGGTTCCTATATACTTTGAAGCACCAGAGACGATGGATGGAAAAACCAATGTATAATAATCGTTAAGCATAGATCCACCCAGACAAATAAGAGATCGATCAATAAATAAAATTCAGAACCGACTTATATCCTTCCAATAATAGATCGAAAAAGAAAACCCTAAAGGCGGTTTGTAATATATCTGATGATAAGCACCATATCCGAAACCCTAAATCAATGATTCGAATCCACAAAAGTAACCAAGACTAGTCGACTTTGTATGACAATGAATAGATAATGACAGATTATTAGGGTTTACAAGATCGCCAATAGGGAACAACCACAATAAAATAGAAGAGAAATCCGATATAATAATTAGATAAAAACTGCCAACCAATCTGATAAGAATATCTAATCCCAAAATCGTATTGCATACCCTTGAAACAAGAATAGAGAGGATGATTGGGATTGGAATTTGGCCGGAAGAGGGTGGTGGATTGGCGGCCGGATTTCTCCCTAAAAAAAAGGCTCACTTCTTGAGAGCAATTGTACCTTACTTTCTGGAATCCATTATCCCTAAACACTTGCTCACTTTAAGAGAGCAATTGCCCTTTACATGATGATAGTCGTTGTCCCTAATGCTTGCACACTCGATAAGAGCAATTGTCACTGACATGATGAGATCCGTTGTCCCTAAAGGATAACTTTATGAGGGCAATTTGTCCCTCACGTAATAAGAGTCGTTGTCCTAAAGGCTCACTTGTTGAGGGCAATTGTACCTTAGTTTATGGGATCCGTTGTCCATAATGCTTACACACTCGATAAGAGCAATTGTCACTTACATGATGAGATCCGTTGTCCCTAAAGGCTAACTTTATGAGGACAATTTCACCCTTACATATTAAGTGCCATTATCGCAAAAGGCTCACTAGTTGAGAACAATTGTACCTTACTTAAAGGGATCCATTGTCCCTAAACACTTGCTCACTTGATGAGAGTAATTGCCCTTTACATGATGATAGTCGTTGTCCCTAATGCTTGCATACTCGATAAGAGCAATTGTCACTTACATGATGAGATCCGTTGTCCCTAAAGGCTAACTTTATGAGGGCAATTTGTCCCGTAAATAATAAGAGCCGTTGTCCCTAAAGTGTCACTTGTATAGAGCAATTGTCCATTACTTTATGGTATCCGTTGTCCCTATACACTTGCTCACTTCATGAGAGCAATTGCCCTTTACATGATGATAGCCATTGTCCCTAATGCTTACACACTCGATAAGAGCAATTGTCACTTACATGATGAGATCCGTTGTCCCTAAAGCCTAACTTTATGAGGGCAATTTTTCCCTTACATAATAAGAGCCGTTGTCTCTAAAGGCTCACTTACTGAGAGCAATTGTACCTTACTTTATGGGATCTATTGTCCCTAAACATTTGCTCACTTGATGAGAACAATTGCCCTTTTCATGATGATAGTCGTTGTCCCTAATGCTTGCACACTCGATAAGAGCAATTGTCACTTACATGACGAGATCCCCTGTCCCTAAAGGCTAACTTCATGAGGGCAATTTGTCTCTCACATAATAAGAGTCGTTGTCCCTAAAGGCTCACTTGTTGAGAGCAATTGTACCTTACTTTCTAGAATCCATTGTCCCTAAACACTTGCTCACTTCATGAGAGCAATTGCCCTCTACATGATGATAGTCGTTGTCCCTAATGCCTGCACACTTGATAAGAGCAATTGTCACAAACATGATGAGATCCGTTGTCCCTAAAGGCTAGCTTTATGAGGGCAATTTGTCCCTCACATAATAAGAGCCGTTGTCCTAAAGGCTCACTTGTTGAGGGCAATTGTACCTTAGTTTCTGGAATCCATTGTCCCTAAACACTTGCTAACTTGATGAGTGAAATTGCCCTCTACATGATGATAGTCGTTGTCCATAATGCTTGCACACTCGATAAGGGCAATTGTCACTGACATAATGAGATCTGTTGTCCCTAAAGGGTAACTTTATTTAGGCAATTTTTCCCTTACATAATAAGAGCCGTTGTCCCTAAAGTCTCACTTGTTTAGAGCAGTTGTACATTACTTTATGGTATCCGTTGTCCCTAAACACTTGCTCACCTGATGAGACCAATTACCCTTTACATGATGATAGCTATTGTCCCTAATGCTTACACACTCGATAAGAGCAATTGTCACTTACATGATCAGATCCGTTGTCCCTAAAGCCGAACTTTATGAGGGCAATTTTTCCCTTAAATAATAAAAGCCGTTGTCCCTAATGGCTCAGTTATTGAGAGCAATTGTATCTTACTTTATGGGATCTATTGTCCTTAAACACTGGCTCACTTGATGAGAACAATTGACCTTTACATGATGATTGTCGTTGTCCCTAATGCTTGCACACTCGATAAGAGCAATTGTCAGTTACATGATGAGATCCGTTGTCCCTAAAGGCTAACTTTATGAGGGCAATTTGTCCCTCACATAATAAGAGTCGTTGTCCCTAAAGGCTCACTTGTTGAGAGCAATTGTACCTTACTTTCTGGAATCCATTATCCCTAAACACTTGCTTACTTTAAGAGAGCAATTGCCCTCTACATGATGATAGTCGTTGTCCCTAATGCTTGCACACTCGATAAGAGCAATTGTCACTGACACGATGAGATCCGTTGTCCCTAAAGGCTAACTTTATGAGGGCAATTTGTCCCTCACGTAATAAGAGTCGTTGTCCTAAAGGCTCACTTGTTGAGGGCAATTGTACCTTAGTTTATGGGATCCGTTGTCCCTAAATGCTTCCTCACTTGATAAGATCAATTTCCCTTTACATGATGATATCCGTTGTCCCTAAAGGCTAACTTTATGAGGACAATTTCACCCTTACATATTAAGTGCCATTATCGCAAAAGGCTCACTAGTTGAGAACAATTGTACCTTACTTAAAGGGATCCATTGTCCCTAAACACTTGCTCACTTGATGAGAGTAATTGCCCTTTACATGATGATAGTCGTTGTCCCTAATGCTTGCATACTCGATAAGAGCAATTGTCACTTACATGATGAGATCCGTTGTCCCTAAAGGCTAACTTTATGAGGGCAATTTGTCCCGTAAATAATAAGAGCCGTTGTCCCTAAAGTGTCACTTGTATAGAGCAATTGTCCATTACTTTATGGTATCCGTTGTCCCTATACACTTGCTCACTTCATGAGAGCAATTGCCCTTTACATGATGATAGCCATTGTCCCTAATGCTTACACACTCGATAAGAGCAATTGTCACTTACATGATGAGATCCGTTGTCCCTAAAGCCTAACTTTATGAGGGCAATTTTTCCCTTACATAATAAGAGCCGTTGTCTCTAAAGGCTCACTTACTGAGAGCAATTGTACCTTACTTTATGGGATCTATTGTCCCTAAACATTTGCTCACTTGATGAGAACAATTGCCCTTTTCATGATGATAGTCGTTGTCCCTAATGCTTGCACACTCGATAAGAGCAATTGTCACTTACATGACGAGATCCCCTGTCCCTAAAGGCTAACTTCATGAGGGCAATTTGTCTCTCACATAATAAGAGTCGTTGTCCCTAAAGGCTCACTTGTTGAGAGCAATTGTACCTTACTTTCTAGAATCCATTGTCCCTAAACACTTGCTCACTTCATGAGAGCAATTGCCCTCTACATGATGATAGTCGTTGTCCCTAATGCCTGCACACTTGATAAGAGCAATTGTCACAAACATGATGAGATCCGTTGTCCCTAAAGGCTAGCTTTATGAGGGCAATTTGTCCCTCACATAATAAGAGCCGTTGTCCTAAAGGCTCACTTGTTGAGGGCAATTGTACCTTAGTTTCTGGAATCCATTGTCCCTAAACACTTGCTAACTTGATGAGTGAAATTGCCCTCTACATGATGATAGTCGTTGTCCCTAATGCTTGCACACTCGATAAGGGCAATTGTCACTGACATAATGAGATCTGTTGTCCCTAAAGGGTAACTTTATTTAGGCAATTTTTCCCTTACATAATAAGAGCCGTTGTCCCTAAAGTCTCACTTGTTTAGAGCAGTTGTACATTACTTTATGGTATCCGTTGTCCCTAAACACTTGCTCACCTGATGAGACCAATTACCCTTTACATGATGATAGCTATTGTCCCTAATGCTTACACACTCGATAAGAGCAATTGTCACTTACATGATCAGATCCGTTGTCCCTAAAGCCGAACTTTATGAGGGCAATTTTTCCCTTAAATAATAAAAGCCGTTGTCCCTAATGGCTCAGTTATTGAGAGCAATTGTATCTTACTTTATGGGATCTATTGTCCTTAAACACTGGCTCACTTGATGAGAACAATTGACCTTTACATGATGATTGTCGTTGTCCCTAATGCTTGCACACTCGATAAGAGCAATTGTCAGTTACATGATGAGATCCGTTGTCCCTAAAGGCTAACTTTATGAGGGCAATTTGTCCCTCACATAATAAGAGTCGTTGTCCCTAAAGGCTCACTTGTTGAGAGCAATTGTACCTTACTTTCTGGAATCCATTATCCCTAAACACTTGCTTACTTTAAGAGAGCAATTGCCCTCTACATGATGATAGTCGTTGTCCCTAATGCTTGCACACTCGATAAGAGCAATTGTCACTGACACGATGAGATCCGTTGTCCCTAAAGGCTAACTTTATGAGGGCAATTTGTCCCTCACGTAATAAGAGTCGTTGTCCTAAAGGCTCACTTGTTGAGGGCAATTGTACCTTAGTTTATGGGATCCGTTGTCCCTAAATGCTTCCTCACTTGATAAGATCAATTTCCCTTTACATGATGATATCCGTTGTCCCTAAAGGCTAACTTTATGAGGACAATTTCACCCTTACATATTAAGTGCCATTATCGCAAAAGGCTCACTAGTTGAGAACAATTGTACCTTACTTAAAGGGATCCATTGTCCCTAAACACTTGCTCACTTGATGAGAGTAATTGCCCTTTACATGATGATAGTCGTTGTCCCTAATGCTTGCATACTCGATAAGAGCAATTGTCACTTACATGATGAGATCCGTTGTCCCTAAAGGCTAACTTTATGAGGGCAATTTGTCCCGTAAATAATAAGAGCCGTTGTACCTAGAGTGTCACTTGTATAGAGCAATTGTCCATTACTTTATGGTATCCGTTGTCCCTATACACTTGCTCACTTCATGAGAGCAATTGCCCTTTACATGATGATAGCCATTATCCCTAATGCTTACACACTCGATAAGAGCAATTGTCACTTACATGATGAGATCCGTTGTCCCTAAAGCCTAACTTTATGAGGGCAATTTTTCCCTTACATAATAAGAGCCGTTGTCTCTAAAGGCTCACTTACTGAGAACAATTGTACCTTACTTTATGGGATCTATTGTCCCTAAACACTGGCTCACTTGATGAGAACAATTGACCTTTACATGATGATTGTCGTTGTCCCTAATGCTTGCACACTCGATAAGAGCAATTGTCAGTTACATGATGAGATCCGTTGTCCCTAAAGGCTAACTTTATGAGGGCAATTTGTCCCTCACATAATAAGAGTCGTTGTCCCTAAAGGCTCACTTGTTGAGAGCAATTGTACCTTACTTTCTGGAATCCATTATCCCTAAACACTTGCTTACTTTAAGAGAGCAATTGCCCTCTACATGATGATAGTCGTTGTCCCTAATGCTTGCACACTCGATAAGAGCAATTGTCACTGACACGATGAGATCCGTTGTCCCTAAAGGCTAACTTTATGAGGGCAATTTGTCCCTCACGTAATAAGAGTCGTTGTCCTAAAGGCTCACTTGTTGAGGGCAATTGTACCTTAGTTTATGGGATCCGTTGTCCCTAAATGCTTCCTCACTTGATAAGATCAATTTCCCTTTACATGATGATATCCGTTGTCCCTAAAGGCTAACTTTATGAGGACAATTTCACCCTTACATATTAAGTGCCATTATCGCAAAAGGCTCACTAGTTGAGAACAATTGTACCTTACTTAAAGGGATCCATTGTCCCTAAACACTTGCTCACTTGATGAGAGTAATTGCCCTTTACATGATGATAGTCGTTGTCCCTAATGCTTGCATACTCGATAAGAGCAATTGTCACTTACATGATGAGATCCGTTGTCCCTAAAGGCTAACTTTATGAGGGCAATTTGTCCCGTAAATAATAAGAGCCGTTGTACCTAGAGTGTCACTTGTATAGAGCAATTGTCCATTACTTTATGGTATCCGTTGTCCCTATACACTTGCTCACTTCATGAGAGCAATTGCCCTTTACATGATGATAGCCATTATCCCTAATGCTTACACACTCGATAAGAGCAATTGTCACTTACATGATGAGATCCGTTGTCCCTAAAGCCTAACTTTATGAGGGCAATTTTTCCCTTACATAATAAGAGCCGTTGTCTCTAAAGGCTCACTTACTGAGAGCAATTGTACCTTACTTTATGGGATCTATTGTCCCTAAACATTTGCTCACTTGATGAGAACAATTGCCCTTTTCATGATGATAGTCGTTGTCCCTAATGCTTGCACACTCGATAAGAGCAATTGTCATTTACATGATGAGATCCCTTGTCCCTAAAGGCTAACTTCATGAGGGCAATTTGTCTCTCACATAATAAGAGTCGTTGTCCCTAAAGGCTCACTTGTTGAGAGCAATTGTACCATACTTTCTGGAATCCATTGTCCCTAAACACTTGCTCACTTCATGAGAGCAATTGCCCTCTACATGATGATAGTCGTTGTCCCTAAAGCCTGCACACTTGATAAGAGCAATTGTCACAAACATGATGAGATCCGTTGTCCCTAAAGGCTAGCTTTATGAGGGCAATTTGTCCCTTACATAATAAGAGCCGTTGTCCTAAAGGCTCACTTGTTGAGGGCAATTGTACCTTAGTTTATGGGATCTGTTATCCCTAAACGCTTCCTCACTTGATAAGATCAATTGCCCTTTACATGATGATAGCCATTGTCCCTAATGCTTACACACTCGATATGAGCAATTGTCACGTACATGATGAAATCCTTTTTCCCTAAAGGCTAACTTTATGAGGACAATTTCACCCTTATATATTAAGAGCCATTATACCAAAAGGCCCACTTGTTGAGAACAATTGTACCTTACTTTCTGGAATCCATTGTCCCTAAACACTTGCTCACTTGATGAGAGCAATTGCCCTCTACATGATGATAGTCGTTGTCCCTAATGCTTGCACACTCGATAAGGGCAATTGTCACTGACATAATGAGATCCGTTGTCCCTAAAGGCTAACTTTATTAAGGCAATTTTTCCCTTACATAATAAGAGCCGTTGTCCCTAAAGTGTCACTTGTTGAGAGCAGTTGTACCTTACTTTATGGTATCCATTGTCCCTAAACACTTGCTCACTTGATGAGACCAATTGCCCTTTACATGATGATAGTTATTGTCCCTAATGCTTACATACTCAATAAGAGCAATTGTCATTTACATGATGAGATCCGTTGTCCCTAAACCCTAACTTTATGAGGGCAATTTTTCCCTTACATAATAAGAGCCGTTGTCCCTAATGGCTCAGCTATTGAGAGCAATTGTATCTTACTTTATGGGATCTATTGTCCTTAAACACTTGCTCACTTGATGAGAACAATTGACCTTTACATGATGATAGTCGTTGTCCCTAATGCTTGCACACTCGATAAGAGCAATTGTCAGTTACATGATGAGATCCGCTGTCCCTAAAGGCTAACTTTATGAGGGCAATTTGTCCCTCACATAATAAGAGTCGTTGTCCCTAAAGGCTCACTTGTTGAGAGCAATTGTACCTTACTTTCTGGAATCCATTATCCCTAAACACTTGCTCACTTTAAGAGAGCAATTTCCCTCTACATGATGATAGTCGTTGTCCCTAATGCTTGCACACTCGATAAGAGCAATTGTCACTTACATGATGATATCCCTTGTCCCTAAAGGCTAACTTTATGAGGGCAATTTGTCTCTCACATAATAAGAGTCGTTGTCCCTAAAGGCTCACTTGTTGAGAGCAATTGTACCTTACTTTGCTCCTTTATTGGCTGCCGTGGTATTGATGGTGTTGTTCCTCGTTCATAGTCTATGACAAATATGTTACATTCGGATTAGCATTCTTATATTGGTTGCATTTGGGCAGCTTAGTGGTACGCAATTCTTGTCATAGTGCTTGGTTTTGTGTTCCAGCGTTAACAGTGATGATCCTGCTGATTTGCCTATTATTTTATGGATCATTATTGGGTATACTAGGAGTTGTGTTTCTGGTATGGTTGTCGTTGGAGCTGGGTGTTTGTTTATATTCGATCCAAGACCTGCTGAATTTTTCATCTTATTTGTTATTGTGGCGGGGTTGGCAAGCTTTGGAATCCGTTCAAAGTTGTGGCCAATTTTACGTAATCTTGTGATCGATGCTAATGGTTTTATGCATTTTGAAGTTATATGGCAGATTTTGATACCAATGGTTTTCATTCTAATCTTGGTTGCTTTTGGCAGCTCATGTGTATTCAATATCGTGTCATATTGGTTGTTGCATTATAACTTGATCATTGGTTTTCTTCATAAGTTTCTTTCAGATCCGTTGGAAGATTGGTTCAAGTTCTTATATGCTGGAAGATATGCTGGAGGTTAGGTCGTTTAGACCATGTTTATGCTTCGACTTTATTTGCTACGAAAGTCACTCTTATTAGGTTATTAGATTATGCTTTGCATAATACTAATAGAAGACGCAATTTGTTGAAGCTGGAAGTTCGCATGTTTATGATCTGGATCGCTAGGATGACTAAGAAGACTTCAATTTTATTTGAGTTGTGATGTATTGTATTTTTATTACTTGTCATCGTTAGTTGTATTTAGATCTGGTAGTTATAAGAATGGCATGTCATTCTTATATAGTGGTAGTGGTAGTGTCCTTAGGGACTTCGATGAGAGACTCACTCTCTTCCATTGTACTTAAACGTTTTTGATTAATGTATTTTACCGGGTGCAGGATTACTCCCCTTTACCCAAAAAAAAATTGTACCTTGCAATCCATTGTCCCTAAACACTTGCTCACTTCATGAGAGCAATTGCCCTCTACATGATGATAGTCGTTGTCCCTAATGCTTGCACACTTGATAAGAGCAATTGTCACAAACATGATGAGATCCGTTGTCCCTAAAGGCTAGCTTTATGAGGGCAATTTGTCCCTCACATAATAAGAGCCGTTGTCCTAAAGGCTCACTTGTTGAGGGCAATTGTACCTTAGTTTATGGGATCTATTATCCCTAAACGCTTCCTCACTTGATAAGATCAATTGCCCTTTACATGATGATAGCCATTGTCCCTAATGCTTACGCACTCGATAAGAGCAATTGTCACTTACATGATGAGATCCGTTGTCCCTAAAGGCTAACTTTATGAGGACAATTTCACCCTTACATATTAAGTGCCATTATCGCAAAAGGCTCACTAGTTGAGAACAATTGTACCTTACTTAAAGGGATCCATTGTCCATAAACACTTGCTCACTTGATGAGAGTAATTGCCCTTTACATGATGATAGTCGTTGTCCCTAATGCTTGCATACTCGATAAGAGCAATTGTCACTTACATGATGAGATCCGTTGTCCCAAAAGGCTAACTTTACGAGGGCAATTTGTCCCGTAAATAATAAGAGCCGTTGTCCCTAAAGTGTCACTTGTATAGAGCAATTGTCCATTACTTTATGGTATCCGTTGTCCCTATACACTTGCTCACTTCATGAGAGCAATTGCCCTTTACATGATGATAGCCATTGTCCCTAATGCTTACACACTTGATAAGAGCAATTGTCACTTACATGATGAGATCCGTTGTCCCTAAAGCCTAACTTTATGAGGGCAATTTTTCCCTTACATAATAAGAGCCGTTGTCTTTAAAGGCTCACTTACTGAGAGCAATTGTACCTTACTTTATGGGATCTATTGTCCCTAAACATTTGCTCACTCGATGAGAACAATTGCCCTTTTCATGATGATAGTCGTTGTCCCTAATGCTTGCACACTCGATAAGAGCAATTGTCACTTACATGATGAGATCCCTTGTCCCTAAAGGCTAACTTCATGAGGGCAATTTGTCTCTCACATAATAAGAGTCGTTGTCCCTAAAGGCTCACTTGTTGAGAGCAATTGTACCTTACTTTCTGGAATCCATTATCCCTAAACACTTGCTCACTTCATGAGAGCAATTGCCCTCTACATGATGATAGTCGTTGTCCCTAATGCCTGCACACTTGATAAGAGCAATTGTCACAAACATGATGAGATCCGTTGTCCCTAAAGGCTAGCTTTATGAGGGCAATTTGTCCCTTACATAATAAGAGCCGTTGTCCTAAAGGCTCACTTGTTGAGGGCAATTGTACCTTAGTTTATGGGATCTGTTATCCCTAAACGCTTCCTCACTTGATAAGATCAATTGCCCTTTACATGATGATAGCCATTGTCCCTAATGCTTACACACTCGATTTGAGCAATTGTCACTTACATGATGAAATCCTTTTTCCCTAAAGGCTAACTTTATGAGGAGAATTTCACCCTTACATATTAAGAGCCATTATACCAAAAGGCCCACTTGTTGAGAACAATTGTACCTTACTTTCTGGAATCCATTGTCCCTAAACACTTGCTCACTTGATGAGAGCAATTGCCCTCTACATGATGATAGTCGTTGTCCCTAATGCTTGCACACTCGATAAGGGCAATTGTCACTGACATAATGAGATCCGTTGTCCCTAAAGGCTAACTTTATTAAGGCAATTTTTCCCTTACATAATAAGAGCCGTTGTCCCTAAAGTGTCACTTGTTGAGAGCAGTTGAACCTTACTTTATGGTATCCGTTGTCCCTAAACACTTGCTCACTTGATGAGACCAATTGCCCTTTACATGATGATAGCTATTGTCCCTAATGCTTACATACTCAATAAGAGCAATTGTCACTTACATGATGAGATCCGTTGTCCCTAAGGCCTAACTTTATGAGGGCAATTTTTCCCTTACATAATAAGAGCCGTTGTCCCTAATGGCTCAGTTATTGAGAGCAATTGTATCTTACTTTATGGGATCTATTGTCCTTAAACACTTGCTCACTTGATGAGAACAATTGACCTTTACATGATGATAGTCGTTGTCCCTAATGCTTGCACACTCGATAAGAGCAATTGTCAGTTACATGATGAGATCCGCTGTCCCTAAAGGCTAACTTTATGAGGGCAATTTGTCCCTCACATAATAAGAGTCGTTGTCCCTAAAGGCTCACTTGTTGAGAGCAATTGTACCTTACTTTCTGGAATCCATTATCCCTAAACACTTGCTCACTTTAAGAGAGCAATTTCCCTCTACATGATGATAGTCGTTGTCCCTAATGCTTGCACACTCGATAAGAGCAATTGTCACTTACATGATGATATCCCTTGTCCCTAAAGGCTAACTTTATGAGGGCAATTTGTCTCTCACATAATAAGAGTCGTTGTCCCTAAAGGCTCTCTTGTTGAGAGCAATTGTACCTTACTTTGCTCCTTTATTGGCTGCCGTGGTATTGATGGTGTTGTTCCTCGTTCATAGTCTATGACAAATATGTTACATTCGGATTAGCATTCTTATATTGGTTGCATTTGGGCAGCTTAGTGGTACGCAATTCTTGTCATAGTGTTTGGTTTTGTGTTCCAGCGTTAACAGTGATGATCCTGCTGATTTGCCTATTATTTTATGGATCATTATTGGGTATACTTGGAGTTGTGTTTCTGGTATGGTTGTCGTTGGAGCTGGGTGTTTGTTTATATTCGATCCAAGACCTGCTGAATTTTTCATCTTATTTGTTATTGTGGCGGGGTTGGCAAGCTTTGGAATCCGTTCAAAGTTGTGGCCAATTTTACGTAATCTTGTGATCGATGCTAATGGTTTTATGCATTTTGAAGTTATATGGCAGATTTTGATACCAATGGTTTTCATTCTAATCTTGGTTGCTTTTGGCAGCTCATGTGTATTCAATATCGTGTCATATTGGTTGTTGCATTATAACTTGATCATTGGTTTTCTTCATAAGTTTCTTTCAGATCCGTTGGAAGATTGGTTCAAGTTCTTATATGCTGGAAGATATGCTGGAGGTTAGGTCGTTTAGACCATGTTTATGCTTCGACTTTATTTGCTACGGAAGTCACTCTTATTAGGTTATTAGATTATGCTTTGCATAATACTAATAGAAGACGCAATTTGTTGAAGCTGGAAGTTCGCATGTTTATGATCTGGATCGCTAGGATGACTAAGAAGACTTCAATTTTATTTGAGTTGTGATGTATTGTATTTTTATTACTTGTCATCGTTAGTTGTATTTAGATCTGGTAGTTATAAGAATGGCATGTCATTCTTATATAGTGGTAGTGGTAGTGTCCTTAGGGACTTCGATGAGAGACTCACTCTCTTCCATTGTACTTAAACGTTTTTGATTAATGAATTTTACCGGGTGCAGGATTACTCCCCTTTACCCAAAAAAAAATTGTACCTTCCAATCCATTGTCCCTAAACACTTGCTCACTTCATGAGAGCAATTGCCCTCTACATGATGATAGTCGTTGTCCCTAATGCTTGCACACTTGATAAGAGCAATTGTCACAAACATGATGAGATCCGTTGTCCCTAAAGGCTAGCTTTATGAGGGCAATTTGTCCCTCACATAATAAGAGCCGTTGTCCTAAAGGCTCACTTGTTGAGGGCAATTGTACCTTAGTTTATGGGATCTATTATCCCTAAACGCTTCCTCACTTGATAAGATCAATTGCCCTTTACATGATGATAGCCATTGTCCCTAATGCTTACGCACTCGATAAGAGCAATTGTCACTTACATGATGAGATCCGTTGTCCCTAAAGGCTAACTTTATGAGGACAATTTCACCCTTACATATTAAGTGCCATTATCGCAAAAGGCTCACTAGTTGAGAACAATTGTACCTTACTTAAAGGGATCCATTGTCCCTAAACACTTGCTCACTTGATGAGAGTAATTGCCCTTTACATGATGATAGTCGTTGTCCCTAATGCTTGCATACTCGATAAGAGCAATTGTCACTTACATGATGAGATCCGTTGTCCCAAAAGGCTAACTTTACGAGGGCAATTTGTCCCGTAAATAATAAGAGCCGTTGTCCCTAAAGTGTCACTTGTATAGAGCAATTGTCCATTACTTTATGGTATCCGTTGTCCCTATACACTTGCTCACTTCATGAGAGCAATTGCCCTTTACATGATGATAGCCATTGTCCCTAATGCTTACACACTCGATAAGAGCAATTGTCACTTACATGATGAGATCCGTTGTCCCTAAAGCCTAACTTTATGAGGGCAATTTTTCCCTTACATAATAAGAGCTGTTGTCTCTAAAGGCTCACTTACTGAGAGCAATTGTACCTTACTTTATGGGATCTATTGTCCCTAAACATTTGCTCACTCGATGAGAACAATTGCCCTTTTCATGATGATAGTCGTTGTCCCTAATGCTTGCACACTCGATAAGAGCAATTGTCACTTACATGATGAGATCCCTTGTCCCTAAAGGCTAACTTCATGAGGGCAATTTGTCTCTCACATAATAAGAGTCGTTGTCCCTAAAGGCTCACTTGTTGAGAGCAATTGTACCTTACTTTCTGGAATCCATTGTCCCTAAACACTTGCTCACTTCATGAGAGCAATTGCCCTCTACATGATGATAGTCGTTGTCCCTAATGCCTGCACACTTGATAAGAGCAATTGTCACAAACATGATGAGATCCGTTGTTCCTAAAGGCTAGCTTTATGACGGCAATTTGTCCCTTACATAATAAGAGCCGTTGTCCTAAAGGCTCACTTGTTGAGGGCAATTGTACCTTAGTTTATGGGATCTGTTATCCCTAAACGCTTCCTCACTTGATAAGATCAATTGCCCTTTACATGATGATAGCCATTGTCCCTAATGCTTACACACTCGATTTTAGCAATTGTCACTTACATGATGAAATCCTTTTTCCCTAAAGGCTAACTTTATGAGGACAATTTCACCCTTACATATTAAGAGCCATTATACCAAAAGGCCCACTTGTTGAGAACAATTGTACCTTACTTTCTGGAATCCATTGTCCCTAAACACTTGCTCACTTGATGAGAGCAATTGCCCTCGACATGATGATAGTCGTTGTCCCTAATGCTTGCACACTCGATAAGGGCAATTGTCACTGATATAATGAGATCCGTTGTCCCTATAGGCTAACTTTATTAAGGCAATTTTTCCCTTACATAATAAGAGCCGTTGTCCCTAAAGTGTCACTTGTTGAGAGCAGTTGTACCTTACTTTATGGTATCCGTTGTCCCTAAACACTTGCTCACTTGATGAGACCAATTGCCCTTTACATGATGATAGCTATTGTCCCTAATGCTTACATACTCAATAAGAGCAATTGTCACTTACATGATGAGATCCGTTGTCCCTAAAGCCTAACTTTATGAGGGCAATTTTTCCCTTACATAATAAGAGCCATTGTCCCTAATGGCTCAGTTATTGAGAGCAATTGTATCTTACTTTATGGGATCTATTGTCCTTAAACACTTGCTCACTTGGTGAGAACAATTGACCTTCACATGATGATAGTCGTTGTCCCTAATGCTTGCACACTCGATAAGAGCAATTGTCAGTTACATGATGAGATCCGCTGTCCCTAAAGGCTAACTTTATGAGGGCAATTTGTCCCTCACATAATAAGAGTCGTTGTCCCTAAAGGCTCACTTGTTGAGAGCAATTGTACCTTACTTTCTGGAATCCATTATCCCTAAACACTTGCTCACTTTAAGAGAGCAATTTCCCTCTACATGATGATAGTCGTTGTCCCTAATGCTTGCACACTCGATAAGAGCAATTGTCACTTACATGATGATATCCCTTGTCCCTAAAGGCTAACTTTATGAGGGCAATTTGTCTCTCACATAATAAGAGTCGTTGTCCCTAAAGGCTCACTTGTTGAGAGCAATTGTACCTTACTTTGCTCCTTTATTGGCTGCCGTGGTATTGATGGTGTTGTTCCTCGTTCATAGTCTATGACAAATATGTTACATTCGGATTAGTATTCTTATATTGGTTGCATTTGGGCAGCTTAGTGGTACGCAATTCTTGTCATAGTGCTTGGTTTTGTGTTCCAGCGTTAACAGTGATGATCCTGCTGATTTGCCTATTATTTTATGGATCATTATTGGGTATACTAGGAGTTGTGTTTCTGGTATGGTTGTCGTTGGAGCTGGGTGTTTGTTTATATTCGATCCAAGACCTGCTGAATTTTTCATCTTATTTGTTATTGTGGCGGGGTTGGCAAGCTTTGGAATCCGTTCAAAGTTGTGGCCAATTTTACGTAATCTTGTGATCGATGCTAATGGTTTTATGCATTTTGAAGTTATATGGCAGATTTTGATACCAATGGTTTTCATTCTAATCTAGGTTGCTTTTGGCAGCTCATGTGTATTCAATATCGTGTCATATTGGTTGTTGCATTATAACTTGATCATTGGTTTTCTTCATAAGTTTCTTTCAGATCCGTTGGAAGATTGGTTCAAGTTCTTATATGCTGGAAGATATGCTGGAGGTTAGGTCGTTTAGACCATGTTTATGCTTCGACTTTATTTGCTACGGAAGTCACTCTTATTAGGTTATTAGATTATGCTTTGCATAATACTAATAGAAGACGCAATTTGTTGAAGCTGGAAGTTCGCATGTTTATGATCTGGATCGCTAGGATGACTAAGAAGACTTCAATTTTATTTGAGTTGTGATGTATTGTATTTTTATTACTTGTCATCGTTAGTTGTATTTAGATCTGGTAGTTATAAGAATGGCATGTCATTCTTATATAGTGGTAGTGGTAGTGTCCTTAGGGACTTCGATGAGAGACTCACTCTCTTCCATTGTACTTAAACGTTTTTGATTAATGTATTTTACCGGGTGCAGGATTACTCCCCTTTACCCAAAAAAAAATTGTACCTTCCAATCCATTGTCCCTAAACACTTGCTCACTTCATGAGAGCAATTGCCCTCTACATGATGATAGTCGTTGTCCCTAATGCTTGCACACTTGATAAGAGCAATTGTCACAAACATGATGAGATCCGTTGTCCCTAAAGGCTAGCTTTATGAGGGCAATTTGTCCCTCACATAATAAGAGCCGTTGTCCTAAAGGCTCACTTGTTGAGGGCAATTGTACCTTAGTTTATGGGATCTGTTATCCCTAAACGCTTCCTCACTTGATAAGATCAATTGCCCTTTACATGATGATAGCCATTGTCCCTAATGCTTACACACTCGATTTGAGCAATTGTCACTTACATGATGAAATACTTTTTCCCTAAAGGCTAACTTTATGAGGACAATTTCACCCTTACATATTAAGAGCCATTATACCAAAAGGCCCACTTGTTGAGAACAATTGTACCTTACTTTCTGGAATCCATTGTCCCTAAACACTTGCTCACTTGATGAGAGCAATTGCCCTCTACATGATGATAGTCGTTGTCCCTAATGCTTGCACACTCGATAAGGGCAATTGTCACTGATATAATGAGATCCGTTGTCCCTATAGGCTAACTTTATTAAGGCAATTTTTCCCTTACATAATAAGAGCCGTTGTCCCTAAAGTGTCACTTGTTGAGAGCAGTTGTACCTTACTTTATGGTATCCGTTGTCCCTAAACACTTGCTCACTTGATGAGACCAATTGCCCTTTACATGATGATAGCTATTGTCCCTAATACTTACATACTCAATAAGAGCAATTGTCACTTACATGATGAGATCCGTTGTCCCTAAAGCCTAACTTTATGAGGGCAATTTTTCCCTTACATAATAAGAGCCGTTGTCCCTAATGGCTCAGTTATTGAGAGCAATTGTATCTTACTTTATGGGATCTATTGTCCTTAAACACTTGCTCACTTGGTGAGAACAATTGACCTTCACATGATGATAGTCGTTGTCCCTAATGCTTGCACACTCGATAAGAGCAATTGTCAGTTACATGATGAGATCCGCTGTCCCTAAAGGCTAACTTTATGAGGGCAATTTGTCCCTCACATAATAAGAGTCGTTGTCCCTAAAGGCTCACTTGTTGAGAGCAATTGTACCTTACTTTCTGGAATCCATTATCCCTAAACACTTGCTCACTTTAAGAGAGCAATTTCCCTCTACATGATGATAGTCGTTGTCCCTAATGCTTGCACACTCGATAAGAGCAATTGTCACTTACATGATGATATCCCTTGTCCCTAAAGGCTAACTTTATGAGGGCAATTTGTCTCTCACATAATAAGAGTCGTTGTCCCTAAAGGCTCACTTGTTGAGAGCAATTGTACCTTACTTTGCTCCTTTATTGGCTGCCGTGGTATTGATGGTGTTGTTCCTCGTTCATAGTTTATGACAAATATGTTACATTCGGATTAGTATTCTTATATTGGTTGCATTTGGGCAGCTTAGTGGTACGCAATTCTTGTCATAGTGCTTGGTTTTGTGTTCCAGCGTTAACAGTGATGATCCTGCTGATTTGCCTATTATTTTATGGATCATTATTGGGTATACTAGGAGTTGTGTTTCTGGTATGGTTGTCGTTGGAGCTGGGTGTTTGTTTATATTCGATCCAAGACCTGCTGAATTTTTCATCTTATTTGTTATTGTGGCGGGGTTGGCAAGCTTTGGAATCCGTTCAAAGTTGTGGCCAATTTTACGTAATCTTGTGATCGATGCTAATGGTTTTATGCATTTTGAAGTTATATGGCAGATTTTGATACCAATGGTTTTCATTCTAATCTAGGTTGCTTTTGGCAGCTCATGTGTATTCAATATCGTGTCATATTGGTTGTTGCATTATAACTTGATCATTGGTTTTCTTCATAAGTTTCTTTCAGATCCGTTGGAAGATTGGTTCAAGTTCTTATATGCTGGAAGATATGCTGGAGGTTAGGTCGTTTAGACCATGTTTATGCTTCGACTTTATTTGCTACGGAAGTCACTCTTATTAGGTTATTAGATTATGCTTTGCATAATACTAATAGAAGACGCAATTTGTTGAAGCTGGAAGTTCGCATGTTTATGATCTGGATCGCTAGGATGACTAAGAAGACTTCAATTTTATTTGAGTTGTGATGTATTGTATTTTTATTACTTGTCATCGTTAGTTGTATTTAGATCTGGTAGTTATAAGAATGGCATGTCATTCTTATATAGTGGTAGTGGTAGTGTCCTTAGGGACTTCGATGAGAGACTCACTCTCTTCCATTGTACTTAAACGTTTTTGATTAATGTATTTTACCGGGTGCAGGATTACTCCCCTTTACCCAAAAAAAAATTGTACCTTCCAATCCATTGTCCCTAAACACTTGCTCACTTCATGAGAGCAATTGCCCTCTACATGATGATAGTCGTTGTCCCTAATGCTTGCACACTTGATAAGAGCAATTGTCACAAACATGATGAGATCCGTTGTCCCTAAAGGCTAGCTTTATGAGGGCAATTTGTCCCTCACATAATAAGAGCCGTTGTCCTAAAGGCTCACTTGTTGAGGGCAATTGTACCTTAGTTTATGGGATCTGTTATCCCTAAACGCTTCCTCACTTGATAAGATCAATTGCCCTTTACATGATGATAGCCATTGTCCCTAATGCTTACACACTCGATTTGAGCAATTGTCACTTACATGATGAAATACTTTTTCCCTAAAGGCTAACTTTATGAGGACAATTTCACCCTTACATATTAAGAGCCATTATACCAAAAGGCCCACTTGTTGAGAACAATTGTACCTTACTTTCTGGAATCCATTGTCCCTAAACACTTGCTCACTTGATGAGAGCAATTGCCCTCTACATGATGATAGTCGTTGTCCCTAATGCTTGCACACTCGATAAGGGCAATTGTCACTGATATAATGAGATCCGTTGTCCCTATAGGCTAACTTTATTAAGGCAATTTTTCCCTTACATAATAAGAGCCGTTGTCCCTAAAGTGTCACTTGTTGAGAGCAGTTGTACCTTACTTTATGGTATCCGTTGTCCCTAAACACTTGCTCACTTGATGAGACCAATTGCCCTTTACATGATGATAGCTATTGTCCCTAATACTTACATACTCAATAAGAGCAATTGTCACTTACATGATGAGATCCGTTGTCCCTAAAGCCTAACTTTATGAGGGCAATTTTTCCCTTACATAATAAGAGCCGTTGTCCCTAATGGCTCAGTTATTGAGAGCAATTGTATCTTACTTTATGGGATCTATTGTCCTTAAACACTTGCTCACTTGGTGAGAACAATTGACCTTCACATGATGATAGTCGTTGTCCCTAATGCTTGCACACTCGATAAGAGCAATTGTCAGTTACATGATGAGATCCGCTGTCCCTAAAGGCTAACTTTATGAGGGCAATTTGTCCCTCACATAATAAGAGTCGTTGTCCCTAAAGGCTCACTTGTTGAGAGCAATTGTACCTTACTTTCTGGAATCCATTATCCCTAAACACTTGCTCACTTTAAGAGAGCAATTTCCCTCTACATGATGATAGTCGTTGTCCCTAATGCTTGCACACTCGATAAGAGCAATTGTCACTTACATGATGATATCCCTTGTCCCTAAAGGCTAACTTTATGAGGGCAATTTGTCTCTCACATAATAAGAGTCGTTGTCCCTAAAGGCTCACTTGTTGAGAGCAATTGTACCTTACTTTGCTCCTTTATTGGCTGCCGTGGTATTGATGGTGTTGTTCCTCGTTCATAGTTTATGACAAATATGTTACATTCGGATTAGTATTCTTATATTGGTTGCATTTGGGCAGCTTAGTGGTACGCAATTCTTGTCATAGTGCTTGGTTTTGTGTTCCAGCGTTAACAGTGATGATCCTGCTGATTTGCCTATTATTTTATGGATCATTATTGGGTATACTAGGAGTTGTGTTTCTGGTATGGTTGTCGTTGGAGCTGGGTGTTTGTTTATATTCGATCCAAGACCTGCTGAATTTTTCATCTTATTTGTTATTGTGGCGGGGTTGGCAAGCTTTGGAATCCGTTCAAAGTTGTGGCCAATTTTACGTAATCTTGTGATCGATGCTAATGGTTTTATGCATTTTGAAGTTATATGGCAGATTTTGATACCAATGGTTTTCATTCTAATCTAGGTTGCTTTTGGCAGCTCATGTGTATTCAATATCGTGTCATATTGGTTGTTGCATTATAACTTGATCATTGGTTTTCTTCATAAGTTTCTTTCAGATCCGTTGGAAGATTGGTTCAAGTTCTTATATGCTGGAAGATATGCTGGAGGTTAGGTCGTTTAGACCATGTTTATGCTTCGACTTTATTTGCTACGGAAGTCACTCTTATTAGGTTATTAGATTATGCTTTGCATAATACTAATAGAAGACGCAATTTGTTGAAGCTGGAAGTTCGCATGTTTATGATCTGGATCGCTAGGATGACTAAGAAGACTTCAATTTTATTTGAGTTGTGATGTATTGTATTTTTATTACTTGTCATCGTTAGTTGTATTTAGATCTGGTAGTTATAAGAATGGCATGTCATTCTTATATAGTGGTAGTGGTAGTGTCCTTAGGGACTTCGATGAGAGACTCACTCTCTTCCATTGTACTTAAACGTTTTTGATTAATGTATTTTACCGGGTGCAGGATTACTCCCCTTTACCCAAAAAAAAATTGTACCTTCCAATCCATTGTCCCTAAACACTTGCTCACTTCATGAGAGCAATTGCCCTCTACATGATGATAGTCGTTGTCCCTAATGCTTGCACACTTGATAAGAGCAATTGTCACAAACATGATGAGATCCGTTGTCCCTAAAGGCTAGCTTTATGAGGGCAATTTGTCCCTCACATAATAAGAGCCGTTGTCCTAAAGGCTCACTTGTTGAGGGCAATTGTACCTTAGTTTATGGGATCTGTTATCCCTAAACGCTTCCTCACTTGATAAGATCAATTGCCCTTTACATGATGATAGCCATTGTCCCTAATGCTTACACACTCGATTTGAGCAATTGTCACTTACATGATGAAATACTTTTTCCCTAAAGGCTAACTTTATGAGGACAATTTCACCCTTACATATTAAGAGCCATTATACCAAAAGGCCCACTTGTTGAGAACAATTGTACCTTACTTTCTGGAATCCATTGTCCCTAAACACTTGCTCACTTGATGAGAGCAATTGCCCTCTACATGATGATAGTCGTTGTCCCTAATGCTTGCACACTCGATAAGGGCAATTGTCACTGATATAATGAGATCCGTTGTCCCTATAGGCTAACTTTATTAAGGCAATTTTTCCCTTACATAATAAGAGCCGTTGTCCCTAAAGTGTCACTTGTTGAGAGCAGTTGTACCTTACTTTATGGTATCCGTTGTCCCTAAACACTTGCTCACTTGATGAGACCAATTGCCCTTTACATGATGATAGCTATTGTCCCTAATACTTACATACTCAATAAGAGCAATTGTCACTTACATGATGAGATCCGTTGTCCCTAAAGCCTAACTTTATGAGGGCAATTTTTCCCTTACATAATAAGAGCCGTTGTCCCTAATGGCTCAGTTATTGAGAGCAATTGTATCTTACTTTATGGGATCTATTGTCCTTAAACACTTGCTCACTTGGTGAGAACAATTGACCTTCACATGATGATAGTCGTTGTCCCTAATGCTTGCACACTCGATAAGAGCAATTGTCAGTTACATGATGAGATCCGCTGTCCCTAAAGGCTAACTTTATGAGGGCAATTTGTCCCTCACATAATAAGAGTCGTTGTCCCTAAAGGCTCACTTGTTGAGAGCAATTGTACCTTACTTTCTGGAATCCATTATCCCTAAACACTTGCTCACTTTAAGAGAGCAATTTCCCTCTACATGATGATAGTCGTTGTCCCTAATGCTTGCACACTCGATAAGAGCAATTGTCACTTACATGATGATATCCCTTGTCCCTAAAGGCTAACTTTATGAGGGCAATTTGTCTCTCACATAATAAGAGTCGTTGTCCCTAAAGGCTCACTTGTTGAGAGCAATTGTACCTTACTTTGCTCCTTTATTGGCTGCCGTGGTATTGATGGTGTTGTTCCTCGTTCATAGTCTATGACAAATATGTTACATTCGGATTAGTATTCTTATATTGGTTGCATTTGGGCAGCTTAGTGGTACGCAATTCTTGTCATAGTGCTTGGTTTTGTGTTCCAGCGTTAACAGTGATGATCCTGCTGATTTGCCTATTATTTTATGGATCATTATTGGGTATACTAGGAGTTGTGTTTCTGGTATGGTTGTCGTTGGAGCTGGGTGTTTGTTTATATTCGATCCAAGACCTGCTGAATTTTTCATCTTATTTGTTATTGTGGCGGGGTTGGCAAGCTTTGGAATCCGTTCAAAGTTGTGGCCAATTTTACGTAATCTTGTGATCGATGCTAATGGTTTTATGCATTTTGAAGTTATATGGCAGATTTTGATACCAATGGTTTTCATTCTAATCTAGGTTGCTTTTGGCAGCTCATGTGTATTCAATATCGTGTCATATTGGTTGTTGCATTATAACTTGATCATTGGTTTTCTTCATAAGTTTCTTTCAGATCCGTTGGAAGATTGGTTCAAGTTCTTATATGCTGGAAGATATGCTGGAGGTTAGGTCGTTTAGACCATGTTTATGCTTCGACTTTATTTGCTACGGAAGTCACTCTTATTAGGTTATTAGATTATGCTTTGCATAATACTAATAGAAGACGCAATTTGTTGAAGCTGGAAGTTCGCATGTTTATGATCTGGATCGCTAGGATGACTAAGAAGACTTCAATTTTATTTGAGTTGTGATGTATTGTATTTTTATTACTTGTCATCGTTAGTTGTATTTAGATCTGGTAGTTATAAGAATGGCATGTCATTCTTATATAGTGGTAGTGGTAGTGTCCTTAGGGACTTCGATGAGAGACTCACTCTCTTCCATTGTACTTAAACGTTTTTGATTAATGTATTTTACCGGGTGCAGGATTACTCCCCTTTACACAAAAAAAAATTGTACCTTCCAATCCATTGTCCCTAAACACTTGCTCACTTCACGAGAGCAATTGCCCTCTATATGATGATAGTCGTTGTCCCTAATGCTTGCACACTTGATAAGAGCAATTGTCACAAACATGATGAGATCCGTTGTCCCTAAAGGCTAGCTTTATGAGGGCAATTTGTCCCTCACATAATAAGAGCCGTTGTCCTAAAGGCTCACTTGTTGAGGGCAATTGTACCTTAGTTTTTGGGATCTATTATCCCTAAACGCTTCCTCACTTGATAAGATCAATTGCCCTTTACATGATGATAGCCATTGTCCCTAATGCTTACGCACTCGATAAGAGCAATTGTCACTTACATGATGAGATCCGTTGTCCCTAAAGGCTAACTTTATGAGGACAATTTCACCCTTACATATTAAGTGCCATTATCGCAAAAGGCTCACTAGTTGAGAACAATTGTACCTTACTTAAAGGGATCCATTGTCCCTAAACACTTGCTCACTTGATGAGAGTAATTGCCCTTTACATGATGATAGTCGTTGTCCCTAATGCTTGCATACTCGATAAGAGCAATTGTCACAAACATGATGAGATCCGTTGTCCCTAAAGGCTAGCTTTATGAGGGCAATTTGTCCCTCACATAATAAGAGTCGTTGTCCCTAAAGGCTCACTTGTTGAGAGCAATTGTACCTTACTTTCTGGAATCCATTATCCCTAAACACTTGCTCACTTTAAGAGAGCAATTTCCCTCTACATGATGATAGTCGTTGTCCCTAATGCTTGCACACTCGATAAGAGCAATTGTCACTTACATGATGATATCCCTTGTCCCTAAAGGCTAACTTTATGAGGGCAATTTGTCTCTCACATAATAAGAGTCGTTGTCCCTAAAGGCTCACTTGTTGAGAGCAATTGTACCTTACTTTGCTCCTTTATTGGCTGCCGTGGTATTGATGGTGTTGTTCCTCGTTCATAGTCTATGACAAATATGTTACATTCGGATTAGCATTCTTATATTGGTTGCATTTGGGCAGCTTAGTGGTACGCAATTCTTGTCATAGTGCTTGGTTTTGTGTTCCAGCGTTAACAGTGATGATCCTGCTGATTTGCCTATTATTTTATGGATCATTATTGGGTATACTAGGAGTTGTGTTTCTGGTATGGTTGTCGTTGGAGCTGGGTGTTTGTTTATATTCGATCCAAGACCTGCTGAATTTTTCATCTTATTTGTTATTGTGGCGGGGTTGGCAAGCTTTGGAATCCGTTCAAAGTTGTGGCCAATTTTACGTAATCTTGTGATCGATGCTAATGGTTTTATGCATTTTGAAGTTATATGGCAGATTTTGATACCAATGGTTTTCATTCTAATCTTGGTTGCTTTTGGCAGCTCATGTGTATTCAATATCGTGTCATATTGGTTGTTGCATTATAACTTGATCATTGGTTTTCTTCATAAGTTTCTTTCGGATCCGTTGGAAGATTGGTTCAAGTTCTTATATGCTGGAAGATATGCTGGAGGTTAGGTCGTTTAGACCATGTTTATGCTTCGACTTTATTTGCTACGGAAGTCACTCTTATTAGGTTATTAGATTATGCTTTGCATAATACTAATAGAAGACGCAATTTGTTGAAGCTGGAAGTTCGCATGTTTATGATCTGGATCGCTAGGATGACTAAGAAGACTTCAATTTTATTTGAGTTGTGATGTATTGTATTTTTATTACTTGTCATCGTTAGTTGTATTTAGATCTGGTAGTTATAAGAATGGCATGTCATTCTTATATAGTGGTAGTGGTAGTATCCTTAGGGACTTCGATGAGAGACTCACTCTCTTCCATTGTACTTAAACGTTTTTGATTAATGTATTTTACTGGGTGCAGGATTACTCCCCTTTACCCAAAAAGAAATTGTACCTTCCAATCCATTATCCCTAAACACTTGCTCACTTCATGAGAGCAATTGCCCTCTACATGATGATAGTCGTTGTCCCTAATGCTTGCACACTTGATAAGAGCAATTGTCACAAACATGATGAGATCCGTTGTCCCTAAAGGCTAGCTTTATGAGGGCAATTTGTCCCTCACATAATAAGAGCCGTTGTCCTAAAGGCTCACTTGTTGAGGGCAATTGTACCTTAGTTTATGGGATCTGTTATCCCTAAACGCTTCCTCACTTGATAAGATCAATTGCCCTTTACATGATGATAGCCATTGTCCCTAATGCTTACGCACTCGATAAGAGCAATTGTCACTTACATGATGAGATCCGTTGTCCCTAAAGGCTAAATTTATGAGGACAATTTCACCCTTACATATTAAGTGCCATTATCGCAAAAGGCTCACTAGTTGAGAACAATTGTACCTTACTTAAAGGGATCCATTGTCCCTAAACACTTGCTCACTTGATGAGAGTAATTGCCCTTTACATGATGATAGTCATTGTCCCTAATGCTTGCATACTCGATAAGAGCAATTGTCACTTACATGATGAGATCCGTTGTCCCTAAAGGCTAACTTTATGAGGGCAATTTGTCCCGTAAATAATAAGAGCCGTTGTCCCTAAAGTGTCACTTGTATAGAGCAATTGTCCATTACTTTATGGTATCCGTTGTCCCTATATACTTGCTCACTTCATGAGAGCAATTGCCCTTTACATGATGATAGCCATTGTCCCTAATGCTTACACACTCGATAAGAGCAATTGTCACTTACATGATGAGATCCGTTGTCCCTAAAGCCTAACCTTATGAGGGCAATTTTTCCCTTACATAATAAGAGCCGTTGTCTCTAAAGGCTCACTTACTGAGAGCAATTGTACCTTACTTTATGGGATCTATTGTCCCTAAACATTTGCTCACTTGATGAGAACAATTGCCCTTTTCATGATGATAGTCGTTGTCCCTAATGCTTGCACACTCGATAAGAGCAATTGTCACTTACATGATGAGATCCCTTGTCCCTAAAGGCTAACTTCATGAGGGCAATTTGTCTCTCACATAATAAGAGTCGTTGTCCCTAAAGGCTCACTTGTTGAGAGCAATTGTACCTTACTTTCTGGAATCCATTGTCCCTAAACACTTGCTCACTTCATGAGAGCAATTGCCCTCTACATGATGATAGTCGTTGTCCCTAATGCCTGCACACTTGATAAGAGCAATTGTCACAAACATGATGAGATCCGTTGTCCCTAAAGGCTAGCTTTATGAGGGCAATTTGTCCCTTACATAATAAGAGCCGTTGTCCTAAAGGCTCACTTGTTGAGGGCAATTGTACCTTAGTTTATGGGATCTGTTATCCCTAAACGCTTCCTCACTTGATAAGATCAATTGCCCTTTACATGATGATAGCCATTGTCCCTAATGCTTACACACTCGATTTGAGCAATTGTCACTTACATGATGAAATCCTTTTTCCCTAAAGGCTAACTTTATGAGGACAATTTAACCCTTACATATTAAAAGCCATTATACCAAAAGGCCCACTTGTTGAGAACAATTGTACCTTACTTTCTGGAATCCATTGTCCCTAATGCTTACACACTCGATTTGAGCAATTGTCATTTACATGATCAAATCCTTTTTCCCTAAAGGCTAACTTTATGAGGACAATTTCACCCTTACATATTAAGAGCCATTATACCAAAAGGCCCACTTGTTGAGAACAATTGTACCTTACTTTCTGGAATCCATTGTCCCTAAACACTTGCTCACTTGATGAGAGCAATTGCCCTCTACATGATGATAGTCGTTGTCCCTAATGCTTGCACACTCGATAAGGGCAATTGTCACTGAGATAATGAGATCCGTTGTCCCTAAAGGCTAACTTTATTAAGGCAATTTTTCCCTTACATAATAAGAGCCGTTGTCTCTAAAGGCTCACTTACTGAGAGCAATTGTACCTTACTTTATGGGATCTATTGTCCCTAAACATTTGCTCACTTGATGAGAACAATTGCCCTTTTCATGATGATAGTCGTTGTCCCTAATGCTTGCACACTCGATAAGAGCAATTGTCACTTACTTGATGAGATCCCTTGTCCCTAAAGGCTAACTTCATGAGGGCAATTTGTCTCTCACATAATAAGAGTCGTTGTCCCTAAAGGCTCACTTGTTGAGAGCAATTGTACCTTACTTTCTGGAATCCATTTTCCCTAAACACTTGCTCACTTCATGAGAGCAATTGCCCTATACATGGTGATAGTCGTTGTCGCTAATGCCTGCACACTTGATAAGAGCAATTGTCACAAACATGATGAGATCTGTTGTCCCTAAAGGCTAGCTTTATGAGCGCAATTTGTCCCTTACATAATAAGAGCCGTTGTCCTAAAGGCTAACTTGTTGAGGGCAATTTACCATAGTTTATGGGATCTGTTATCCCTAAACGCTTCCTCACTTGATAAGATCAATTGCCCTTTACATGATGATAGCCATTGTCCCTAATGCTTACACACTCGATTTGAGCAATTGTCACTTACATGATGAAATCCTTTTTCCCTAAAGGCTAACTTTATGAGGACAATTTCACCCTTACATATTAAGAGCCATTATACCAAAAGGCCCACTTGTTGAGAACAATTGTACCTTACTTTCTGGAATCCATTGTCCCTAAACACTTGCTCACTTGATGAGAGCAATTGCCCTCTACATGATGATAGTCGTTGTCCCTAATGCTTGCACACTCGATAAGGACAATTGTCACTGACATAATGAGATCCGTTGTCCCTAAAGGCTAACTTTAGTAAGGCAATTTTTCCCTTACATAATAAGAGCCGTTGTCCCTAAAGTGTCACTTGTTGAGAGCAGTTGTACCTTACTTTATGGTATCCGTTGTCCCTAAACACTTGCTCACTTGATGAGAGCAATTGCCCTTTACATGATGATAGCTATTGTCCCTAATGCTTACATACTCAATAAGAGCAATTGTCACTTACATGATGAGATCCGTTGTCCCTAAAGCCTAACTTTATGAGGGCAATTTTTCCCTTACATAATAAGAGCCGTTGTCCCTAATGGCTCAGTTATTGAGAGCAATTGTATCTTACTTTATGGGATCTATTGTCCTTAAACACTTGCTCACTTGATGAGAACAATTGACCTTTACATGATGATAGTCGTTGTCCCTAATGCTTGCACACTCGATAAGAGCAATTGTCAGTTACATGATGAGATAAGCTGTCCCTAAAGGCTAACTTTATGAGGGCAATTTGTCCCTCACATAATAAGAGTCGTTGTCCCTAAAGGCTCACTTGTTGAGAGCAATTGTACCTTACTTTCTGGAATCCATTATCCCTAAACACTTGCTCACTTTAAGAGAGCAATTTCCCTCTACATGATGATAGTCGTTGTCCCTAATGCTTGCACACTCGATAAGAGCAATTGTCACTTACATGATGATATCCCTTGTCCCTAAAGGCTAACTTTATGAGGGCAATTTGTCTCTCACAGAATAAGAGTCGTTGTCCCTAAAGGCTCACTTGTTGAGAGCAATTGTACCTTACTTTCTGGAATCCATTGTCCCTAAATACTTGCTCACTTCATGAGAGCAATTGCCCTCTACATGATGATAGTCGTTGTCCCTAATGCTTGCACACTTGATAAGAGCAATTGTCACAAACATGATGAGATCCGTTGTCCCTAAAGGCTAGCTTTATGAGGGCAATTTGTCCCTCACATAATAAGAGCCGTTGTCCTAAAGGCTCACATGTTGAGGGCAATTGTACCTTACTTTCTGGAATCCATTGTCCCTAAACACTTGCTCACTTGATGAGAGAAATTGCCCTCTACATGATGATAGTCGTTGTCCCTAATGCTTGCACACTCGATAAGGGCAATTGTCACTGACATAATGAGATCCGTTGTCCCTAAAGGCTAACTTTATTAAGGCAATTTTTCCCTTACATAATAAGAGCCGTTGTCCCTAAAGTGTCACTTGTTGAGAGCAGTTGTCCCTAAACACTTGCTCACTTGATGAGACCAATTGCCCTTTACATGATGATAGCTATTGTCCCTAATGCTTACACACTCGATAAGAGGAATTGTCACTTTATGAGGGCAATTTTTCCCTTACATAATAAGAGCCGTTGTCCCTAATGGCTCAGTTATTGAGAGCAATTGTATCTTACTTTATGGGATCTATTGTCCTTAAACACTTGCTCACTTGATGAGAACAATTGACCTTTACATGATGATAGTCGTTGTCCCTAATGCTTGCACACTCGATAAGAGCAATTGTCAGTTACATGATGAGATCCGTTGTCCCTAAAGGCTAACTTTGTGAGGGCAATTTGTCCCTCACATAATAAGAGTCGTTGTCCCTAAAGGCTCACTTTTTGAGAGCAATTGTACCTTACTTTCTGGAATCCATTATCCCTAAACACTTGCTCACTTTAAGAGAGCAATTGCCCTCTACATGATGATAGTCGTTGTCCCTAATGCTTGCACACTCGATAAGATCAATTGTCACTGACATGATGAGATCCGTTGTCCCTAAAGGCTAACTTTATGACGGCAATTTGTCCCTCACGTAATAAGAGTCGTTGTCCTAAAGGCTCACTTGTTGAAGGCAATTGTACCTTAGTTTATGGGATCCGTTGTCCCTAAATGCTTCCTCACATGATAAGATCAATTTCCCTTTACATGATGATAGCCATTGTCCCTAATGCTTACGCACTCGATAAGAGCAATTGTCACTTACATGATGAGATCCGTTGTCCCTAAAGGCTAACTTTATGAGGACAATTTCACCCTTACATATTAAGTGCCATTATCGCAAAAGGCTCACTAGTTGAGAACAATTGTACCTTACTTAAAGGGATCCATTGTCCCTAAACACTTGCTCACTTGATGAGAGTAATTGCCCATTACATGATGATAGTCGTTGAGATCCGTTGTCCCTAAAGTGTCACTTGTATACTCGATAAGAGCAATTGTCACTTGCATGATGAGATCCGTTGTCCCTAAAGGCTAACTTTATGAGGGCAATTTGTCCCGTAAATAATAAGAGCCGTTGTCCCTAAACACTTGCTCACTTCATGACAGCAATTGCCCTTTACATGATGATAGCCATTGTCCCTAATGCTTACACACTCGATAAGAGCAATTGTCACTTACATGATGAGATCCGTTGTCCCTAAAGCCTTACTTTATGGGGGCAATTTTTCCCTTACATAATAAGAGCCGTTGTCCCTAAAGGCTCACTTACTGAGAGAAATTGTACCTTACTTTATGGGATCTATTGTCCCTAAACATTTGCTCACTTGATGAGAACAATTGCCCTTTTCATGATGATAGTCGTTGTCCCTAATGCTTGCACACTCGATAAGAGCAATTGTCACTTACATGATGAGATCCCTTGTCCATAAAGGCTAACTTTATGAGGGCAACTTGTCTCTCACATAATAAGAGTCGTTGTCCCTAAAGGCTCACTTGTTGAGAGCAATTGTACCATACTTTCTGGAATCCATTGTCCCTAAACACTTGCTCACTTGATGAGAGCAATTGCCCTCTACATGATGATAGTCGTTGTCCCTAATGCTTGCATACTCGATAAGAGCAATTGTCTCAAACATGATGAGATCCGTTGTCCCTAAAGGCTAGCCTTATGAGGGCAATTTCTCCCTCACATAATAAGAGCCTTTGTCCTAAAGGCTCACTTGTTGAGGGCAATTGTACCTTAGTTTATGGGATGTGTTATCCCTAAACGCTTCCTCACTTGATAAGATCAATTGCCCTTTACATGATGATAGCCATTGTCCCTAATGCTTACACACTCGATAAGAGCAATTGTCACTTACATGATGAGATCCGTTGTCCCTAAAGGCTAACTTTATGAGGACAATTTCACCCTTACATATTAAGAGCCATTATACCAAAAGGCCCACTTGTTGAGAACAATTGTACCTTACTTTCTGGAATCCATTGTCCCTAAACACTTGCTCACTTGATGAGAGCAATTGCCCTCTACATGATGATAGTCGTTGTCCCTAATGCTTGCACACTCGATAAGAGCAATTGTCACTGACATAATGAGATCCGTTGTCCCTAAAGGCTAACTTTATTAAGGCAATTTTTCCTTACATAATAAGAGCCGTTGTCCCTAAAGTGTCACTTGTTGAGAGCAGTTGTACCTTACTTTATGGTATCCGTTGTCCCTAAACACTTGCTCACTTGATGAGAGCAATTGCCCTTTACATGATGATAGCTATTATCCCTAATGCTTACACACTCGATAAGAGTAATTGTCACTTACATGATGAGATCCGTTGTCCCTAAAGCCTAACTTTGTGAGGGCAATTTTTCCCTTACGTAATAAGAGCCGTTGTCCCTAAAGGCTCAGTTATTGAGAGCAATTGTATCTTACTTTATGGGATCTATTGTCCCTAAACACTTGCTCACTTGATGAGAACAATTGCCCTTTACATGATGATAGTCGTTCTCCCTAATGCTTGCACACTCGATAAGAGCAATTGTCAGTTACATGATGAGATCCGTTGTCCCTTAAGGCTAACTTTATGAGGGCAATTTGTCCCTCACATAATAAGAGTCGTTGTCCCTAAAGGCTCACTTCTTGAGAGCAATTGTACCTTACTTTCTGGAATCCATTGTCCCTAAACACTTGCTCACTTTATGAGAGCAATTGCCCTCTACATGATGATAGTCGTTGTCCCTAATACTTGCACACTCGATAAGAGCAATTGTCAATGACATGATGAGATCCGTTGTCCCTAAAGGCTAACTTTATGAGGGCAATTTGTCCCTCACGTAATAAGAGCCATTGTCCTAAAGGCTCACTTGTTGAGGGCAATTGTACCTTAGTTTATGGTATCCGTTGTCCCTAAATGCTTTTTTTTTGGGTAAAAGGGATTCACCCTGGCAAAATATATTAATCACAAAAATAGTATAAGTACAGTGGAATGTGGCAGAAGTACCACATTAACCTCAAGCAATCGCTTGAACAACCACTACCAACTAAACGCTTGTGACATGCCACAAAGCGAAAAAACTAGGAACATACAATAACTAGAACTCCAATAGGAAACCTCCAACGCATGAAACATGAGTCACCATACTTATCCCCACGCTGCTTCGAAGGAGATTGATGAATCAAATGAGACTGCCTCCTTAAAAACCTCTCCAAGAAAAAACCCGTGGGAAAAACCTTGGAGTAGGGAAAAAAGAGTACAGCTCTCACTTGAATCTCCAACGAACAATCCAACATGCCCCAAGCAACTTCCAAAGAGAACACATCAACAAGCATCGGCCCAAACTCAAAAGAAAAATACGACATCAATGATGCATAAGAGAAGGGGGCAACTTCCACACACGAACGAGATCAACCACATTCGCCGTCTTCTTAAACCTGCACGTGAGAAGCTTCAACCGAACCGTGGACTTGATTACATCAACGACTTGAGCTTCTGATCTAAATTGCTTCTTGAAAATCCGGCTGTTCCTTTCTTGCCATATAAAATAAGAAGTGGCAGCAAATAAAAGCTTAGAAACAATGCTCCGAACAGACCTTGATTTAGCCGCCATAATAAGAGAATGAACAATATCATCTAACGACGAAGGCAATGAGCTAAAACCAGCATACAACTTCAACGAGCTCCATACCTGCATAGAATACACACACTCAAAGAAAAGATGGTCATGAGAATCAGGTTGCATCCTACAAAGAGGACACAACAACGGGTCCGCATTATAAGCCTCATGATGTCTAATCAAATCTTGAGTCCGTAACCGCCTTTTCATAACTAACCACAAATGAAATGCATGTCTCGGAATCCGATGAGAAAACCAAACCAGGTGATACCAATCAACATTAATATCCCGAGACCTAATGCAATCCCAAACCAAAGAAACCGAAAACGGTCTAAACACCCCATCACTAGAACGCCACCATAACGAATCATCCATATTATCAACCAACTGAGGAACAGAAAGAGAACCAATAACGGGGTAACGAACCATCCAATTATTCGGCCAAGCCCACCCATTAGAAGTAATGATCTCCCGAACAGTAGTATTAGGATTAAAACCAGCCCGATGAATATCACGATTAGAAATAATACGAGAAATAGGACTAAGCAAACACCATGAATCAAACCATGCTGAAACCTTGGAACCATCACCTAATTTATACCATATAAAATGGCGAACAAGGGGTCTAAGCTGGAGAATTTTACGCCAACTCCAAGTCATATTACCACGACAAGGAATATCCCAAAAATTACGCCCCCTAAGCTTATAAGCGTGAATCCACCTAACCCAAAGGGACTCCTTACCAGTTACAATACTCCCAATATGTGTAGTGATCAACGCATTATTAAAAGTATCCAACCTCCGAATCCCAAGCCCACCTTCTTGTTTAGGAAGACAAACAACCTCCCATGCAACTTTAGATTTACCCTTATGCCCGTCACCATTACCCCACAAAAAACCCCTCATAAGCTGTTCTAGATCAAGAATAATGCGTGAAGGAAGGATAAACACCGAAGCCCAATAAATATGCATAGAAGACAGCACAGATTGAATAAGTTGAAGCCTACCAGCAAAAGATAGAGATTTATTCTTCCAATCCTTAATACGATTAGACAACTTCTCAACCAACTCCTTGCAATCTCTAAAAATCAGCCTAGTAGTAACCAAAGGAACGCCCAAATACTTAACGGGAAGGCTCCCTTCAACAAACGAAATCACCTGTAAAATAGCAAGCTTGACATGGTTACAAACATTACAAAAATATGCAGTGCTCTTTGTCAAACTTGGAGTAAGGCCAGAAACATGTTTAAACTCGTCCAACGCCTCCATAATAGAAAAAGAGAAGGGAAATTATCAAGTGTTACAAACCCTAAATCGTCTCTCTCTCTCTGTTGAAATCCGGCCGCCACTTCTCTTCAACTTCCGGCCAAAAACTAATCTACAAACGTCCTCTCTACCCTTCATTGGGTATGCAATACGTTTTGTAGATTGTGTTTATAATTTTTTGAAGTGGCGGCTGGTGCTTTGGTGTATTGACGAAACCCTAGCATCAATAACTTTTAATAGCGATTGCCCTCTTGGGTAATCGTTGTATCTTGGGTATCTTATTCGATCTTAAGAATACCCTATGATCTGCTGTTTTGGGGTTGTCTTTGTTTTATATAACGATTTGCTATTATGGTTATCTTTCCTAATCGTTATTGGTTATTATGGGAGATCTGAAGCTGATACTTAACCGACTTATATCCATTATATGGATAGATCGTTGTCTAGGATTTTAATGAATGAATCCCTAGTTTAGGGTTTCGTATTTTTCAGTTTTGATTGGTCCTGCTGTTGGGTTGATTCCTGCACGCTCATGTATATTCGACTTTATGCAAGTTAGATTGACTCATCTATTGTTTCCTGTATGTCGATCTGATGATCGTTTGTGGTTCTGGTTTGTGATGTTTATCGTTATAAGTGGGTTTAGAGAGAGGGTTGGTGTCTATGGCTCTTTTCACACTCATCATGTGGCTTTTTCCTGTTTCGATTATGGGTGTGAAAGAGGTGCTGGTTCATGGTTTTTAGGGGTTGTTTATACCCAAATCCATGATTGTTTCATTGTCTTGTTCGTCGGATAGGACAAGATATTGGCAAGTTAGAGTTTTGTAAAACCCTATTAATCGTTATAATTGGTCTTGCTGCTGGTCGTTATTGATGTTGCTTCGGATCTATTATATCTGGTTATGGTTGTTAGGGCGTTGTTATGCCCTATTTTTTTTGTTGTAGGCGACCTGGTTTGGATGCGGTGTATGTTTATGGGTCGTTCCTTCATTCTGATTGCTTCATATCACAGGATGCTGCTGATTCGTTTTTTATGTGCTCTTGTGGTTGGTGGTTTGCTGCAAGTTAGGGTTCGTAAAAACCGTATGATCGTCACACACTGGTCCTTATGCTTTCTGCTGCTGGATTCATTGTTGATGTAGTTGCTGCTGGTCACAAGACCTGGTGCTGTTCCGCTTATCGATTTAGGTTTGTGATCATTTGCATGGAAGTTAGGGTTTTGATAAACCCTATGGTCGTCATAAGGGTTTGGGAAACTCTATGTTGGTTCATCATGGTCCTTACGCTGCTATGTTGTTTTGATTTTGATGATGAGAGTGCTGGTTTGGTATGGGTTATTATTCGTATCATTCCATGGTGTGGTCTGTAAGCCGAGTTACTGGCTTTATTTGATCGATACCTTATGATTGTAAGTTAGGGTTTGTTCAAAACTCTATTTCTCGTCCATGGCAATTCTGGTTCGATTGGATTTCAATCTCTCTTCTTGTTTTAGAGGATGCTGAAGATGTACGAATCATGCTAATGGTTGGATTTGTGATCGGTGCTGGTGGTTAGGGTTTGGGAAACCCTATGTCGGTTCATCGGTCCTTGTGCTGCTGCTTATGGATGGTCGTCTATGGCAGGCTGCTACATGGAAAGTTTGGACTTCTATGACGACTTTGAAGAATCAAGTTTTTACTTGGCTAGCATTTAATTGTTATTTTTTATAGTCATTGTAGTTTTTGTTCAATGTAAGTTTATGTTCAATGTTTTGGTCAGTTGTGCATGTTAGTTTTAAGAATGGTATGTCATTCTTAGATAGGTGTCTTGTAAGTGTCCTAAGGGACTGAGGGCGAGGGAAATCACCCTCGTCATTTTGTAATTCAATGTTTTTGGATAATGTAATTTACCAGGGTGCAGGGTTACTCCCCTTTACCAAAAAAAAAAACGCCTCCATAATAACTCTAGCCGATTCAACATCACCATGAGCAAAAAGAAAAAGATCATCAGCAAAGCACAAATTAATGATATTAAGGTTAGAGCAATGATGATGAAATGTAAATAGCTCGGAATTGCGCACCCGCCTCCGTAAGATAAGAGTAAGAACCTCCATAACAAGAGTAAATAGATAAGGCGACAACGGATCACCTTGCCGAAGACCCCTCTTACCCTTAAAATATCCATGCAAAGAACCATTAACACTAATAGAAAATGAAGTCGATGTCACACATTCCATAATCCAGCTAATCATACGGTTATGAAATCCAAACCCGATCAGAATTTGCCGTAAGAAGTTCCAATTAACCGTATCATAGGCCTTCTGAATATCAACTTTAAAAGCACACCTAGCCGGACCCCGATCAACATGATAATTATGCATAAGCTCTTGAGTAAGAAGAATATTATCCGAGATCCTCCTACCCGGAACAAAAGCTGATTGGTTCAAACTCACTAAGGATGTTAAACTATTCTTGATACAGTTAGCAATAATCTTGCTAATACATTTAAATAACACATTGCAGCAAGAAATAGGCCTAAAATCATTAATCCGAGATGGAGAAGTGACCTTAGGAAGAAGCGCAATAATAGTGTGGTTCACTTCCTTCAAAAGCTTACCATTCATGAAGAATTCCTGAACCGCCTTAGTAACATCCGAAGACACAATATCCCAAGCCCCTTCAACGAAAGCCGCAGTGTACCCATCCGGACCAGGAGATTTGTCATCCCCCATAGAAAATAAAGCATCCTTAACTTCTTGCGTAGAAACATCCCGAACCATTTCCTCAGCAAGAATAGGATCAAGAGTAGATATAAAAAGATCATGATAATCAAACAGATCCGTATACCCCTCTTGACCAAGAAAAGAAGCATAATGACTAACGAAAGCATTAGGGTCCTCCTCTCCATCAAATCGAACCCCATCACTATTGCTGATCACATCGATTCGACTTCTAGCTTTCCGGCTCTTCACCACTTTATGAAAATAAGCTGAGTTAGAATCCCCAACCCGGAGCCATTCAACCTTAGCTTTTTGTTTCAGAAACTGTTCCTCTAATAAAATAGCATCATTATAAGCATTAAGATAACAAGCCTCCTCTTCTCGAACAGAAATATTAAAAGGATCCGCATCTAAAGCATGTTGAACAGTATCTAACTCATGACGAAGTCTAATGACTTTCTCATGGATATTCCCTTCATTAAATAGCATTTTGCGAAGTGGCTTTTTCAGCAATTTAAGCTTGCTCACAACTTGGTACATATGAAAACCACTTTTATCCACGCTCCAACACTCCTTCACCTGCTCTTTAAACTGAGAATTAGTAACCAGAATATTAAAAAACTTAAAAGGCCTTGGTTTAAACTTATGAGAAGTAGGAATAGTGAGGATAGCCGGAGAATAGTCTGAAATACGATACAGCTGAAAAATGGCATGAGCACCAACGAACCCATCCGTGCATTCAAGATTAGCCATAATACGATCAATCTTCTTAAGAGTACCATCCACCCCTCTAGGTTTCTGATTCCACGTGAATTGCAACCCGGAACGATTGACGTCAAAAACTTCAATCTCCTCAACACACTCCTTAAACTCCCTCATAGCAATATCAATCACAGAAGAACCCTCCACTTTATCTTCTAAGTTAAGAGCAGAATTAAAATCACCAAGAAGACACCAAGCACGGTTCCTAACATATTGCTTGTGAACCATTAAATTCTGCCAAAGAGGACGCCTATGAGTATAACGATTATGAGCATATATAAAGGAACAAAACAGCTCTTTCTTATCAATTTTAAACCGAATACAAGTATGAATAACTTGATCATCCATACTAACCACGATTAAATCAACATCCTCTTGATTCCAGCCCAAAACAATGCGAGAACCTTTAGAACACAAATGACCATTCGAAGCCCAATTCCAATTCCTAAACACCTTCTTACAAAGCCCTTCCAACCGAGAACAAGCAACATGAGATTCAAGAATAGCACAAACAGAAAGTTTATTCTCACAAATAACTTGTCGAACCTCATTTTGTTTAGGGGATTGGTTCATTCCCCTTATATTCCAAGAAGCGATACAATACATGAGGAACATCACTAGAGGAAGTGCTTGCTTCCTTTTTATTACTCGTAACCGTGTTACGCTTACCACATTCAATATACTCATCAACCTCATTATCCGTATCACTATCCACAACATGAACTCCTTTATTCTCATGAGATGAATCCTCTTCAAACCCAAATTCAGAACTGGTCACATCACCACTTAGAGCTCCAAAAGAATTCTTAGTGATAATATCACTTAAATCATCATGTATATACTTAGAAGAGGCAGGAACATCACTATTAACTTGATTATCCAATGAATTAAGACCAGCTTCCACATTCTTATCATTATTTATACCTTGAGCCTTTGAAGATGAAGCAACATTCTCCACACCTTCCTTAGGAACAGTAGGTTCCTTATTAGTACTATTACCCTTTGAAGACGACGCTCCATCAGACCCACCTTTAGCTTTAGAAACCGGATGCCAACGGTAATTAAAAGTAACCTTAGGTTTAGCAAAACGAACACCATCAATAACCTTCTCATGAGTTGGCACCTTACCCTTACCCTTACGCTTAGTAACTTCCATAAAACCCTCATCATCAACAGTAGACTTCACATTCGATTGCTTAACCTTCCTAGGACAAGCAGCATCATCATGATCAAAAATTTTGCACACATCACACCTAGGAGGCTGCCATTCATATTCAATATCAATACGTTCCAGTGAATGACCTAAACCATTAGGAAACGGAATTTCCACAACCACATGATCCATTAACTTGTTAATGGAAGATACTTCAATAAGAGCTCGAGCATAAGAATTCCGACCCCAAGACTTAACACACATAGTACTAGTATACGAATCCAACATGATAGGTTTACCAATTTAAGTCGTAATCATGCTCAATCCTACCTCCGTATAAGCAACAATTGGAACCTTATGTAACTTCACCCATAAAGGGGCTGAAGTAACCTCTTCCTTAGCAAGCGTAGTATTAGGCGTCCAAATGTTCAAGAAGATAGGAATAGAACGAATCAACCACGGTCCAGTCTCAAGCACACTATCCATTCCTTCCTTATTGGCAAATTGAAATAAAAAGAAACCATTATTCAACATGACACGTTCTAATCCAAATTTAGCCCATGTATTCTTAACATAATTCTCCACAATAGGGAATGCAAGCCGTTTCCCAATAAAGTACCCGTAAAGAGTGTGAGCAAATCTGGCCGAAACATCATTAATCTCTTTTAAGGGAATTGTAACATGAGCACCTTCCACACGTTCCTCATTACGTAATTCACAAATGTTAACAGATTTGAAAGTGTTCTTAGTTTGAAACATAGAAGCATACGAGAGTTTAGGAGCTTGTTGTGAACCAACAACACTTGAAGACTTATCATTATCACCCTTATTAGCTCCAACAACAGTAGGCTGACTTGAAACCATCGAACTAGTCACATTAGTAGCAAACGAAATACGTTTACCACTAGAAACCTGATTTGCATCCCCCATGGCATCCTTAGTCGTTCCAGTCGAACCCTTAACATTCCCAAACTCCAAATTCTGATCCGTCAACATCACATCATCTTGGTCAGCGAATTTAACCACACGATGAGGTTTCAAAACCTTACTATCCCTACTCAATATCGGACCATCAACATTCTTCAGCTTAGACGCAATGCCACTCCTCAATAAATCCTCCTCTAAACCCTCATCTTGCCCAACGAATGATAATAACTCATCAGCAGAAACATACGGTTTGATAACACAAGCAGCACCTTTGTTTCTCAAAATCGACTTTAGAATAGGCGCATTAGAGATTAGAGATGAATCAGGAGATATTGAGGGTTTTTTAGATTTGTTAATCGACTCCATAACCAGCAGCAATAACCAATCGAGAAGTAGAAATTAACAATCAACGAAAACCCAAAGAAACCCTAAAAATGGTGGAAAAGTAAAACCCTAAACAATCCAATAGTAAAAAACCCTAAAAAAACCAGCGACGCACTAAAACCCTAAGCAAGAAGCCACGATTCCCAAAGAGGGATTATATACCCATCAAAAACCTTAACCGACTTACATATTAAATCAGATTTAGCAAGATCGCATGAAAAAACCAGAAAGATTATAGATCGATTCCCTAATAATGACCAAAAATCGAAACCCTAACAACCTAGATTCTTCAACCAAATAATAAATCAACTAGAGGGAAGTAATACTTAGATTAATCCATAAGAGTAGAAGTGTTATAAGATATTCAAATCACAGAATTGATAGAGATCAATTAGAAAAGTAGAGAGATGGAAATCGCAATAATCACCAGAGCATTAGGGTTTTTTTTACAACTGATTTATGGTGTTTTGTCCCTAAATGCTTCCTCACTTGATAAGATCAATTGCCCTTTACATGATGATAGCCATTGTCCCTAATGCTTACACACTCGATAAGAGCAATTGTCACTTACATGATGAGATCCGTTGTCCCTAAAGGCTAACTTTATGAGGACACTTTCACCCTTACATATTAAGAGCCATTATCGCAAAAGGCTCACTAGTTGAGAACAATTGTACCTTACTTTCTGGAATCCATTGTCCCTAAATAATTGCTCAATTGATGAAAGTAATTGCTCTTTACATGATGATAGTCGTTGTCCCTAATGCTTGCATACTCGATAAGAGAAATTGTCACTTACATGATGAGATCCGTTGTCCCTAAAGGCTAACTTTATGAGGGCAATTTGTCCCTTAAATAATAAGAGCCGTTGTCCCTAAAGTGTCACTTGTTGAGAGCAATTGTACCTTACTTTATGGTATCCATTGTCCCTAAACACTTGCTCACTTGATGAGAGCAATTGCCCTTTACATGATGATAGCCATTGTCCCTAATGCTTACACACTCGATAAGAGCAAATGTCACTTACATGATGAGATCCGTTGTCCCTAAAGCCTAACTTTATGAGGGCAATTTTTCCCTTACATAATAAGAGACGTTGTCCCTAAAGGCTCACTTATTGAGAGCAATTGTACCTTACTATATGGGATCTATTGTCCCTAAACACTTGCTCACTTGATGAGAACAATTGCCCTTTACATGATGATAGTCGTTGTCCCTAATGCTTGCACACTCGATAAGAGCAATTGTCACTTACATGATGTCCGTTGTCCCTAAAGGCTAACTTTATGAGGGCAATTTGTCGCTCACATAATAAGATTCCTTGTCCCTAAAGGCTCACTTGTTGAGAGCAATTGTAACATAGTTTATGGGATCCGTTGTCCTTAAACTCTTCCTCACTTGATGAGAGCAATTGCCCTGTACATGATGATAGCCACAGTCCCTAATGCTTACACACTCGGAAAGAGCAATTGTCACTTACATGATGAGATCCGTTGTCCCTAAAGGCTAACTTTATGAGGGCAATTTTTCCCTTACATAATTAGAGACGTTGTTCTTAAAGGCTCACTTGTTGAGAGCAATTGTACCTTACTTTTTGGAATCCATTGTCCCTAAATACTTGCTCACTTGATGAGAGCAATTGCCCTCTACATGATGATAGTCGTTGTCCCTAATGCTTGCACACTCGATAAGAGCTATTGTCACTAACATGATGAGATCCATTGTCCCTAAAGGCAAACTTTATGAGGGCAATTTGTCCCTCACATAATAAGAGCCGTTGTCCTAAAAGCTCACTTGTTGAGGGCAATTGTACCTTAGTTTATGGGATCCGTTATCCCTAAACGCTTCCTTACTTGATAAGATCAATTGCCCTTTACATGATGGTAGCCAATGTCCCTAATGCTTACACACTCGATAAGAGCAATTGTCACTTACATGATGTGATCCGTTGTCCCTAAAGGCTAACTTTATGAGGACAATTTCACCCTTACATATTAAAAGCCATTATACCAAAAGGCTCACTTGTTGAGAACAATTGTACCTTACTTTCTGGTATCCGTTGTCCCTAAACACTTGCTCACTTGATGAGAACAATTGATGATAGTCGTTGTCCCTAATGCTTGCACGCTCGATAACAGCAATTGTCCCTCACATAATAAGAGCCGTTGTCCTAAAGGCTCACTTGTTGAGGGAAATTGTACCTTAGTTTATGGGATCCGTTGTCCCTAAACGCTTCCTCACTTGATAAGATCAATTGCCCTTTACATGATGATAGCCATTCTCCCTGATGCTTACACACTCGATAAGAGCAATTGTCACTTACATGATGAGATCCGTTGTCCCTAAAGGCTAACTTTATGAGGACAATTTCACCCTTACATATTAAGAGCCATTATACCAAAAGGCTCACTTATTGAGAGCAATTATACCTTACTTTATGCGATCTATTGTCCCTAAACACTTGCTCACATGATGAGAACAATTGATGATAGTCGTTGTCCCAAATGCTTGCACACTCTATAAGAGCAATTGTCACTTACATGATGAGATCCGTTGTCCCTAAAGGCAAACTTTATGAGGGCAATTTGTCTCTCACATAATAAGAGTCGTTGTCCCTAAAGGCTCACTTGCTCGCTTGATGAGAGCAATTGCCCTCTACATGATGATAGCCGTTGTCCCTAATGCTTGCACACTCGATAAGAGCAATTGTCACTGACATGATAAGATCCATTCTCCATAAAGGCTAACTTTATGAGGGCAATTTGTCCCTCACATAATAAGAGCCGTTGTCCTAAAGGCTCATTTGTTGAGGGCAATTGTACCTTAGTTTATGGGATCCGTTGTCCCTAAACGCTTCCTCACTTGATAAGATCAATTGCCCTTTACATGATGTTAGCCATTGTCCCTAATGCTTACACACTCGATAAGTGCAATTGTCACTTACATGATGAGATCTGTTGTCCCTAAAGGCTAACTTTATAAGGACAATTTCACCCTTACATATTAAGAGCCATTATCGCAAAAGGCTCACTAGTTGAGAACAATTGTACCTTACTTAAAGGGATCCATTGTCCCGAAACACTTGCTCATTTGATGAGAGCAATTGCCCTTTATATGATGATAGCCATTGTCCCTAATGCTTACACACTCGATAAGAGCAATTATCACTTACATGATGAGATCCGTTGTCCCTAAAGGCTAACTTGTTGAGAGCAATTGTACCTTAGTTTATGAGGTCCGTTGTCCTTAAACTCTTCCTCACTTGATGAGAGCAATTGCCCTTTACATGATGATAGCCGTTGTCCCTAATGCTTAAACATTCGATAGTGCAATTATCACTAATATGATGAGATCCGTTATCTCTAAAGGCTAACTTTATGAGGGTAATTTGTCCCTTACACAATAAGAGTCGTTGTCCCTAATGGCTCACTTGTTGAGAGCAATTGTACCTTAGTTTATAGGATCCGTTGTCCCTAAACGCATTCTCACTTGATGAGAGCAATTGCCCTTTATATGTTGATAGTCATTGTCCCTAATACTTGCACACTTGATAAGAGCAATTGTCACTTACACGATGAGATCCGTTGTCCCTAAAGGATAACTTCACGAGGGCAATTTGACCCTTACATATTAAGAGCCGTTATCCCAAAAGGCTCATTTGTTGAGAGCAATTGTACCTTACTTTATGGGATCCGTTGTCCCTAAACACTTGCTCACTAGATGAGAGCAATTGCCCTTTACATGATGATAGCCATTGTCCCTAATGCTTAAACACTCGATAAAAGCAAATGTCACTTACATGATGAGTTCCGTTGTCCCTAAAGGCTAACTTTATGAGGGCAATTTGTCCCTTACATAATAAGAGCCGTTGTCCCTAAAGGCTCACTTGTTGAGAGCAATTGTACCTTAGTTTATGGGATCCGTTTTCTCTAAACGCTTGCTCACTTGATCAGAGCAATTGCCCTTTACATGATGATAACTGCTGTCCCTAATGCTTGCACACTTGATAAGAGCAATTGTCACTTACATGATGAGATCCGTTGCCCTATATGCTAACTTTATGAGGGCAATTTGTCCCTTACATAATAAGAGCCGTTGTCCCTAAATTGTCACTTGTTGAGAGCAATTGTACCTTACTTTATAGGATCCGTTGTCCCTAAACACTTGCTCACTTGATCATAGCAATTGCCCTTTACATGATGATAGCCATTATCCCTAATGCTTACACACTCAAGAAGAGCAATCGTCACTTACATGATGAGATCCGTTGTCCCTAAAGCCTAACTTTATGAGGGCAATTTTTCCCTTACATAATAAGAGCCGTTGTCCCTAAAGGCTCACTTGCTGAGAGCAATAGTACCTTACTTTATTGGATCCATTGTCCCTAAACACTTGCTCACTTGATGAGAGCAATTGCCCTTTACATAATGATAGACGTTGTCCCTAATGCTTACACACTCGATAAGAGCAGTTGTCACTTACATGATGAGATCCGTTGTCCCTAAAGGCTAAATTTATGAGGGCAATTTGTCCCTTACATAATAAGAACCGTTGTTCCTAAAGTGTCACTTGTTGAGAGCAGTTGTACCTTACTTTATGGTATCCATTGTCCCTAAACACTTGCTCACTTGATGAGAGCCATTGCCCTTTACATGATGATAGCCATTGTCCCTAATGCTTACACACTCGATAAAAGCAATTGTCACTTACGTGATGAGATCCGTTGTCCATTAAGCGTAACTTTATGAGGGCAATATTTTCCTTACATAATAAGAGCCGTTGTCCCTAAAGGCTCACTTATTGAGAGCAATTGTACCTTACTTTGTGGGATCTATTGTCCTTAAACACTTGCTCACTTGATGAGAACAATTGCCCTTTACATGATGATAGTCGTTGTCCCTAATGCTTGCACACTCGATAAGAGCAATTGTTACTTACATGATGAGATCCGTTGTCCCTAAAGGCTAACTTTATGAGGGCAATTTGTCCCTCACATAATAAGAGTCGTTGTCCCTAAAGGCTCCCTTGTTGAGAGCAATTGTACCTTAATTTCTGGAATCCATTGTCCCTAAACACTTGCTCACTTGATGAGAGGAATTGCCCTCTACATGATGATAGTCGTTGTCCCTAATGCTTGCACACTCGATAAGAGCAATTGTCACTGACATGATGAGATCCGTTGTCCCTAAAGGCTAACTTTATGAGGGCAGTTTGTCCCTCACATAATAAGAGCCGTTGTCCTAAAGGCTCACTTGTTGAGGGTAATGGTACCTTAGTTTATGGGATCCGTTGTCCCTAAACGCTTCCTCACTTGATAAGATCAATTGCCCTTTACATGATGATAGCCATTGTCTCTAATGCTTACACACTCGAAAAGAGCAATTGTCACTTACACGATGAGATCCGTTGTCCCTAAAGGCTAACTTTATGAGGACAATTTCACCCTTATATATTAAGAGCCATTATAACAAAAGGCTCTTTTGTTGAGAACAATTATACCTTACTTTCTGGAATCCATTGTCCCTAAACACTTGCTCCCTTGATGCGAGCAATTGCCCTCTACATGATGATAGTCGTTGTCCCTAATGCTTGCACACTCGATAAGAGCAATTGTCACTGACATGATGAGATCCGTTGTCCCTAAAGGCTAACTTTATTAGGGCAATTTATCCCTTGCATAATAAGAGCCGTTGTCCCTAAAGTGTCACTTGTTGAGAGCAGTTGTACCATACTTTATGGTATCAGTTGTACCTAAAGGCTAACTTTATTAGGGCAATTTGTCCCGTGCATAATAAGAGCCGTTGTCCCTAAACCCTAAACACTTGCTCACTTGATGAGAGCAATTGCCCTTTACATGATGATAGCCATTGTCCCTAATTCTTACACACTCGATAAGAGCAATTGTCACTTACATGATGAGATCCTTTGTCCCTAAAGCCTAACTTTATGAGGGCAATTTTTCCCTTACATAATAAGAGCTATTGTCCCTAAAGGCTCACTTATTGAGAGCAATTGTACCTTGCTTTATGGGATCTATTGTCCCTAAACACTTGCTCACTTGATGAGAACAATTGCCCTTTACTTGAGATAGTCGTTGTCCCTAATGCTTGCACACTCGATAAGAGCAATTGTTACTTACATGATGAGATCCGTTGTCCCTAAAGGCTAACTTTATGAGGGCAATTTGTCCCTCACATAATAAGAGTCGTTGTCCCTAAAGGCTCCCTTGTTGAGAGCAATTGTACCTTAATTTCTGGAATCCATTGTCCCTAAACACTTGCTCACTTGATGAGAGGAATTGCCCTCTACATGATGATAGTCGTTGTCCCTAATGCTTGCACACTCGATAAGAGCAATTGTCACTGACATGATGAGATCCGTTGTCCCTAAAGGCTAACTTTATGAGGGCAGTTTGTCCCTCACATAATAAGAGCCGTTGTCCTAAAGGCTCACTTGTTTAGGGTAATGGTACCTTAGTTTATGGGATCCGTTGTCCCTAAACGCTTCCTCACTTGAAAAGATCAATTGCCCTTTACATGATGATAGCCATTGTCTCTAATGCTTACACACTCGAAAAGAGCAATTGTCACTTACACGATGAGATCCGTTGTCCCTAAAGGCTAACTTTATGAGGACAATTTCACCCTTATATATTAAGAGCCATTATAACAAAAGGCTCTTTTGTTGAGAACAATTATACCTTACTTTCTGGAATCCATTGTCCCTAAACACTTGCTCCCTTGATGAGAGCAATTGCCCTCTACATGATGATAGTCGTTGTCCCTAATGCTTGCACACTCGATAAGAGCAATTGTCACTGACATGATGAGATCCGTTGTCCCTAAAGGCTAACTTTATTAGGGCAATTTATCCCTTGCATAATAAGAGCCGTTGTCCCTAAAGTGTCACTTGTTGAGAGCAGTTGTACCATACTTTATGGTATCAGTTGTACCTAAAGGCTAACTTTATTAGGGCAATTTGTCCCGTGCATAATAAGAGCCGTTGTCCCTAAACCCTAAACACTTGCTCACTTGATGAGAGCAATTGCCCTTTACATGATGATAGCCATTGTCCCTAATTCTTACACACTCGATAAGAGCAATTGTCACTTACATGATGAGATCCTTTGTCCCTAAAGCCTAACTTTATGAGGGCAATTTTTCCCTTACATAATAAGAGCTATTGTCCCTAAAGGCTCACTTATTGAGAGCAATTGTACCTTGCTTTATGGGATCTATTGTCCCTAAACACTTGCTCACTTGATGAGAACAATTGCCCTTTACTTGAGATAGTCGTTGTCCCTAATGCTTGCACACTCGATAAGAGCAATTGTCACTTACATGATGAGATCCGTTGTCCCTAAAGGCTAACTTTATGAGGACAATTTCACCCTTACATATTAAGAGCCATTATCGCAAAAGGCTCACTTGTTGAGAACAATTGTACCTTACTTAAAGGGATCCATTGTCTTTTTTGGGTAAAAGGGTTAATTCACCCCGGTAAAACGCATTACACCAAAAAACGTTGTGGTACAAAGGATGAGGGTGATTTCCCTCATCTCAGTTCCTTAGGACACTTACAGACTCTTATATAAGAATGACAAATCATTCCTATAACTTAACAAAACAAAACAACCACTAACCTCAATATAAGAGAGACAAACCACTCTTATAACTAATAAATGAACATAAATCTACACGACTAATAAAAGATAAGAAATTAATCGCAAACAAGTAGAGACACTTGCTCCTTCTAAAGTCGTAATAGACGTCCATAGCATTCCCCGAAGCAGCCAAAACCATGGTAAGAAAAACACCAGCCTTACCAAAAGACTATAACGAACTTCCAATACAAACAAACCAAATAACCATGGTACGACACCATAGAATTAGAATGTAATAACTTCACCGTAGCAATCATGATCACAGAAGGTTAAAAAGAATCACCACAGTGCAACAACCATGACAACCATGCAATCCATGTTCACCACACTTACAACTATGGCTCGCTTCTTTGCATCGTTAACAATCACTTGCAGAAGTGAAACAGAATGAAAAGCGCAACAAGAACAGCAATAGATTGCCAATAGGGATTAAACATACCATAACTTATATAGAACGGCTAGGGTAACAAACCCTAACCACCAGCAGCAACGAACATAAACCAACAAAAGAACAATAACACTCGGGTCTGTGACTGTAGTAATAGGATTTTTGAACAAGATACCCTAAAACTTGACTTACAAAGAACCTCCATTGTATCCAAACAAACATCCAAACGCCACATACAGCAAGTAAAGGACCAGCATAAGAATCTAACACGAGCAGATCAAGCATCACCAATACTCACCCATACAAGCGTACCAACCTCAGTTCTCATCATGTACCCAACAACATCATATAACGATGATTCAAACATACCTAAGGTATAAACGAAAACCTAACTTGCACATGATAAACCCTAGTACCAAAGATCGATCCAGGAACCATTGTCTCTCTCAAACCCACGTACATAACACCTAATCAGATGTATAACATGCAATCAACACATAAACCATAAACGGTTAACGTGCAGAATCACGATCCGATACATCATCACATCCAGCAAAAAAATTACACGAAACCCAAATATTAGGGTTCCATTAGACCATTAATGCTCAGACCACCAAATCACACCCCCATTCAGAAACAATAGATCAGTTAAAGCACAAAAAACAATCAGCATTGATGAATCCCATAAAAACCAAGTATATAGATCGACAATCAAGAGATATTAGGTTAAAAAGGATATGCTGGTAATATATCTATGGACGATTACTTAATGAATCCTAACGAATTAGGGTTTAATACAGATACACACATGCAGGCCACCTCTATGGATACATACATAACAAATCGATTGCATACCAAGAAGGTAGAGATACGATTTGATAGGTTTAATTGACCGGAAAAGAGAGATAGAGGTGGCGGCCATAATCGCCCATAGTGAGAGAAAGGGATCCATTGTCCCTAAACACTTGCACACTTGATGAGAGCAATTGCACTTTACATGATGATAGTCGTTGTCCCTAATGCTTGCATACTCGATAAGAGCAATTGTCACTTACATGATGAGATCCGTTGTCCCTAAAGGCTAACTTTATGAGGGCAATTTGTCCCTTAAATAATAAGAGCCGTTGTCCCTAAAGTGTGACTTGTTGAGAGCAATTGTACCTTACTTTATGGTATCCGTTGTCCCTAACCACTTGCTCACTTGATGAGAGCAATTGCCCTTTACATGATTATAGCCATTGTCCCTAATGCTTACACACTCGATAAGAGCAATTGTCACTTACATGATAAGATCCGTTGTCCCTAAAGCCTAACTTTATAAGGGCAATTTTTCCCTTACATAATAAGAGTCGTTGTCCCTAAAGGCTCACTTATTCAGAGCAATTGTACCTTACTTTATGGGATCTATTGTCCCTAAACACTTGCTCACTTGATGAGAACAATTGCCCTTTACATGATGATAGTCGTTGTCCCTAATGCTTGCACACTCGATAAGAGCAATTGTCACTTACATGATGAGATCCGTTGTCCCTAAAGGCTAACTTTATGAGGGCAATTTGTCCCTCACATAATAAGAGTCGTTGTCCCTAAAGGATCACTTGTTGAGAGCAATTGTACCTTAGTTTATGGGATCTGTTGTCCTTAAACTCTTCCTTACTTGATGAGAGCAATTGCCCTTTACATGATGATAGCCATTGTCCCTAATGCTTACACATTCGATAAGTGCAATTGTCACTTACATGATGAGATCCGTTATCCCTAAAGGCTAACTTTATGAGGGTAATTTGTCCCCTACATAATAAGAGTCGTTGTCCCTAAAGGCTCACTTGTTGAGAGCAATTGTACCTTAGTTTATGGGATCCGTTGTCCCTAAACGCATTCTCACTTGATGAGAGCAATTGCCCTTTACATGTTGATAGTCATTGTCCCTAATGCTTGCACACTTGATAAGAGCAATTGTCCCTTACATGATGAGATCCGTTGTGCCTAAAGGCTAACTTTATGAGGGCAATTTGATCCTTACATATTAAGAGCCGTTATCCCAAAAGGCTCATTTGTTGAGAGCAATTGTACTTTACTTTATTGGGTCCGTTGTCCCTAAACACTTGCTCACTTGATGAGAGCAATTGCCCTTTACATGATGATAGCCATTGTCCCTAATGCTTACACACTCGATAAGAGCAATTGTCACTTACATGATGAGATCCGTTGTCCCTAAAGGCTAACTTTATGAGTGCAATTTGACACTTACATATTAAGAGCCGTTATCCTAAACACTTGATAGGAGTAATTGTCACTTGCATGATGAGATCCATTGTCCCTAAAGGCTAACTTCATGAGGGCAATTTTTCACTTACATGATAAGAGCCGTTGTCCGTAAAGGCTCACTTGTTGAGAGCAATTTTACCTTACTTTATGGGAGCCGTTGTCCCTAAATGCTTGCTCACTTGTTGAGAGCAATTACCCTTTACATGATGATAGCCATTGTCCCTAATGCTTCCACACTTGATAAGAGGAATTGTCACTTACATGATGAATTCCGTTGTCTCTAAAGGCTAACTTTATAAGGGCTATTTGCCCCTTCCATGGTAAGAGCCGTTGTCCATAAAGGCTCACTTGTTGTGAGCAATTGTACCTTACTTTTTGGGAGCCGTTGCCCTAAACGCTTGCTCACTTGATGAGAGCAATTGCCCTTTACATGATGATAGCCGTTGTCCCTAATACTTCCACACTTTATACGAGCAATTGTCACTTACATGATGAGATTCGTTGTCTCTAAAGGCTACCTTTATTAGGGCAATTTGTCCTTAACATGATAAGATTCGTTGTCCCAAAAGGCTCACTTGTTGAGAGCAATTGTACCTTACTATATGGGAGCCGTTATCCCTAAATGCTTGCTCACTTGATGAGAGCAATTGCCCTTTACATGATGATACCGTTGTCCCTAATGCTTGCACACTTGATAAGAGTAATTGCTCACTTATATGTTGAGATCCGTTGTCCCTACAGGATAACTTTATGAGGGTAATTTGTCCCTTACATGATAAGGGTCGTTGTCCCTAAACGCTTGCTCACTTGATGAGAGCTATTGCCCTTTACATGATGATAGCCATTGTCCCTAATGCTTGCACACTTGATAGGAGCAATTTTCACTTAAATGATGAGATCCGTTGTCCCAAAAGGCTAACTTTATTAGAGCGATTTGTCCCTTACCTGATAAGAGTCGTTGTCCCTAAAGGCTCACTTGTTGAGAGCAATTGTACCTTACTTTATGAAAGCTGTTGTCCCTAAACGCTTGCTCACTTGATGACAGCAATTGCCCTTTACATGATGACAGGCATTGTCCCTAATGCTTCCACACTTGATATGAGCAATTGTCACTTACATGATGAGACACGTTGTCTCTAAAGGCTACCTTTATAAGGGCAATTTGTCCCTTCCATAATAAGAGTCGTTGTCCCTAATGGCTCAATTGTTCAGAGCAATTGTACCTTACTCTATGGGAGCCGTTGTCCCTAAACGCTTGCTCACTTGATGAGAGCAATTGCCCTTTACATGATGATAGCCGTTGTCCCTAACGCTTGCACACTTGATAGGAGCAATTGTCACTTAAATAATGAGATCCGTTGTCCCTAAAGGATAACTGTATTAGGGCGATTTGTCCCTTACATGATAAGAGCTGTTGTCCCTAAAGGCTCACTTGTTGAGACAAATTGTACCTTACTTTATGGGAGTCGTTGTCCCTAAACAATTGTTCACTTGATGAGAGCAATTGCCCTTTACTTGATGAGAGCAATTGCCCTTTACAAGATGATAGGCGTTGTCCCTAATGCTTCCACACTTGATATGAACAATTGTCACTTACATGATGAGATCCGTTGTCTCTAAAGGCTACCTTTATAAGGGCAATTTGTCCCTTCCATGATAAGAGCCGTTGTCCCTAAAGGCTCACTTGTTAAGAGCAATTGTAACTTACTTTATGGGAGCCGTTGTCCCTAAACGCTTGCTCACATGATGAGAGCAATTGCCCTTTACATGATGAGAGCCGTTGTCCCTAATGCTTGCACACTTGATAGGAGTAATTGTCACTTGCATGATGAGATCCATTGTCCCTAAAGGCTAACTTTATGAGGGCAATTTGTCCCTTACATGATAAGAGCCGTTGTCCATAAAGGCTCACTGGTTGAGAGCAATTGTACCTTACTTTATGGGAGCCGTTGTCCCTAAATGCTTGCTCACTTGATGAGAGTTATTGCCCATTACATGATGATAGCCGTTGTCCCTATGCTTGCACACTTGATAGGAGAAATTGTCACTTAAATGATGAGATCCGTTGTCCCTAAAGGCTAACTTTATTAGGGCGATTTGTCCCTTACATGATAAGAGCCGTTGTCCCTAAACGCTCACTTGTTGAGAGCAATTGTACCTTACTTTATAGGAGTCGTTGTCCCTAAACGCTTTTTTTTAGGGTAAAAGGGTTAATTCACCCCGGTAAAATTCATTACTCCAAAAAACGTTAAGGTACAATAGGGTGAGGGTGATTTCCCTCACCTCTGTCCTTAAGGACACTTACAGACACGAATATAAGAATGACACACCATTCTTATAACTTACATAATAAAACTTATCACCTACAATGACTATACAAGTGAATAAAAATAGGAATTAAAACATGATTCTCTAAAGTAGCACCAAGAACATAGCCATCGTAGAACTTCCATCAATCTTCCATGTGAACACATCCACATAGAGCTTGAACTTGCATAACCAACCAAAGAAATCCTTGAGCCATTCTCCAACACAATTCGAGAGAAAATCATGGAGCTAATCGAGACTCAAAGTTTCACGAACCAGCAACCATCATGCCATGATTCGAGAGAAAATCACGAACCAGCAACCTCCACTAAAAACATCATACACTAAATCCATAAGCTACTACCCAAAGATGTGAAAACATGTTAACAGTAGCAGCATGATATAGCGTAACGATCAATAGAGTTTTTGAATAAGAACCCTTAAAAACTTAACTTCCATATCATTCAGCACATCGATCAGCAGACCCATGAAAATAACAATAAGACATGTCCTTGAAAGATGAACCGTGTAAAAACCAAGCTCCCCACTTGACTTCCAGCATTAACGATCAATAGCAGCTAAGTATAATGTTGAACAATCATGTATGTAGCAGCAATATCACGCATAAGCACTAAACTAGGGTTAATGTTCCAGAAGGCAATCGATCATCAAAAACAAACCACCCCAAAACAGCAGCAATGCATCAACGATCAACCACAAGATAGGGTAAACCCTAACACCCACTCTCTCCAAAACCCATAAATCAATACATACATCTGATATAGAACAAACAGTTACTGAACCAAAACCTAATAAGGGTTACATTCAGATGCACTCCAAGCGAATAAAGAAAAAACGAAACCCTAAAACTAGGGTTTCATTCAAGTGTTTAAGCACCAGCGAAGCCGTACATCACCAGCAAGAATACTCGATCATAGAATGATATCACAAGAAAAGTAAACGATCGACCAAACCAGTAGAAACCCTAAAAGTCGATTAGAAATTAATCGCTTAGGGTAAAAAACCCTAACATGATATAAAAGATGGGGATAATAATCGTTTAGGGTATAAGGAAGAATCACAGACTAAACCCCAAGGAAGGAGTCGATTAACAAACCGACCAACAAGGATCGATTTAAGAACCAAAACTAATATAACGATTTAGGGTTTAGTAATAATGATGAGGCGAAATCAGAAAATTAAAGCATTAAATCAAAGGCACAACCCATCCTAGATGATAACTACCAATAAAAACCGATTGCATATCATTCATATGAACAATAGAGAGGCGGATTTAATGGTAGTTTTTAGATCGGAGTAGCGAGGAATAGGTGGCCGGATTTCGCCCCCTAGGGGAGAGAGAACTTGTTGTCCCTAAACGCTTGCTCACTTGATGAGAGCAATTGCCCTTTAAATGATGAAAGGTGTTGTCCCTAATGCTTCCACACTTTATATGAGCAATAGTCATTTACATGATGAGATCCGTTGTCTCTAAAGGCTACCTTTATTAGGGCAATTTGTCCATTACATGATAAGAGCCGTTGTCCCTAAATGCTCACTTGTTGAGAGCAATTGTACCTTACTTTATAGGAGCCGTTGTCCCTAAACGCAGCTCACATGATGAGAGCAATTGCCCTTTAGATAATGATAGCCGTTGTCCCTAATGCTTCCACACTTGATAAGAGGAATTGTCACTTACATGATGAATTCCGTTGTCTCTAAAGGCTATCATTATAAGGGCAATTTGCCCCTTCCATGGTAAGAGCCGTTGTCCCTAAAGGCTCACTTGTTGTGAACAATTGTACCTTACTTTATGGGAGCCGTTGCCCTAAACGCTTGCTCACTTGATGAGAGCAATTGCCCTTTACATGATGATAGCCGTTGTCCCAAATACTTCCACACCTTATACGAGCAATTGTCACTTACATGATGAGATCCGTTGTCTCTAAAGGCTACCTTTATTAGGGCAATTTGTCCTTTACATGATAAGAGTCGTGGTCCCTAAAGGCTCACTTGTTGAGAGCAATTGTACCTTACTCTATGGGAGCCGTTGTCCCTAAATGCTTGCTTACTTGATGAGAGCAATTGCCCTTTACATGATGATAGCCGTTGTCCCTAATGCTTGCACACTTGATAAGAGTAATTGTCACTTATATGATCAGATCCGTTGTCCCTAAAGGCTAACTTTATGAGGGCAATTTGTCCCTTACATGATAAGAGCCGTTGTCCCTAAAGGCTCACTTGTTGAGAGCAATTGTACCTTACTTTATGGGAGCCGTTGTCCCTAAACGCTTGCTCACTTGATGAGAGCAATTGCCTTTTACATGACGACAGGCGTTGTCCCTAATGCTTCCACACTTGATATGAGCAATTGTTACTTACATGATGAGATCCGTTATCTCTAAAGGCTACCTTTATAAGGGCAATTTGTCCCTTCCCTGATAAGAGCCGTTGCCCGTAAAGGCTCACTTGTTGAGAGCAATTGTACCTTACTTTATGGGAGCCGTTGTCCCTAAACGCTTGCTCACTTGATGAGAGCAATTGCCCTTTACAAGATGATAGCCGTTGTCCCTAATGCTTGCACACTTGATAGGAGCAATTGTCACTTAAATGATGAGATTCGTTGTCCCTAAAGGCTAACTTTATGAGGGTGATTTGTCCCTTACATGACAAGAGCCGTTGTCCCTAAAGGCTCACTTGTTGAGAGCAATTGTACATTACTTTATGGGGGTCGTTGTCCCTAAACGCTTGCTTACTAGATGAGAGCAATTGCCCTTTACATGATGATAGGCGTTGTCCCTAAAGCTTCCATACTTGATATGATCAATTGTCACTTACATGATGAGATACATTGTCTCTAAAGGCTACCTTTATAAGGGCAATTTGTCCCTTCCATGATAAGAGTCGTTGTCCCTTAAGGCTCACTTGTTGAGAGCAATTGTACCTTATTTTATGGGAGCCGTTGTCCTAAACGCTTGCTCACTTGATGAGAGCAATTGCCCTTTACATGATGATAGGCATTGTCCCTAATGCTTCCACACTTGATATGAGCAATTGTCACTTACATGATGAGATCCGTTGTCTCTAAAGGCTACCTTTATAAGGGCAATTTGTCCATTCCATGATAAGAGTCATTGTCCCTAAAGGCTCAATTGTTAAGAGCAATTGTACCTTACTTTATGGGAGCCGTTGTCCCTGAACGCTTGCTCACTTGATGAGAGCAATTGCCCTTTACATGATTATATCCATTGTCCCTAATGCTTGCACACTTGATAGGAGCAATTGTCACTTAAATGATGAGATCCGTTGTCCCTAAAGGCTAACTTTATTAGGGCGATTTGTCCCTTACATGATAAGAGCAGTTGTCCCTAAAGGCTCACTTGTTGAGAGTAATTGTACCTTACTTTATTGTAGTCGTTGTCCCTAAACGCTTGCTCACTTGATGAGAGCAATTGCCCTTTACATGATGATAGGTGTTGTCCCTAATGCGGAAACACTTTATATGAGCAATTGTCACTTACATGATGAGATCCGTTGTCTCTAAAGGCTACCTTTATTAGGGCAATTTTTCCTTTACATGATAAGAGTCGTTGTCCCTAAATGCTCATTTGTTGAGAGCAATTGTACCTTACTTTATGGGAGTCGTTGTCCCTAAACGCTTGCTCACTTGATGAGAGCAATTGCCATTTACATGATGATAGGCATTGTCCCTAATGCTTCCACAGTTGATATGGGCAATTGTCACTAACATGATGAGATCCTTTATCTCTAAAGGCTACCTTTATAAGGGCAATTTGTCCCTTCCATGATAAGAGCCGTTGTCCCTAAAGGCTCACTTGTTGAGAGCAATTGCACCTTACTTTATGGGAGCCGTTATCCCTAAACGCTTGCTCACTTGAAGAGAGTTATTGCCCTTTACATGATGATAGTCGTTGTTCCTAATGCTTGCACACTTGATAGGAGCAATTGTCACTTAAATGATGAGATCCGTTGTCCCTAAAGGCTAACTTTATTAGGGCGATTTGTCTCTTACATGATAAGAGCCGTTGTCCCTAAAGGCTCACTTGTTGAGAGCAATTGTACCTCACTTTATGGGAGCCGTTGTCCCTAAATGCTTGGTCACTTGATGAGAGCAATTGCCCTTTACATGATGATAGCCATTGTCCCTAATGCTTGAACACTTGATAAGAGTAATTGTCACTTATATGATGAGATCCGTTGTCCCTAAAGGCTAACTTTATGAGGTCAATTTGTCCCTTATATGATAAGAGCCGTTGTACCTAAAGGCTCACTTGTTGAGAGCAATTGTACCTTACTTTATGGGAGCCGTTGTCCCTAAACGCTTGCTCACTTGAAGAGAGTTATTGCCCTTTACATGATGATAGTCGTTGTTCCTAATGCTTGCACACTTGATAGGAGCAATTGTCACTTAATTGATGAGATCCGTTGTCCCTAAAGGCTAACTTTATTAGGGCGATTTGTCCCTTATATGATAAGAGCTGTTGTCCCTAAAGGCTCACTTGTTGAGAGCAATTGTACCTTACTTTATGGGAGTCGTTGTCCCTAAACAATTGCTCACTAGATGAGAGCAATTGCCCTTTACGTGATGATAAGCGTTGTCCCTAAAGCTTCCACACTTGATATGATCAATTGTCACTTACATGATGAGATCCATTGTCCCTAATGCTTGCACACTTGATAGGAGTAATTGTCACTTGCATGATGAGATCCATTGTCCCTAAAGGCTAACTTTATGAGGGCAATTTGTCCCTTACATGATAAGAGCCGTTGTCCATAAAGGCTCACTTGTTGAGAGCAATTGTACCTTATTTTATGGGAGCCGTTGTCAATAAACGGTTGCTCACATGATGAGAGCAATTGCCCTTTACATGATGAGAGCCTTTGTCCCTAATGCTTGCACACTTGATAAGAGGAATTGTCACTTACATGATGAATTCCGTTGTCTCTAAAGGCTAACTTTATAAAGGTAATTTGCGCCTTCCATGGTAAGACCCATTGTCCCTAAAGGCTCACTTGTTGTGAGCAATTGTACCTTACTTTATTGGAGCCGTTGCCCTAAACGCTTGCTCACTTGATGAGAGCAATTGCCCTTTATATGATGATAGCCGTTGTCCCTAATACTTCCACACTTTATACGAGCAATTGTCACTTACATGTTGAGATCCGTTGTCTCTAAAGGCAACATTTATTAGGGCAATTTGTCCTATACATGATAAGAGTCGTTGTCCCTAAAGGCTCACTTGTTGAGAGCAATTGTACCTTACTCTATGGGAGCCGTTGTCCCTAAATGCTTGCTCACTTGATGAGAGCAATTGCCCTTTACATTATGATAGCCGTTGTCCCTAATGCTTGCACACTTGATACGAGTAATTGTCACTTATATGATGAGATCTATTGTCCCTAAAGGCTAACTTTATGAGGGCAATTTGTCCCTTACATGATAAGAGCCGTTGACCCTAAAGGCTCACTTCTTGAGAGCAATTGTACCTTACTTTATGGGAGCCGTTGTCCCTAAACGCTTGCTCACTTGATGAGAGCAATTGCCATTTACATGATGATAGGCGTTGTCCCTAATGCTTCCACACTTGATATGGGCAATTGTCACTAACATGATGAGATCCTTTATCTCTAAAGGCTACCTTTATAAGGGCAATTTGTCCCTTCCATGATAAGAGCCGTTGTCCCTAAAGGCTCACTTGTTGAGAGCAATTGCACCTTACTTTATGGGAGCCGTTGTCCCTAAACGCTTGCTCACTTGAAGAGAGTTATTGCCCTTTACATGATGATAGCCGTTGTCCCTAATGCTTGCACACTTGATAGGAGCAATTGTCACTTAAATGATGAGATCCGTTGTCCCTAAAGGCTAACTTTATTAGGGCGATTTGTCCCTTACATGATAAGAGCCTTTGTCCCTAAAGGCTCACTTGTTGAGAGCAATTGTACCTCACTTTATGGGAGCCATTGTCCCTAAATGCTTGCTCAATGTGTGCTGAGAAAAAAAAAAACCCTAAAGAATTCTCTCTCTAGAGGCGGCAGAAAACCCTCCTTTTCTTCATCTCATTTTTCAATTATCCTTCTTTAATCCTTGTTTTTCATCATTAATCTGTTAGGGATCTTGATTATTATTCGTTTTAATCATTATCTTGATCAGATCTGTGGTTTTAAACAAGTTATTGAGGTGCTTATTTGAATCGTTTTTCTGGGCTTTTCTTGCTGCCGATTTTGAAACCCTAATCATCCAATCGTTCTATATCACTAACTATCCCTTTCTCATCCATTCCTGCTGCGATCTAATTTCTATTAGGGTTAAACTTTATTGTTTGTCCCTATTTAATTTGGATCGTGGTTTATTTTTATCTCAAAGGGATAATTGTGGTTGCATGCGATTAGGGTTTAATTCAAACCGAATTCATTCTAAAAGCGATTTAATTCTATTATTGAAGTCGGTTTGTTTTTTGGTTATTTATGTTGGTTTTTTTGGGTAAAGGGGAGTAATCCTGCACCCTGGTAAATTTCATTATCCAAAAACGTTGAAGTACTAAAACACACACTACTATGGGCGATTGTATAACCTAGGGTTTTATACGGTTTTCCTGTTCATCAATACACCTTAAATCCATTTTATTTTTAATTCCAATCTTATAATAATACATCTGCTACTGTAGATCCTTGTTTGTTCTTCATTAATTCACCTTTCAATTTCATTCCGCCTTTTTCAATTCATTTTTCCGTTATAATAAACCATCTTCACTGTTCATTGGTTTTAATGAATTTGTTTCATTAATTTCCATGGATTCTAACCCTGATCCTAATACTAATCCGTCCTCTCATAGGACGGATTCAGCTCTTAAACCCAAAAAAACTACTCGTACCATGAATCCTATGAGTAAATCTGCTATGAAACATACTAATATGTTATCTAAGGTTCCTAGGAATCTTTATTCTAAGAAGACTAGATCTGTTTCTCGGGGTAATAATGAAGCAATGGATATGGACGATTTGGAATGTGATGATGGGGCTTCTGAGTCTGTGGAGGGTAGTGAGGACTTTGGAGGCTCATGCTCTGGTATTGATGATGGGGGTAGTGTTGGTGATGGTTCTGAGGCTGGTAAGGTGAATTCTGGTAAGGATAATAATATTTCATTTGATTGTGATGTTAGTAACAAAGACATTATTGATGAAATTGCAAAAAGTTTGAATAATGAGTCTATTGCTGCTAGTGCTAAGTCTGTTGGTGATGTGGGTAATCTTAATAGTGGGTCTAGGGATGTTAATGGTTTGCCTGCTAGTGATTTAGGTCAGGGGAATGTTAAGTTTAGCAAAGATAATGGTCCTGATGTGTCTAAACCTAGTGTGGAGAGTTCTAATTTGAAGCATAATGTGGGTTCTGATAAACCTAGGAGCCCTACTAAAGTAAGTTTTGGTGATGTTAGGGTTCCGGGTTTGTTTAAGGTTAATGTGAATGTTAGTGATTCTGGTAAGGGTGTTAGCGAGGTGAGTAATTTTGCTGTGGGTGGGTCTAGTGGTGTTAAGGATACGGTAATGACAGATAGTGTGTATGAAAAGAATAGTAGGTCCTTTCGTGAGGCTGTTTCAAATAGTTATGGTGGGAATGGTAATAATAAGTTGCATTATGTTCCTCCGTCTATTATTGGTGAAAATAGGAAAGTGGCTAAGATGGATCCGATTTTGGAAGAGGGGTGTAAGAGGTGGGGTAATACTGTGGTTGGTTTCTTTGTTGGGTTTCGTATGAATTATGCTGATTTGGTTTATCATTTGAAACGTATGTGGAGGTTGTATCAGTTGGATAATGTCATTATGAACCAGAATGGAATGTGTTTTTTTGACTTTAAGTCTAATGATGGGATGGAGTTGGTTATTGAGAAAGGCCCTTGGTTAGTGAATAATAGGCCTTTATTTGTGAAAAAATGGGAACCAGGGCTATGCATGTCTAGACCTGAGGTTAAGAAGGTTCCGGTTTGGGCTAAAATTCATGACATTCCTTTGGAAGCTTGGAATGTTGAGGGGATCAGTAGGATAGTTAGCCAAATTGGTAGCCCAATTATTATGGACCGGATGACTACTTCCATTTGTGAAAAGCCATATGGCAGGGCTACGTTTGCTAGGGTGTTAGTTGAGATTGATTCTGAAAAGCCATTTGTTAACTTTGTTGAATTGTGGTATGAGAAGTTGGGTAAGGTTTTGAAGCTGAGGGTTGAACATGATTGGGTTCCGCCAAGATGTGAGGAGTGCAAGGTTTTTGGACACTACTTGAGTGATTGTAAAAATAAAGTGAATGTGGCTAGGAAAGTGAATAAGGATGGTGAGAATGTGAAGCCTAATGATGTGAATGGTGGTGATAATAATAATAGTTCGGATAAGGTTAATGTGGATGAAGGCTGGAATGTTGCTGGGTTTAGAAGGAATAGGGGTGTTGGTAGTAATGGACGACAAGGGAATATTGGGGGGCATCAGGTTAGAAGAGGTAATTTTGTTAACACGGCTAGTGGTAACAACACTAGTAAGGTAAATACGGGGAATGTGGGTGATAAGCAGACTAGTAATAAATCAGAACCAGTGAAAAGTGGTAATGTAGGTAAGGTTGATGAGAGTGTTGTTGTGAATGATAATGGGAAGACTATTAACAAAGGTAAAGATAAAGTTGAAGTGGGTAGTGGTGGTAGTAACAGCAATCAGACTAATACTTCAGTTGGTAACAAAAAGAATGTGCAGAAGAAGAATTCGGGTAACAGTTCCGGTAATAATAATGGTAATAGCAGCAAGAGTGGTGATGGTCGTAAGTTGAATGATGGTTTAGGCTCTAAGAATGTTAGTACTAGTAATAGATTTGATGTTTTGGGTAGTGATCAGGTTAGTGATAATTCTGATGTTTGGAAGGCTGTGAAGGCTGCAGTGGAAAAGGCGTGTGGTTCTGGTATTCCTATTTTAGAAAGTGTTGTTAAGAGTTGGAATGATGACATGGTTAAATACTATACGGAAAAGTGGAATAGTAGAATCATGACGAATGGGTCTCATGAACAGCAGTTAGAATTGAAAATCAAAAACTTGTCTGAAAGTATCGTGTTACTTAACCAGAATCTCAATTCTAATGCCAAAAGTAATGCTAATTTGATGATGCAGAAGACCGTCTTGACTACGCATGATAGTAGTGATGTTTCACTCAGGCAATGTTATGATGATGCTTATCGTGCGGAGTTAGCTAAGATTGGTAATTTGCAAAAGGAGCGTGATTTGCTGAAGGTTGACCTGTTTATGCTGTCTAATAAGTTGTTAGATAAGGATTGTAAAGAGACTTGGACTGATGAGATGTTGGAATACTACTCGAGCAGATGTGAGGATATAAGAAGTGATAGGATTAATGGGCATTTATCTGATATGAATGATTCTCATTCCTTGGATGAAGTAGAGGAGGTTACGACTGGTTCAGCTTCCTTTATGACACAGAATGAAGTCTTCAATGATGTGGATACGTCTATGGTTCAAGAGGGTGGTGTGCCTGCACCCTTTGATTCCAATCTTAAATGAGTTACAAAATTGGTGTTTGGAATGTCCGGGGTCTGTCTCAGACTACTAGACAAGATGAAGTTATATCGCTTATTAGAGAAGAAGGGTTGTGTATGTGTGCTGTGGTGGAGACTCATCTTAGGAAGAAGTCGGTTAAGAGTGTTGGTGACAGTTTGTTTCGTAATTGGTCATGGGTTTCTAATATGGATGATTGTAGAAGTGTGTGTAGAATGTTAGTTGGGTGGGATAACAATGTAGTTAGTGCCAATCTTGTGTCTCATTCTGAACAATCTATGCATTTTGAAATTTATTTTATTCATGATTGCAGAAAGCATTTTGTTTCTTTTATCTATGCCAAGAACAAAGGTGTTGAAAGACGGGTATTATGGAAGAACTTAGCTTTGCATAGTGATCTTGTCAAGGGTGAGCCGTGGGTTTTGCTGGGTGATTTTAATGTTGCCCTGAATATTAGTGATTGTTCGGACGTCACTGCTGCTAAAGATCATGATATGGAAGATTTCAGGAATTGTGTTGAATCATTGGAGCTTGATGATATTGCTTCCAAAGGTATTTTTTACACTTGGATTCAAAAACGTCTTGATCCTGAATCTGGTATTCTTAAGAAATTAGATAGAGTGTTGGGTAATAGTAGCTTCATTTCTTGTTATGATAGCTGCTTTGCTGAATTTTTGCCTTATCTATCTTCGGATCATTGCCCTGTTATTTTGAACTATTCTTTGGCCAAGCCTGTGAAGCCTAGATCCTTTAGGTTTGCTAACTTTTTGGCGGAGAAGGATTCTTTTATTCCTACGGTTAGAGATAATTGGGGTATTGAGGTTTTTGGGTTCCGTATGTTTGTTTTGGCTAAACGTCTTAAAAATATGAAAAGACATTTGAGGAATATGAATAGGATTAATGGGAATGTTTTTAGTAAGGTTAAGATTTTGAAGGCTGAGCTTAAAAGAGTGCAAGTGTGTTTAGACAATGAACCCAATAATAGCAGTCTTAGAGAAGAAGAATATGTTTATTGTAATGCGTATCAGGAAGCGGTGAGGGATGAGGCTAATCTTCTTAGGCAGAAAACTAAGATTCAGTGGTTGAAGGATGGTGACCAAAATACGTCGTATTTCCATAATTTTCTTAAGAATAGGGTGAACAAGGGAAGGATTCAAGTGGTGTGTGATGAGCAGGGTAACAAATTCTATGGTGACGATGTGCCGGGGTGTTTTGTTAACCACTTTCAAAAGTTTTTGGGGGTGGAAGATGAGGTCATCCCGTTAGAAGACTGTGAGGATCTTTTTGCTAAGAAACTTGATCCTGCTGTTGCATTGAATATGGTTAGACCTGTTTCGGATATCGAAATCAAAGAGGCGATGTTTAGTATTGATGATGATAAAGCTGCTGGCCCGGATGGTTTTACCTCTAAGTTTTTTAAAGCGGCTTGGAGCGTTGTTAGTATTGATGTCTGTGCTGCGGTTAAAGAGTTCTTCAGTTCTGGAAAACTTCTTGGCGAGTTTAATGCTAATGTTATCTCACTTATTCCTAAGTTACTCGTTCCTTTGAAGGTTTCTGATTATCGTCCTATTGCTTGCGGTAATGTCATATATAAGTGTATCAGTAAGGTTATCACGAATAGGCTTAAAGAAGGTCTTTGTAGTCTGATTGATTGTAACCAGAGCGCTTTTATCCCGGGTAGGCAGATTAGTGACAACATTTTGCTTGCTCAGGAGTTTGTTAAGAGATATAATTGGACGCGTGATGTTAGCAAATGCTCGTTCAAAGTGGACATTCAGAAGGCATACGATACGGTCAATTGGGACTTTTTGAAGAAGTGTCTCGTTCATTTTGGTTTCCACAGCTCCATGATTCATTGGATTATGGTATGTTTAACTTCTGCTTCCTTTTCTTTATGTGTTAATGGTGAATTACATGGATTTTTCAAAAGTAAAAGGGGTCTTAGGCAGGGTGACCCGATCTCGCCTTATTTGTTCACTATTGTTATGGAAGCATTCAATATGATGGTTAAGAGACAGATTAGAAGGGATGGTCGGTTTAGATTTCATTGGGGTTGTGAGAAATTTCAACTGACCCATTTATGTTTTGCGGATGACCTTCTTTTATTATGTCATGGTGATCTTATCTCTGCTAGTATTCTTAGAAGAGCGTTAGATGAATTTGCTATGTGTTCTGGTTTATTCCCTAGTATTGCTAAGAGTGTTGCTTTCTTTGGGAGTGTGCCTGACCCGGTTAAGGAGAATATATTGCTTGTCATGCCTTTTAGAATTGGTACTCTGCCATTGAAATACTTGGGTATCCCTCTGTCCGGTAAGAGAATTGTGAATGAGGATTGTAGATGCTTGATTCAGAAGGTTAAGAATCGCATTAATGATTGGAGAAACAAAACTTTATCTTTTGCGGGTAGACTTCAGTTGATATCTTCTGTTCTTACTTCGCTCCATGTTTATTGGGCCTCGATGTTTCTTCTTCCTAATCATGTCTGTGATAGTATTGATAAACTGTGTAAGAAGTTCTTATGGTCTGGTGGGGTTGAGGGTAGTGGTATTGCTAGTATATCATGGAAAGATATTTGTAAGCCTAAAAATCAGGGGGGCCTTGGTCTTAAACCTCTTAGACTTATGAATGAGGCTTTAATAGCTAAGCATCTTTGGAATGTTATTAGTAAGAAAGACTCGCTGTGGGTTAGGTGGGTTCATACTTATAGGATCAAAGACAGAAATATTTGGTTTGATGTTAAACCTGAACATGGTGCTTCGGGTTGGAATCAGATTCTTGGTCTTAGGGATAAAATTCGATCATTTGTGGTTTATAGATTGAGTAATGGTAAACAATGTTCTATGTGGTTTGATAAATGGCACACTAATGGCCCGCTGTGTAAGGTCATTACTCATAGTTTCCTTATTGAGCATGGGTTGGATACTAGTGATAAGGTTGCGGATTGGATTGACAGTAATGGATGGAAATGGCCTAATGAATGGAATAGTCTTTTTGGTGATGTTTTAAATGTGCCTGTTCCCATTTTATTGGATGATTTTGAGGACAAGGTTTTATGGATTAATAAGGTTAACAAGGATGTTGAATTTAGTGTCAAAGAAGCTTGGAAAGCGTTATGGTTTGATAGTCCTAAAGTTATGTGGTATAAGCATGTTTGGTTCTCCCAATGTATTCCTAGACATGCGTTTGTGCTTTGGATGGCTATGCGGGGGAGACTTAAAACATCGGATCGTATTTCTAGATGGTTCAACATTTCCAGTACTGTTTGCCCGTTATGTAATGCCGTTGATGAATCTCATGCTCACTTGTTCTTTTCTTGCAAATTTTCTAAGGCTGTTTGGGATAATTTAATACTCTTGTGTAAGCTGGATGATATTTCGTATACGTGGGCTGAAGTTGTTTCTGGAATCTCTATTAGAACTGCTAATAATTCTATATGGAGTGTGATTCAACGCTTAGTGTTTGGAGCTGCGGTCTATTACATTTGGCAAGAGCGGAATTTTAGGTTGTTTCAAAAGAATTATAGAAGTGAGGAGGCTATTTTTAAGATTATCGTTGATATAGTTAGATATAAGCTGTTAAGTCTGAAGATTAAGCCTTCGGTGGAATCTATGAAGGCTGCGACTATTTGGAAAATCCCATTGAGAAGTCATAGTGGTTGTGATAATGGTATTAATGGTGTTACATGATTCTTGGGCAACTGTGGGTTTGCACATATTCTTATTGAATTTGTGGCTGTGGGTTTGTAGTGATTTTGTTAATCAGTGTTCTAATGGCGATTTTGTGATGGTTTATAATTTCAACAGTTCTTGTAACTATTGGGTTTGTTGGTGTTTATTGGGTACTGGGTTCTGGGAATGTAATTATGTTTTTGACCCGGGTGTTTGTGATTTTTGCAAGTTATTATGCACTACAGATGAGAGGATAGCTTCCTGCGCTGGTCATCAGTTTGTAGTATGGAGGTATGGATGGCTATGCACTATAGGAACCGATTCTTTATTCTGCGCTGATAACTTGTATTGGTTGACATGGTCTCAAATGAGTTTAATGAGTAATGAGACTGAGTTTGTGATAGCTTTCAGGTTTATTACTATTCTGTTTAGTATTTGGAGATCTTATTATTCTTATGATGGTTGGGTTTGTTGGTGTTTCTTGGGTACTGATTTCTGGAATTGTAACCTTGTTTTTGATCCGGGTGATTGTGGCTCTAGCAAGTTATTATGCACCACAGATGAGAGGATAGCTTCCTGCGCTGGTCATCATTTTGTAGTACGGAGTTTTGGATGGCTATGCACTACAGGAACCGATTCTTTATTCTGCGCTGGTAACTTGTATTGGAGGATATGGTTTCATATGAGTAGTATGAGTAAGGTGACTGTGGTTGTGATTGATACCAGGTTTAGTCCTAATCTGAGTATTGTTTGGAGGTATAATGGGTGCAATATTAGTACTGTTACTTTAATCTTTGTGGTTCTCTTTGTTAATGGGTGGGGGTATGAGGTGTTTTATGTTAGCAGGTGTTGCGCTCTTCTTGTTTTGATCTTTTGGTACTCTAACGCAAACATACCTTGTACTCTTTTTCCTTGCTCAAAGTTTTCCCACAGGGTTTTTATTTGGCAAGGTTTTTTAACGAGACAAGGTTATTGGATGATTGAAGTCTTGATGATTCATCCATTTCCTGATCTGATGTTGAATTTACTGATCTGGATGCATTCTTTTGATCAAGCTTTCTGGTGCTGCTATGCTATTTTACTGCTTTGGAGATTATATTTGCTTGGTCTTTATTATGAGTTATGTTTTAGTTTGTTATCAGCTACTTTCCTGTACATAAGACTTAGTATTTATGCTTCCTATGATTGCTTGGGAATGGTGATGTTTGGAGCTCCTTTGGTTGATTCCTTTGGAGTGCCCCATGAATTCAGAGTTCTCAAATGGTCATAGTTTCAAGCTGTCTTTATACTAAGTTTTGATGTTCAGGGGTTGCTTTTGGTATTAGCTGTCTTGGTAGTTTATCTGTTTCTCTTTGTTTGTTTATCATTGTTGTAATCAGTTTTGGTCTTGTCCATTTCTGTTTGAATTTCTGTTTCTAGGCAAGTTGAGATTTGGTTAGGGGTTGTCCTTTCCTTGTCTTTCTTGTGCTATCCTATGTACATAACTCTATTTTATTTAATATATTTTACCTTTTTGTAAAAAAAAAAAAAAAAAAAAAAAAAAAAAAAAAAACGTTGAAGTACAAAATGACGAGGGTAATATCCCTCGCCCCAGTCCCTTAGGACACTTACAAGACACCTATCTAAGAATGACAAACCATTCTTAAAACTAACATGCACACCATGTGCAACTGACCAAACAAGCATGCTAACCAAAGCAACTTACAATAAAATGAACCTACCAATAATGACAAAAGTAAATAAAATTACAATACTACTCAAGAAAGGTACTTGAGCCTTCTAGTCACTTCGGTTGTCCATCTTAACGTCCATGAAGAATCCTCGAATAAACATCCAAGCGATCTTCAACATATCATCTGTTTGTAGTAGCGAAGAACACCACAAACAACATTCCACACTTCCCAACATATTAAAGACTATAACATCAAAGACACCAAGTCTTAAAATACGATGGAGTAAGTACACAAACTACCATTCAAGAAGGAAACCAAGCCATGCATCCATTGCAATACCAAGCAGCAACCTGAATATGAATACACCAAAAGCCATTAACCAAACTTGAATGATAACCAACAGCACCACCATGTATAGAACCATCATAGATCGAATCTTGGATTAAAATCCAATTTTCAGCCATACACACAAAGCATGATGATCCACCAAGCATAGGACCTTCCAAATACGTATACCCAGACCAAACATGGGACTAACATAGGGTCCAAACCCTAACATCCATCAAAACGAAGCAGCATCAATCCAACGCATCACATAAAACCATAATATGTAGATCGAACCACCCCAAAACGATCCATAGAAAATTAAGAGACATTCCTAGTGATCGAATCTAGGATTTTTGAATAAGTTACCCTAGAAACTTAACTTGCAAATACCATCAATTTGATCCGCAACAACAGCAAAATCATATTGAACCACCAGTAGGTAAAAACGAACCCCTACACCTCCGCGAAAAAGGATAGTTTTTGAACAAGCATACCATCAAACTTGACTTACATCTCTCTCTAAACCCACTTAAATCCATAGAACGTCTATAGTGGCTCAAACACACGACCAGGACAACGTAGATATCCACACACAGACCCAGCTCACGATCAGCATCACACGCACCATCATGACAAAAACCACAACCCCATACCAAGGTTGACATACAGTAATACAACCAGATCAGACCAGGTACAAAACCCTAAAAAATTAGGGTTTCGTTCTCCATAAGCGCATAAAAACCCAAAGAACGCACCATGTAAAATGTAATCGATCTATAAAAAACAAATCGACTGGAATTACAAACATAAACATGCCACGATCACCAGCAAGAAAGATCGTATAACGATAAACCCATAAATTATAGACGATCACCAGCAGAAACCAAATAACCGATAGCAAGATCGACCAAAAAATAAACCCTTTGCACACGATCATAACCACCCCATGCCACAGATCGTACCAAGATACTATTAAACGATTTATAAAAATCGTCTAGCATATAAAGAATAAATAGGAACGAGCTACTATGCTACACCGACCCACTTAGAATAAATAAATAGAATAAAGGTCGGTTCACATGCAAGATATTAGAATTCTTCAACAACCGACCCACGATGGAAGCAATTGTATGGATAATTTAATAATCAAGATCATGCATGTATGTAACAATGGCTAGAAACAATTCATGCAACAAAAAAAGAATCAACAAAGCAACACCGACCCACGATATAAGAAGAATTAAAAATCAACGTTTAATAAGAATCGTAGGAGGTGAATCAAGTTACGTGAGGGATTCGTTTTTTATTTGCTTTTAGGATGATAATGGTAGGGACGTTTTGCGATTGAGGCTAGATAAACAATACAAACCGACCTCACAAACAAACCAATCCTAGCCTACTAATCGTTAATCTGATAATCAAAAGATAATCAAATAGCAGAAAAGAAGAACGGAATGATTTGGTTGGGGGCAGCCATGATCGCTAATCGCCCCTACCTAGAGAGAGTTTTAGGGTTTTTAATCTTAGTATTATTTCCCTTATTTATGTTGGTTTCAATTACATTAAATCTAACGATTTAGGGTATTGTAACGTCTGATCTGCTTGAATCATTCCTTGGTATTTTAGTTGAGGTCGATTTGGTCGACTTTTAATTTTCATTGGATTGATTAGCTGCTGCTGCTACGCTAGGGTTTCACTCCAATTGCTTCCTTTTATTAGGATTGCAATTCCAGTTCTATTGGCGTATTTAAAGGCTTTAACCAACAGATTACTCGCTAAGAGTTTTGTGTCATTTTCTTTTTTTGGTAAAGGGGTTAACCCCGGTAAATATATAACCAAAAAATCGTTAAGTACAAATGGAATGTGGCTGAGGTACCACATTAACCTCAAGCAAATAGCTTGATAAACTAGTGCTTATGACATGCCATAAACACAAACCTAGCAATAATACAAGCACCTAACTAGGTATAAAAACAAGAAAAATCTTGAATCAAGCGAACGTCCCGCATCCACCCATAAGCACGAAGGGAGCAAGGCGACCCAGGAAGTCTGCCTCCTTAAAAACCCTTTCCAAGAAAAACCCATAGGGAAAAACCTTGGAGTAGGGAAAAAGAGTACAACCCTTACCTGGCACTCCCCTCGTGAAAATAACAAGCACTTGGAATCTTCCATGTATCCAACAGCATACGAGACCGAGGGGTTAACTTCTTGAATTTGAAGCTAACCAACTTCAACCGAATGGTAGAGACAATAACTTGGACCACTTCATCCACCTTAGCCTTCTTATGCTTAAAAAGCCTAGAATTGCGTTCCATCCAAAGGTAGTAGGTAGTAGCAGCAAGTAATAACCGAGATAGTATGCTTACAACAGATCGCCCCTTAGAAATAGGAATAAGGAACAAAAGCACATCCTCCAACACGGGTGGAACCGCATCCATGCCGGAAAGAGACCGGACCTGCAACCAAACCTACGAAGAAAATTGACACTCAAAAAACAAGTGAACGTGAGAATCAGGAACCGTATCACAAAGTGGGCATCGAAGGAGACTTAAATCAACATTAGGCCCAACATCCGATTCCCTAAGTCTATCTTGAGTCTTCAACTTCTGCCTAATGACAAGCCACAAATGAATAGCATGCCGGGGAATACAATGAGAAAACCACGGAATATGAAGCCAATCAACTTGGTCAGCCCTAGCATGAAGGGATTCCCAAGCACATGCAACCGAGAAAGGTCTAAGATTACCCTCCAAATCACGCCACAATAAACCATCATCCGTTTCATCAATTAAATGTGGGACCGGGAGATTAACTAAATCAGGAAATCGAGAATACCAATCAGCCGGCCATCTCCAAGTACCATTAACAATCATATCACAAACTGAATCCGAAAGGGTTAAACCAGCCCGAGCAATATCCCTAGCCGTGAACATATCACGAATAGGGCTAAAAGCACACCACATGTCAAACCAAGCTGAGGTAGACTTACCGTTATTGATTATATGCCATATAAAAGGACGCACCTTAGGTCTAATAGCAAGTAACTTACGCCATCCCCAACTAACGTCACCCAAGCAAGGAACATCCCAAAAGCTCCTACCACGAAGCTTATATGAATGAATCCATTTAACCCATAAGGACTCCTTATGAGTTAAAATACTCCAAATATGCGTAGTCATAAGAGCAATATTAAAATCAGCCAACCTACGAATACCAAGACCACCTTCACGTTGGGGCTTGCAAACTGATTCCCACGCTACCTTGGCCTTACCTCTTTTCATTTCCCCTTGACACCATAAGAAGCCTCTCATGAGCTGCTCCAAATCATGCACAATACGAGTAGGAAGGATAAAAACAGAAGCCCAATAAATATGCATAGAAGACAACACAGATCTGATCAATTGAAGCCTCCCCGCAAGAGAAAGGAACTTATTGCGCCAATCATTCACCCGACTTTCCAATTTTTCCACCAGAACCTTACAATCCCTATATAGCAGCCTAGAAGATATTAAAGGAACACCAAGATACCGAACAGGGAGAGAGCCTTCTGCAAATGGCATAGATTGAAGAATGGTAGCTTTCAGAGCATTAGGCACATTACAGAAGAAAGCAGTACTTTTAGGAATACTTGGGACAAGACCCGAGACATTCTTGAAATCCTCCAAAGCTTGCATAATAACATTAACCGAAACAGGGTGGCCTCTAGAAAACAAGAAAAGATCATCTGCAAAACAAAGATTAATAATTCTCTGCTGCTCACACAAGTGATGAAACTGGAAATCCGCCGAATTAGAAACCTTTTTCTGCAAAATAAGCGTTAAAACCTCCATAACCAAAGTAAACAGGTAAGGAGATAAAGGGTCTCCTTGTCTAAGGCCACGCTTACCCTTGAACCAGCCATGAAGATCCCCATTAATACATATAGAATATGAAGTAGAGGAGACACAAACCATGATCCATTCAACCATTTTGTGATGAAAACCAAAACCAACCAGAATAGACTTAAGAAAATCCCAATCAACCGTATCATAAGCTTTCTGAATATCAACTTTAAAAGCACATCTAGGCTGGCCCCTCCCTCTATGATAATTACGCATAAGCTCTTGGGTGAGTAATATATTATCCGAAATGCGACGCCCAGGAACAAACGCAGATTGATTAATACTAACCAAATCACTAAGGGCCTCTTTAATGCGATTAGCAATAATCTTACTAATGCATTTATATAGAACATTGCAGCAAGAAATAGGCCTATAGTCATTAATCTTAGAAGGGGTAGACACTTTAGGAATCAAAGATATAATGGTGTGATTAATTTCCTTCAAAAGCTTACCATTAGTAAAGAAGTCCCTAATAGCACCCGTAATATCACTACCAACAACATCCCAAGCTTTCTTAAAAAACGCAGCAGTGTAACCATCCGGACCGGGGGCCTTATCATCCCCCATCGAGAACAAAGCATCCTTAATATCAGCATCCGTAACATCCCGAACCATAAAATCAGCCCTATGCTGATCGAGCACATTACTAAACAAATCATGATCGTCAAAAGGGCTACAATCACCTTCCGTGCCAAGAAACTGCTCATAATGAGAAACAAACGCCCCTGCAACCACATTACCCTCATACAAAACATTAGCCGCATCTCAAACCAATTCAATTCGATTGCGAGCACATTTACTTTTAACAATATTATGAAAATAAGCCGTATTAGAATCACCTGCATGCAACCATTGAATTTTAGATTTTTGCTTAAGAAACCTTTCTTCGTCAAGGGTAGCCTCATTAAAAGCAACAAGGTAATGAGCATGCTCCTCACGAAGGGCTGAATTGAAAGGATCCTTATCAATTGCCACTTGAACCTCATCTAATTCCTTGCGAATATTAGCAACCCGCTCATGAAGATTACCTTGATTGCGTAAAAGCTTACGAAAAGGAGATTTCAGCCCCTTCAAGCGTTTAACAACCCGATACATAGCACAACCATTGACATCAATATTCCACCCCGAAGTAACCGTATCAAGAAAGCCTTCTTTATGCACCAGAAAATTAGAAAACTTAAACGGTTTAGGTTTAAGTTTGGTCACCTGAGGGATACGAAGAACACAAGGAGAATGATCCGATATCCGGTATGGTTGAAAAATAGCAAAGGAACCCGGGAAAATATCACAAAACTTCAAATTACCCATAACACGATCAATTTTCTTCAACGTTCCATTAGAGCCTCTTGGTTTTTGACTCCATGTAAAATGTAACCCCGTACTATTAATATCCATAACCTCCATATTCATAACACAATCTTTAAATTCACGCATAGCAATATCAGGAGCATAACCACCACATGAATGATCTTCCAAATTAAGAGCAGCATTAAAATCTCCCAATAACACCCAAGGTCTACTACGCATAAAAGTAGCATGACTAACGAGGTTGCTCCAAAGAGCTCTCCGATCAACATAATAGTTATTTGCATATACAAAAGAACAAAAGACAGTTTTGTTTTCATTACGAATATTAACCTGTACATGCATAACTTGGTTAGTAGAAGCCATAACCATAACATCAACAATATCATCATTCCAGCCAAGAATGATCCGAGAACCCTTATTACATAGATTACCATTAGACGTCCATTTCCAACGACGACACACCTTACAACATGTATCGTACACACTTGAAGCATCCACATGAGACTCCAAAACAGCACACACACTAAGATTATTCTCATTAACAACCTGACGAACCTCTTTTTGTTTAGGGGACCGGTTCAGACCCCTTATATTCCATGAAGCAATACTAAACATCGGGAACATTAAGAACGGAAGTGCTTGCCCCCGATTGATCAAACAAATAACCAGATTCATCAAAAACATTAACAACCTCCTCATCCTCCAAATTAGTGTCATCGTTAACACCCTCATCCAAAACCAAAGACTCAAAAGGATTAGATGTAGAAATATTAGCATTCGAGTTAGATGAAGTTACCTTAGGATCATGGTTGGTTGTTTTTGCATTAACATTATGAGACGACATAGGAATCTCATTAGGCTTTAAATTATTACTTGATGAAGAGACACCCACCTTTTCATGGGTAGGACCAGAACTAGTACTAGCTTCGCCATGCGACTGAGAAGGAGTTGTTGTAGCTTTCGGCCTGTAGTACATGTTCTTTCCCACAGGGAAACCATGAAAGACATTACCTGCATCATTAACCTTTGCTTTACCTTTCTTCCTATTTTTCTTTTTTCCCACTTGTTGAAAACCATCATCATCATTAGATTGCTCCGCAACTGGGGTAGTCACTACTTTCTTAGGACAAGTTTCATCAGAATGGCCAAAAATCAAACATACATCACACCTTGGTGGTTTCCATTCATACTCAACCCGAATTGTTTCAGCCGTGAACTCAGGACTATCTAATAGAGGAACACCAACCGTGATTGATTCCTTAAGAGCAACTTGAGAATCAATCTCAATTAAACACCTAGCAAAGCTACTTCTACCCCATGAATCAATACACATCGCACTAGTATAAGAATCAAGCATTATAGGCTTACCTAAGTGCGTAGCAATGATACTAATACCATCTTCCGAAAAAACCTGTAAAGGGACATCATGAAGTTTGACCCATATGGGAATACGGGTTAACTCCTCTTTCTTTAAACTCGTATCCATAGTCCACTTTTTCAGAATGATAGGGCTATTCTTAATCATCCATGGTCCCTCTTCTAAAACAGCCTCCAATCCAACATGGGAGTCAAATTTAGAAAAGAAAAAACCATTTTCATTCATCATAACGCGTTTAAGACCATACTTAGCCCAACTATTACGAACAAAGTATTCCACAACCGGAAAAGCAATACGCTTACCGATAAAATAACCATAAAGGGTGTACTCAAGTTTTGTGCTTATATTTTCAACCACCTTCCGGGGAATAGATACATCAACACCATTAAAAACATTATCCACATTAATAGCACGAAAGTTAACCTTTCTTTTGGTATTAGTATCATCCGTACCCATTGTAGCACCAACATAAGACTTAGGGGCTGAATTCACATCAACGGAATGGACATTAGAAGTATGACCAGCAGGCTTCTCAAGAGGAGTGGCGTTATTACTTTTAGGCTGACCATCACCATACTTCTTATTAGGATCATTCCAAGACGAGCTAGTTGAAACAACACTTGGCTTAGAAATCCTTGCCGAGCTAGTTGTAGACACACGAACACCATCCCCCATTGGCAAATTAGCATGATCATTCACATCATCAACTTGAGGGCTGAAGTAAGTGCCAAAAACAGAATCATTCAATCTACCCCCATGTAATGTAACAGGTTCAAACGTGCTAAAAGTTGAATCCTTAGCACCATCACCATTCTTGTTCAAACCACCAGCAACCTCAACACCTATACTATGTTCATTCGATTCCAAATTAGGGTTTTGTAGAACCCTAAAAGCTTGTCGAGGTTGTGTAGGATCAGAAGTACCACCATCCCTCTTAAAACGAGCCATTCTAGCATGTAAACTATCAACATCAACCTTCGGAAAACCCACCTTCTCCATAACAATTAAAATAAACCAAACGAAACCCTAATACAGAAAATTAGATCGCAAACAAAGAAACAAGAAGCACCACGTCCAACTTCAAATCGATAGCCTTAAACAAGTTAAGACATGAATATATAGCACAAGATTAAAACTAACCGACTCCAATCATGATCGCACCACAAAATAAGGAAATCAGTTAATTATCGAAACCCTAAAACAAGAAAATCGATTAACGCAAAAACCCTAAGAAAATCAGAAACCAAAACGATTCAAGACTTAATCCCGATAAAAACAATGTTAGAGATCAAATTAAACTCAGTTAATAGATCAGGAACACAATCGTTATTGGGGTAAGGATCAAGAATAGAGTTTAAGCAACGATTTTGGATAGGTTAGGGTTTAAGATAATCGACATTTTTTCACCAGAGAGAAACGTAGTTTTTTTTTTTTCAGTATTAGTTTTGTGTCATTTTCTAGTTGCAAGTACCCGGATTTAGGGTTTGGAATTGTAAGTGCATTCATTGTTTTGGGTGTTGTGAGTCATTTGTGGTACAAGTGCTAAGGATTTGCTGCTGATTGTTCTTTGTGATTTACGTGGGTTATAGAGAGATATGGAATCTGGTCGGTTGAATGTTAATAAGCCTTCTAAGGCTTCGGGGCTGGCTACTAGGATTGGGAATATTGATGGCAAGCTTCTTAACAATTCTAGTATGCCATTGAAATCTTTATTGAAAAGTGCAGGTTTGGAAGGAAAAACGGGGAGTTTTGTTCTAACTAAAGATCATGGTCCCATTGTTTCTTCTCCTAATGTTGATTTGCAACAAAGGGAATGTTTGGCTAGTTCTAAACCGGGTGTTCCTGAGTCTACTAATGCTGTAGCATCTGATTCGTTGGGGGTTACAATGGTTAGTTCGGTAAAGGATAATGGTGAAAGACTAGCTGATGGGTGTAATGTTGGAGGTTCTTGTGGGCCTAATGTAACTAGTGATTCAAAATCTGGTGGAGTTGATGAAGCTACTAGGTCGGGTTCAAGAGTTGTTATTCCTTTGGCCGTTGTGGATGATATGTGTACTAAACTTACTAATTCATTATACGGTTATTTCATCGGTCAAAGAATTGCATTTCCTATTGTGGAAGATTATGTCAAGCATGCTTGGGGTAGGTTCGGCTTTGAACATGTTATACTGCGGAATGGTTTCTTCATTTTCAAGTTCTCGTCACTTGAAGGTATGAATAAAGTTCTTACTGGTGGTCCTTGGTTTATTAGATCAATGCCTTTATTCTTACATATTTGGGTGCCTAATATGAGGCTTGAGAAGGAGAAGATTACTAAGGTACCGGTTTGGGTACGCATCCATGATATACCATCCGTCGTATACTCTAAAGCTGGTATAAGTTTGATTGCAAAACAGTTGGGCCGGATCATTCGGTTTGATGCGGGTACTAATGATATGTGTAAGAACCCTTGGGGACGTTATTCATATGCTCGGGTACTTATTGAGTTATCGGCTGATTTAGATGTTTTGGAATCAATTGAGGTTGAAATTCCTTTACCTAAGGGTAAGGGTCATTACATGGAAGTTCTTGAAGTTGAGTATGAATGGTGGCCATCTTGGTGTTCTAAGTGTGTTTGTTTCAATCATGATGATCATGTATGTCCTCTTAGGCGTAAGCGGGTTACTAAGGATTCGACTCAACAAGATAGTGAGGTAAAGGGTAAGGTTCACTCTACAAAGGCTGGTCAAACTAATGACAAGGGTAAGAAAGGGGTTATGGGGGTTTCTACGAAGCCAAATCTTATATACCAACCTGTTTCTAAACCGGCTACCAAGAAGAAGAATCAGGGTTTACAACATAAGGAGGGGGCTGTTATTAAGTCTTCTAATGTTGATTCTAATTCGAGTGGTACATCTAATGATGCTTTGAAGTGTGATTTAGGGGCTGCTGCAGTTGTGGAGGGTGGACGTTCACAACCTAAGCAACCGGTATATGTGGATACTGATGGTTTACGGGAACATGGTTCCCATAATGATGGTGCTTCTACAAGTGTGGCCTATACTGATTTTGATTCGTCTAGCTCGTTTACTACACCTGTTGTAGTGAAGAGTCCTATGAAAAGGGTTACATTTGCTGAAGAAGTTGAAGTTGAGTTAGTTGATGATGAAGTCTATGAGAACTATGATGATATTGCATATTATTCCAAATCCAAGAACGGTTCTCCAAGAGATTTCCAGGTGCAAGGACGCAAGAAGAAATAATGATTTTTTGTGTTTTTTGCTTTTTAGTTGCTTTGTTTAGCATGTTGGTTTGGTTAGATGCACATGTTGTGCATGTTGTTTTACTGCTTAGCAGTTGTGTTTATCAAGCGCCTGTGCTTGAGGTTAATGTGGTACTTCAGCCACATTCCATTGTACTTCAACGTTTTTTTGGATAATATATTTACCAGGTCGTTGACCTTTTACCCAAAAAAAAATGCTTGCTCACTTGATGAGAGCAATTGCCCTTTAAATGATGATAGGCGTTGTCCCTAATGCTTCCACACTTTATATGAGCAATTGTCACTTAAATGATGAGATCCGTTGTCTCTAAAGGCTACCTTTATAAAGGCAATTTGTCCCTTCCAAGATAAGAGTCGTTGTCCCTAAAGGCTCACTTGTTGAGAGCAATTGTACCTTACTCTATGGGAGCCGTTGTCCCTAAATGCTTGCTCACTTGATGAGAGCAATTGCCCTTTACATGATGATAGTCGTTGTCCCTAATGCTTGCACACTTGATACGAGTAATTGTCACTTATATGATGAGATCCGTTGTCCCTAAAGGCTAACTTTATGAGGGCAATTTGTCCCTTACATGATAAGAGCCGTTGTCCCTAAAGGCTCACTTGTTGAGAGCAATTGTACCTTACTTTATGGGAGCCGTTGTCCCTAAACGCTTGCTCACTTGATGAGACCAATTGCCATTTACATGATGATAGGCGTTGTCCTTATTGCTTCCACACTTGATATGGGCAATTAACACTAACATGATGAGATCCTTTATCTCTAAAGGCTACCTTTATAAGGGGAAGAACCCTAAATATCTCTCCCCTAGGGGCGATATCCGGCCACCCCTCCTCCTCCTCCGATATGATTAAACCTCCATCAAAACCGCCTCTCTATTAATCATTTAATATGCAATCGGTTTTGATTGATGCTAGTTTCTGGGGAGGGGTGTGTCACGTTTATCTTTTCAAACATCTATTGAAAATCGCTGCCTATCTTTTAACCCTAATCGATCATACTTCTGGTTCTTTTGAATCGTTTTTTATTAGGGTTTATTTTTTGTTTTTCCGAAACCCTAAATCCCTTAATCGATTTTAAATAATTAACTCCTCCAAATCATGGTTTGTAGGTTGTTCTTGTTTAAATTGGTTAGGGTTTCGTATCCATTAAACCGACCTATTCGGTTTTATATTTTTTTTTTAGGGTTTCGATTTTGTTCTTTGGATCTGACTGCCTATCTTATGTCGGTTGTGGTTAATCGATCCTTATTATCCCTTAACATTCAGTCGGTTTTTTAATCGATTTGTACAAATATAAGGTCGATTCCGTTATGTTGCTGCACTTTGGTTTCATTCCTCTCGATTCCCTTTATTAGGGTTTCGTTTCATGGTATGTGCATTGGTCTGCTGGTCTTCATTCATTCACTATACTCGTTAAGGGTGTGGTGATGTTCATGGTTGCAAGTAACCCGCTCTAGGGTTTTGAATTATACATGTGCATCAGTTTGGTGCTATATGTCTATCATGGTTCGGGTGCATCTTTATTGGTGCTATAAGTCCTTTGGTTCAAGTGGGTTTTTGAGGGAGATGGATGTGCTATTGCTGTTCGTTAAGTGGATGTTAAGTTTTACTGGTCGTAATGGGAGGTATTGCTGCTGCAATGGGTGGCTATGGAAGGTTTCAAGTCCAGTGCATGATCGTTTTGGTTATTCTTTGGACTTGCTGATTCATTGTTTATTGAAGATGTAGGTGTTCGTTATACCTACTGTTGGTTTCAATGATGGCATATGTAAGTTAAGTTTCTCGGGTATCTTATTCAAAAATCCTTGACTCGATCAATAGTAATTCTTTTTTCTATGGATCGTTTATGGGTGGTTCGATCTTCATATTATGGTTCTATTTTATGCGTGGGATCGAAGCTGCTTTCTTTTGATGGATGTTAGGGTTTGGACCCTATTCTAAGGATAGATTGGATGTGGCTGGTTCTTATTTGCTCTTGCTGTTGTTCGAGCGTATTTGTTGGTTGCATATTCGATCTTATGATGATGCATGGTTCCTTTGTTCTTGCTGAATTGATTATTTAAGTGTCTTTTCATGGGATATTGATTTTGGCTGCTTGCAAGGGAATCGTGGCATGTAGGTTAAGTTTCAAGGGTATCTTATTCAAAAATCCTTGACTCGTTCAATAGGAATGCTTCATTATTTCTATTGATCGTTTAGTGGTAGTTCGATCTATATACTTGGGTTCTATATTTTGTGTTGGATCGATGCTGCTGTGGTACGACCTCATGTTGGTAAGTTCACGTTCATCAGCCTTGTGTAGGTCGTTTTTTGCAGGTTAGGGTTGTTTAGCCCTATGTTTGTCTACGACTGATCAAGATACAATGTTTTTCATTCTTGCTTGAGTTTCCTCCTTTTTGAAACTTGTAGTAGATGCGGTATTGGATCGAGTTGTAGTGTTGGTTTGGTCCTGGTTGGATCAATGAAGATCGGTGTAGTTGATGGATCTATTGTGTGGATTGGCGCGTGTCTATTCTACCATGGTTTCGGCTGCATCGTTGAAGGTCATGAACTTCTATGACGTCATGGGAAGATTCAAGTTTTTACTTGATGTTTTTATTTGTAAATCTTATGGTCGTTGTAGTTTTCTGTTCATGTATTTGTTATAAGAATGGTTTCTCATTCTTATATTAGAGTATTTGGAGGTCAGTTGCACATGTTGTGCATGTTTGTTTTAAGAATGGTATGTCATTCTTAGATAGGTGTCTTGTAAGTGTCCTAAGGGACTGGGGGCGAGGGAAATCACCCTCGTCATTTTGTACTTCAACGTTTTTTTGGATAATGAATTTTGCCAGGGTGTATTAACCCTTTTACCCAAAAAAAAAAAACCTTTATAAGGGCAATTTGTCCCTTCCATGATAAGAGCCGTTGTCCCTAAAGGCTCACTTGTTGAGAGCAATTGCACCTTACTTTATGGGAGCCGTTGTCCCTAAACGCTTGCTCACTTGAAGAGAGTTATTGCCCTTTACATGATGATAGTCGTTGTCCCTAATGCTTGCACACTTGATAGGAGCAATTGTCACTTAAATGATGAGATCCGTTGTCCCTAAAGGCTAACTTTATTAGGGCGATTTGTCCCTTACATGATAAGAGCCGTTGTCCTTAAAGGCTCACTTGTTGAGAGCAATTGTACCTCACTTTATGGGAGCCGTTGTCCCTAAATGCTTGCTCACTTGATGAGAGCAATTGCCCTTTAAATGATGATAGGCGTTGTCCCTAATGCTTCCACACTTTATATGAGCAATTGTCACTTAAATGATGAGATCCGTTGTCTCTAAAGGCTACCTTTATAAGGGCAATTTGTCCCTTCCATGATAAGAGCCGTTGTCCCTAAAGGCTCAATTATTGAGAGCAATTGTACCTTACTTTATGGGAGCCTTTGTCCCTAAACGCTTGCTCACTTGATGAGAGCAATTGCCCTTTACATGAGGATAGGGATTGTCCCTAATGCTTGCACACTTGATAAGAGCAATTGTCACTTACATGATGAGATCCGTTGTCTCTAAAGGCTACATTTATTAGGGCAATTTGTCCTTTACATGATAAGAGTCGTTGTCCCTAAAGGCTCACTTGTTGAGAGCAATTGTACCTTACTCTATGGGAGTCGTTGTCCCTAAATGCTTGCTCACTTGATGAGTGGAATTGCCCATTACATGATGATAGCCGTTGTCCCTAATGCTTGCACACTTGATACGAGTAATTGTCACTTATATGATGAGATCCGTTGTCCCTAAAGGCTAACTTTATTAGGGCAATTTGTCCCTTACATGATAAGAGCCGTTGTCCCTAAAGGCTCACTTGTTGAGAGCAATTGTACCTTACTTTATGGGAGCCGTTGTCCCTAAACGCTTGCTCAGTTGATGAGAGCAATTGCCATTTACATGATGATAGGCGTTGTCCCTAATGCTTCCACAGTTGATATGGGCAATTGTCACTAACATGATGAGATCCTTTATCTCTAAAGGCTACCTTTATAAGGGCAATTTGTCCCTTCCAAGACAAGTGCCGTTGTCCCTAATGGCTCACTTGTTTAGAGCAATTGCACCTTACTTTATGGGAGCCGTTGTCCCGAAACGCTTGCTCACTTGATGAGAGTTATTGCCCTTTACATGATGATAGTCGTTGTCCCTAATGCTTGCACACTTGATAGGAGCAAATGTCACTTAAATGATGAGATCCGTAGTCCCTAAAGGCTAACTTTATTAGGGCGATTTGTCCCTTACATGATAAGAGCCGTTGTCCCTAAAGGCTCACTTATTGAGAGCAATTGTACCTCACTTTATGGGAGCCGTTGTCCCTAAATGCTTGCTCACTTGATGAGAGCAATTGCCCTTTAAATGATGATAGGCGTTGTCCCTAATGCTTCCACACTTTATGTAACAATTCGCATTTTCAGGATATTTACTTTTCCCGGAAAATTTCACTATTCACTTTTACTATTCATTTTTCCCGAAAATTTTTCCCGAAACTTGATTTTTATTTCTTGGGCTGAAGTGATAAATCATTTCCATGACAAATTAAAAGTTTGACATTCATAAGCTCATTTTCGTGAAAGTTGTTAAGGAATTACACGTTTTAGGGTAAAACGTCATTCAGAAATTCTACGTACAACGAAACTCGACCGCGTTAAGTGACCCCGCATCAGAAAAATGTTTGACACACTCATGATTTATTTGAGAATTAATCGTGACTGAGAAAAACACGACCAAAGACTTCCCGGCAGGTCACCCAAGCCTGTACTACTCTCGCATGAGCACGCTTAACCGTATGGGCGATTAACCGTTAGACCACAAAACGCGTTTCTAAGACGATTTGAGTTTTCAACTTATTAGAAAAAGTCAACATATATTTTTCCCTCCTCCATTGACCAAAAATCATCCCTTGATGTTATAAGTCATTTCGTGATTTTTAGACTTACGGTTTGATGTCTTTTTTTTTGGTAAAGGGGAGTAATCCTGCACCCGGTAAAATACATTAATAAAAAACGTTTAAGTACAATGGAAGAGAGTGAGTCTCTCATCGAAGTCCCTAAGGACACTACCATTACCACTATATAAGAATAACAGGCCATTCTTATAACTACCAGATCTAAATACAACTAACGATGACTAGCAATAAAAATACAATACATCATAACTCAAATAAAATTGAAGTCTTCTTAGTCATCCTAGTGATCCAGATCATAAACATGCGAACTTCCAGCTTCAACAAATTGCGTCTTCTATTAGTATTATGCAAAGCATAATCTAATAACCTAATAAGAGTGACTTCCGTAGCAAATAAATTTGAAGCATAAACATGGTCTAAGCGACCCAACCTCCGGCATATCCGAGCTTGAACCAGTCTTTCAACAAATCCGAGTGACACACAAGAAGACTACCATGATCAAGTCAATGCAAATCCAATTGATACCATCGCTGAACAGAACAATGAGCACCAATATAGGCTTGTCGACCAAGCCTAACCTCCATAACAAACAGTTAACAATCATGTATGGACAACATGAAATCTGCTTGTATCGAAATACATACAGATCCGTAACACCCCATATCACATGAAGGTTTAAAAATAAATCAAAGTTACAGCAACCCACCAACATGCGATCATCTTATCCACACTCAAAACCACTATGGCATGAATCGTTACACCAAATTGCCTGCAAACGACATGCCATCATAATCAGCCGCCACAAAACCCTAACTTACACATTGAATCACCAAATCGATCTGCTAACACCAAACCAAACCAGGAGTAAAACCCTTACTACCATGTTCGTAATATCATTCACGCAAAACAAAACCCTAAAAGTTAGGGTTTCATGATGAACAGATCGACCAATCAATGAAAGAACCCATAGGATTAAAGAAACCCTAACATTCATACAAACACGATCTCTCTCAAACCCACAAACATAGCAAACGGATCCATTCGGAACAATCAGGAACACAAACCCTAACAAGGGTACTTTCCATTCGAAAGTAAGAAAACCAAAAAAGTTTCCTTTAGAACGATTAAGGATCAAGAAGCCAGAAATCGATTATATAAAAAACCAAAGAAGGTTTTATAATCATTAAGTGCATAATCAATCAGAACCATAAAGATCGCCCTTTATATAAGTAAAGTCGATTTAACACCGACTTATAACAATCAGACAAAAAGGAACGATTGAAAACCCAAAGCGACGATTGTAAACCCTAAAAACGATTCACCACAAAAAGATGAATATCGATTAGTAATGGTTAGGGTTTGACACAGCACGCCACCTCTCAAAGAAAACACAATCCTAAACACGATTGCATACCAAGATAATGGTAGAGAGGCATGTTTAGCAGATGGTTTGGCCGGAATTATCGAGAGGTGGCGGCTGATAGATCGCCAAGGGGAGAGAGAATATTTTAGGGTTTTTCAGGAGTATTTGTCCCTAAATTAAAGTATATACGGTTTGATGTCTAAAAGACATTTAATACCAACCGACACTAGACTGAGCCCAGTCTAGACATTATAAGTCATTTTAAATCATTTTTATCACATTAGAAAAGTAACATTTTACTTTTCTCAATTTTACGCAATATTCGTACGTTTTACGTATTACGCGTTTTAGACCCGTGTTTCCAGCTTTTAGCAGGGTTTTACCACCCAATGGAACCTACCACTCATTTTATATTTTATTATGGAGTATTTTGACATGTTTAACCATTCTTCCAAGTTTCGTATTTTTACGATACCCGGTTTTACGTTTCGTGGCTTAACCATTTACGGTTAGCATTTTACGGAGCCAAAACTAACTCAATAACTTGGATAATATCATCAAAAGTCCACCCTTTCTCTCCAAGTCTCCAAACCGCCATTAGGAGGGGGGTTTCACACTATGTGGCTCAATCTCATGCTATGTGCTCTTAGATGTGAACATGTGTTCAACTTGGTGACCAAGGTGTTGACAAGTCAAGGATGTAACCTCCTCATTTGCATATAAATAGCCCCTCCCCTCCCCTTTGTGCCGTGCACCTCCAACCCCCAAAACCCTTCCATACTTTGCTCATTTCCTTCTAGTTTCATGCATGATTCAAGTGCAAGTTCAAGGTAGAAACTCTAGTTAGGTTATCATTCATCAAACACTTCCATAACTTCATATACTTGGTGATTTCTCTTGAGTTTGAATCCACTCAAGTCACCTCAACCTTCATCATCCATCTTTCAAGATTACAAGGGTAGAAAGATTGCATGAAGTGAAGTGGGTTGAAGCAAGTCTATCAATGTCCTATCCTTACATGTTAACTTCCTTTCATCTTTGAAAGCCAAAAGTTGTGAGCCAAACCCTAACTTGCTTCTTGTTAAATAATCATGTTCATGTTATTTACCTATTATTCATGCTATATTATGTCTTGTATGCATGTCCATGATGTATAAAAATGAACAAAACAAGTTATTGTTATTGATTGTTACAACAAGTTACTAAAACAAGTAAACTAGTGACTTTCTTGGAAAACCACGACCAAAATGGTAAAATTATGATATTGGATCATTACATATTACAGTAGAGGACTTAACAAAGAAACCATAGCAATTTGAACCACCTAAAACGAGTATACGAGTCAAAAGTTACGCCCATTTGAAGTTACCAAAACTTTGCGGCAAACTGCCAAATACCATTCTGATCAAATTTGGGTTTTGAAAGTCCCACTTCTGGTCCGATTCATCAAAAAGTTAAAACACGAAAGTTGTCCGGAACGACGTTTTCGTTCAGGAGCAAAGAAGCTCGAGCCCTGAAAACGCTTTTTGAGTGATAAATTCTTCAAAATCTTAACAGCCCATTTTTAGACCAAAGTCATTACATATAAGTTATGGTTTATAAAGAACAAGAGGTCTTATGACCTATAATCAAGACCACAACCATGGCTAGAGCCAAGGTTGTGTCTCATGACCTTGGAACAAGGACCAAAGGTCATGGCTAGGCCATGACGAAGTGACCATAACAACTTACATAGGCGTAAACATGAAACAATGAATTAGGCGATAACATGAACAAACAATTTGGATCTACTTCACCTAAAAGGGAACCATGAGATATTACCAAGAGAAAATGGTCATTCAAGACTTATGAAACTACCCCTAATAACAATCTTCATGTACTAATAAACTTTCCTAAGTTTATTCAAATATCGGACATGTAACTTTTCGGATCAAAAGTTATATCTATATATTTCGTCAACTACTACAATAGTAGGGAGCCTCATGTGAGGAGTTCATTATGTAAGCCGTCGAGTTGAGTTGTGGATTTACGAGTTAAAGTGTCCTGGCTCCTCGAACGCTTACTAACATGACTTCTGAATTATGTCGGCCCGAACGGTAGTAAACGATATACAAAACATACATGTTCATGAATCTTTTCTTTCAAGGACTTACAATATACATCATACCACATCATGGACTAAGTGCAAGACATACATATATTGGCATGTTTATGTTTCCTTAGACATTATTCCAAACCTAAGTTGCAACGATTATTCTAGGTTGCTCGTAGAAGTTCTTACGACATATCCATCATTCTCATTATACATCATCCAACTCAAGGTGAGTTCATAGCCCCACTTTCTATTGTTTAACTATTTTACAAACCCTTGGGGGGAATACATGCTATTATTTTTCTACTCGAACACAATGCTTTCTACTGTATGCTATTCGACTATGTTTTATTATCACTAAGTAACATCCTTGCCAAACCAAGATCCCTTATTATGAACCATTTAATCACTTGCGAGGGTTACTTGCGAGTGAGCGCGAATATTGTGAATAGGCCTATTGGGATTGATGAATCCCATTTGTTTTGACTAAGTTCAAACAAATGCATTAATATTTGAGACATTAGGTATGACGGCAAAGTACCTACCGGGATAAATCTGCCGATCGATATTGGTGCACGTTAACGTTTTGGTGTCATAAGCTTAGTGAATTAATAACCTTTCCGGGCATATAACAACGTAGCCTACATGTTTTGTTTTCCAAACTATGAGTGTGAGTCTATAGCTCACACTACGATTATTGTGTTCAAACGATTTAACTACCAACACATTGTGTTCAAACATTTAACAAACTCTATGAATATCACTCAACCTTTGTGTTGACCTCTCAAGCATGTATTTCAGGTTCATGACGATCAAGGATGGCACGGAAGGGCACGGATGTTCAAGAGGGCTATAAATTTTATTATCATTCGAAAACTCACTTAATGTGATTTGTAAACATGGAACCAATTGGGACCTCATTTTGTAATCTCTGATATTTATATAATTTGAATGATAAACCTTTTCAAAACGACTCAATTGGAGTTCGTTTTCTATCATTGTGACTATTGTGCCGTCGAGTAACACCCAGTTTGAATTCCGCTGCAACCATGAATTGGGGGTGTTACAGATTGGTACCAGAGCCATGGTTATAGAGAAACGGGTCTAATTGAGACCTAAACTATAACTACAACTACAAGAAAAACCATTTTTATAGCCTTCCGCTCTCCGTGTCTTCCATCCTCCAGACGATTATGGACTTAGCAAGCATGTTATGCTGCACAAACATATTAGTATATTCATATATATACCCCTTTTGAGCATTTCCCCGTAGATATTTTATGCTACATGAACACATATAAGTATATTGATATATACACACTAGGCATTTTATGCTACATGAACATATTAGTATATTGATATATAAACTCGGTTTATTTTCAATCATTTATCTAAACAATGGACTAAACATATCTGTGTATGCCTATTCTAAGGCATTTCGGCACAACCACACTCTCCCAATCATGTTCCTACTCCAACATTATATGTCCAAGACATTATAACTGATTGCAATGGTCTCATTCATTTTTCAAGACATTGTGAGATACAATGGTCTCATTCACTTTTCAAAACATTGTGAGATACAATGGCCTCATTCATTTTCCAAGACATTGTGAGATACAATGGTCTCATTCATTTTCCAAGACATTGTATGATACAATGGTCTTAATCATTTCTCAAATGTTTTGAGTCACACAATGGCCTAACCTACTTCCCAGACATTGTGAATTGCACAATGGTCTAACCTACTTCCGAGACATTGTGTTTTGTGTAAATGGTCTCTAGAATTATTCCATCACATCATCAATATCATTTCTTATGATATCAAAAACCCGTCACAATCTATCGATTTCAAAACAAGAAATATGAGATTTCTAAAGGACAAACAAATCCATCACCTACAAAAGCTGAAGTTCTGCTTTACATTTATCAAAGTTTTCTTATGAAACCTTCATTATTAAAAGTTCGTGATCCTGGCCAAGTATGTTCTATTTTAGAACTACTTAAAACTTCCTTTCCATACGTATCTACCCTTACTATCTTCTATGCTATAGAATATGAAAACATAGGTTACAAGTCTTGTATGGGCGGGACTTGCAACTGAATTGTTTGACATCGCCTTTGTTTAGTGGACAGTTTCCCGAAAGCAACGGACATATCACAAGTATACCTAAGTTAGGTATTTGAAAATTTTATCGAACCTTGGCTAAATATAGACTAGTCACCTATATTGAACCTAGGGACAGTGGAATATAGTCTGACTAACTATATTCGACTTAAAATTTTCAAATACTGAGAGTAGTTGTACTAGGGTTATGTTTAGGTTGATTTCCTACATGAACATGATAAACCACCAGAATACATTAAAACAATCTAGAGACACGATAGTGTCTTACCACTCAGCGAGATCTTAACACCTTATTTGTATGATCTAAATTCATTCTTGAAATTTTTCATTTATGAGATAATCCGAACTACTATCTTGGGATAGTTATCAATTATTCTCTTCATCCTGTAGAAGTACTATCCTGTTTAGGTCCTAAGGATACCATTCCATCATAAACTTTTAAAATCTCTTAAGATTTTTAAAGCAAACGCAACATCTATACCTAAGAGTATTAATGTTGAGCATACACTACACACTTTTGTCCATCAATATATCACAACATTACCTTCACAACCGTGGCAAACACAAGCTCATTAACAGATCTTGATGCACTTTTAAAGCTCAAATCATCCTTAGTTACACCACAAGTACCCTCATCAGCTTTACAAGATTTGAATATTCATCTTGTACTTTTGGAACACCAGTATCATCTCGTAATACACTACCTTGTAACTCACCGGCTAAGTATGAATGTTGTGTCAGGAATTCTTGAGTAGGATGATTTATAATGTCCTTATTTGAATGGATTGGGATGCCTTTTCATTTAAATAAAGAAATTATAAATCATCGAACCATACGTTTATATTCCTTTAGTTACATTGTTTGGGATGCCTCTCTATGTAAATAAAGAATTATAAACAAGTGGGCTTATTTATATCCGAAATAACATAAGTATGAAGTCAATAAACACTAGATACAACAACAGATTACCTACTAGGCTATGATTGCAACAACTATCCCAATTTCCATAAGTACGAGATTTACATTATGATTTTCATAATGATAGTGCAATAACAAACAAACTCATTGCGAGGCCATGTAACCATATGCATGTGCAGTCGTAACAAACTCATTACGAGGCCATGTAACCATATGCATGTGCAGTCGTACCAAACTCATTACGGGGCCATGTAACCATACGCATGCGCAGTCGTACCAAACTCATTGCGAAGCCATGTAGCCATATGCATGGGCAGCCGTACAATTCAAACAGGACTTGGTCCAACCACATGTTCAACGCTTATTCCATGATTCGATTCTTATATCAATTGCTATTGATACTTGACAACTATATCAAGTTCTATTTTGATATTCAACTACTATATCAATTCCTATTAATATTCGACTACTATATCAATTTCCTTTGATATTCGACTATTACCATACCTTTCCTATATAAAAGTAAGCCTCATCCTACACCATACACTGAAATGACAAATCAAATTACATCACCGGTAATCCCGGACTTTAGTCCTCATAAGTAACCACACCTTTTCATCAACATATGATACACACAGAACTTCGGGACGAAGTTCCCCGTAAGGGGTAGAGACTGTAACAATTCGCATTTTCAGGATATTTACTTTTCCCGGAAAATTTCACTATTCACTTTTACTATTCATTTTTCCCGAAAATTTTTCCCGAAACTTGATTTTTATTTCTTGGGCTGAAGTGATAAATCATTTCCATGACAAATTAAAAGTTTGACATTCATAAGCTCATTTTCGTGAAAGTTGTTAAGGAATTACACGTTTTAGGGTAAAACGTCATTCAGAAATTCTACGTACAACGAAACTCGACCGCGTTAAGTGACCCCGCATCAGAAAAATGTTTGACACACTCATGATTTATTTGAGAATTAATTGTGACTGAGAAAAACATGACCAAAGACTTCCCGGCAGGTCACCCAAGCCTGTACTACTCTCGCATGAGCACGCTTAACCGTATGGGCGATTAACCGTTAGACCACAAAACGCGTTTCTAAGACGATTTGAGTTTTCAACTTATTAGAAAAAGTCAACATATATTTTTCCCTCCTCCATTGACCAAAAATCATCCCTTGATGTTATAAGTCATTTCGTGATTTTTAGACTTACGGTTTGATGTCTAAAAGACATTTAATACCAACCGACACTAGACTGAGCCCAGTCTAGACATTATAAGTCATTTTAAATCATTTTTATCACATTAGAAAAGTAACATTTTACTTTTCTCAATTTTACGCAATATTCGTACGTTTTACGTATTACGCGTTTTAGACCCGTGTTTCCAGCTTTTAGCAGGGTTTTACCACCCAATGGAACCTACCACTCATTTTATATTTTATTATGGAGTATTTTGACATGTTTAACCATTCTTCCAAGTTTCGTATTTTTACGATACCCGGTTTTACGTTTCGTGGCTTAACCATTTACGGTTAGCATTTTACGGAGCCAAAACTAACTCAATAACTTGGATAATATCATCAAAAGTCCACCCTTTCTCTCCAAGTCTCCAAACCGCCATTAGGAGGGGGGTTTCACACTATGTGGCTCAATCTCATGCTATGTGCTCTTAGATGTGAACATGTGTTCAACTTGGTGACCAAGGTGTTGACAAGTCAAGGATGTAACCTCCTCATTTGCATATAAATAGCCCCTCCCCTCCCCTTTGTGCCGTGCACCTCCAACCCCCAAAACCCTTCCATACTTTGCTCATTTCCTTCTAGTTTCATGCATGATTCAAGTGCAAGTTCAAGGTAGAAACTCTAGTTAGGTTATCATTCATCAAACACTTCCATAACTTCATATACTTGGTGATTTCTCTTGAGTTTGAATCCACTCAAGTCACCTCAACCTTCATCATCCATCTTTCAAGATTACAAGGGTAGAAAGATTGCATGAAGTGAAGTGGGTTGAAGCAAGTCTATCAATGTCCTATCCTTACATGTTAACTTCCTTTCATCTTTGAAAGCCAAAAGTTGTGAGCCAAACCCTAACTTGCTTCTTGTTAAATAATCATGTTCATGTTATTTACCTATTATTCATGCTATATTATGTCTTGTATGCATGTCCATGATGTATAAAAATGAACAAAACAAGTTATTGTTATTGATTGTTACAACAAGTTACTAAAACAAGTAAACTAGTGACTTTCTTGGAAAACCACGACCAAAATGGTAAAATTATGATATTGGATCATTACATATTACAGTAGAGGACTTAACAAAGAAACCATAGCAATTTGAACCACCTAAAACGAGTATACGAGTCAAAAGTTACGCCCATTTGAAGTTACCAAAACTTTGCGGCAAACTGCCAAATACCATTCTAATCAAATTTGGGTTTTGAAAGTCCCACTTCTGGTCCGATTCATCAAAAAGTTAAAACACGAAAGTTGTCCGGAACGACGTTTTCGTTCAGGAGCAAAGAAGCTCGAGCCCTGAAAACGCTTTTTGAGTGATAAATTCTTCAAAATCTTAACAGCCCATTTTTAGACCAAAGTCATTACATATAAGTTATGGTTTATAAAGAACAAGAGGTCTTATGACCTATAATCAAGACCACAACCATGGCTAGAGCCAAGGTTGTGTCTCATGACCTTGGAACAAGGACCAAAGGTCATGGCTAGGCCATGACGAAGTGACCATAACAACTTACATAGGCGTAAACATGAAACAATGAATTAGGCGATAACATGAACAAACAATTTGGATCTACTTCACCTAAAAGGGAACCATGAGATATTACCAAGAGAAAATGGTCATTCAAGACTTATGAAACTACCCCTAATAACAATCTTCATGTACTAATAAACTTTCCTAAGTTTATTCAAATATCGGACATGTAACTTTTCGGATCAAAAGTTATATCTATATATTTCGTCAACTACTACAATAGTAGGGAGCCTCATGTGAGGAGTTCATTATGTAAGCCGTCGAGTTGAGTTGTGGATTTACGAGTTAAAGTGTCCTGGCTCCTCGAACGCTTACTAACATGACTTCTGAATTATGTCGGCCCGAACGGTAGTAAACGATATACAAAACATACATGTTCATGAATCTTTTCTTTCAAGGACTTACAATATACATCATACCACATCATGGACTAAGTGCAAGACATACATATATTGGCATGTTTATGTTTCCTTAGACATTATTCCAAACCTAAGTTGCAACGATTATTCTAGGTTGCTCGTAGAAGTTCTTACGACATATCCATCATTCTCATTATACATCATCAAACTCAAGGTGAGTTCATAGCCCCACTTTCTATTGTTTAACTATTTTACAAACCCTTGGGGGGAATACATGCTATTATTTTTCTACTCGAACACAATGCTTTCTACTGTATGCTATTCGACTATGTTTTATTATCACTAAGTAACATCCTTGCCAAACCAAGATCCCTTATTATGAACCATTTAATCACTTGCGAGGGTTACTTGCGAGTGAGCGCGAATATTATGAATAGGCCTATTGGGATTGACGAATCCCATTTGTTTTGACTAAGTTCAAACAAATGCATTAATATTTGAGACATTAGGTATGACGGCAAAGTACCTACCGGGATAAATCTGCCGATCGATATTGGTGCACGTTAACGTTTTGGTGTCATAAGCTTAGTGAATTAATAACCTTTCCGGGCATATAACAACGTAGCCTACATGTTTTGTTTTCCAAACTATGAGTGTGAGTCTATAGCTCACACTACGATTATTGTGTTCAAACGATTTAACTACCAACACATTGTGTTCAAACATTTAACAAACTCTATGAATATCACTCAACCTTTGTGTTGACCTCTCAAGCATGTATTTCAGGTTCATGACGATCAAGGATAGCACGGAAGGGCACGGATGTTCAAGAGGGCTATAAATTTTATTATCATTCGAAAACTCACTTAATGTGATTTGTAAACATGGAACCAATTGGGACCTCATTTTGTAATCTCTGATATTTATATAATTTGAATGATAAACCTTTTCAAAACGACTCAATTGGAGTTCGTTTTCTATCATTGTGACTATTGTGCCGTCGAGTAACACCCAGTTTGAATTCCGCTGCAACCATGAATTGGGGGTGTTACACTTTATATGAGCAATTGTCACTTAAATGATGAGATCCGTTGTCTCTAAAGGCTACCTTTATAAGGGCAATTTGTCCCTTCCATGATAAGAGACGTTGTCCCTAAAGGCTCACTTGTCGAGAGCAATTGTACCTTACTTTATGGGAGCCGTTGTACCTAAACGCTTGCTCACATGATGAGAGCGATTGCACTTTACATGATGATAGCCGTTGTCCCTAATGCTTGCACACTTGATAGGAGTAATTGTCACTTGCATGATGAGATCCATTGTCCCTAAAGGTTAACTTTATGAGGGCAATTTGTCCCTTACATGATAAGAGCCGTTGTCCATAAAGGCTCACTGGTGGAGAGCAATTGTACCTTACTTTATGGGAGTCGTTGTCCCTAAACGCTTGCTCACTTGATGAGAGTTATTGCCCATTACATGATGATAGCCGTTGTCCATAATGCTTGCACACTTGATAGGAGAAATTGTCACTTAAATGATGAGATCCGTTGTTCCTAAACGCTAACTTTATTAGGGCGATTTATCCCTTACATGATAAGAGCCGTTGTCCCTAAAGGATCATTTGTTGAGAGCAATTGTACCTTACTTTATGGGAGTCGTTGTCCCTAAACGGTTGCTCACTTGATGAGAGCAATTGCCCTTTAAATGATGATAGGCATTGTCCCTAATGCTTCCACACTTTATATGAGCAATTGTCACTTACATGATGAGATCCGTTGTCTCTAAAGGCTACATTTATTAGGGCAATTTGTCCTTTACATGATAAGAGTCGTTGTCCCTAAAGGCTCACTTGTTGAGAGCAATTGTACCTTACTCTATGGGAGCCGTTGTCCCTAAATGCTTGCTCACTTGATGAGAGCAATTGCCCTTTACATGATGATAGTCGTTGTCCCTAATGCTTGCACACTTGATACGAGTAATTGTCACTTATATGATGAGATCCGTTGTCCCTAAAGGCTAACTTTATGAGGGCAATTTGTCCCTTACATGATAAGAGCCGTTGTCCCTAAAGGCTCACTTGTTGAGAGCAATTGTACCTTACTTTATGGGAGCCGTTGTCCCTAAACGCTTGCTCACTTGATGAGACCAATTGCCATTTACATGATGATAGGCGTTGTCCTTATTGCTTCCACACTTGATATGGGCAATTGTCACTAACAAGATGAGATCCTTTATCTCTAAAGGCTACCTTTATAAGGGCAATTTGTCCCTTCCATGATAAGAGGCGTTGTCCCTAAAGGCTCACTTGTTGAGAGCAATTGCACCTTACTTTATGGGAGCCGTTGTCCCTAAACGCTGGCTCACTTGAAGAGAGTTATTGCCCTTTACATGATGATAGTCGGTGTCCCTAATGATTGCACACTTGATAGGAGCAATTGTCACTTAAATGATGAGATCCGTTGTCCTTAAAGGCTAACTTTATTAGGGCGATTTGTCCCTTACATGATAAGAGCCGTTGTCCCTAAAGGCTCACTTGTTGAGAGCAATTGTACCTCACTTTATGGGAGCCGTTGTCCCTAAATGCTTGCTCACTTCATGAGAGCAATTGCCCTTTAAATGATGATAGGCGTTGTCCCTAATGCTTCCACACTTTATATGAGCAATTGTCACTTAAATGATGAGATCCGTTGTCTCTAAAGGCTACCTTTATAAGGGCAATTTGTCCCTTCCATGATAAGAGCCGTTGTCCCTAAAGGCTCAATTATTGAGAGCAATTGTACCTTACTTTATGGGAGCCTTTGTCCCTAAACGCTTGCTCACTTGATGAGAGCAATTGCCCTTTACATGAGGATAGGGATTGTCCCTAATGCTTGCACACTTGATAAGAGCAATTGTCACTTACATGATGAGATCCGTTGTCTCTAAAGGCTACATTTATTAGGGCAATTTGTCCTTTACATGATAAGAGTCGTTGTCCCTAAAGGCTCACTTGTTGAGAGCAATTGTACCTTACTCTATGGGAGCCGTTGTCCCTAAATGCTTGCTCACTTGATGAGTGGAATTGCCCTTTACATGATGATAGCCGTTGTCCCTAATGCTTGCACACTTGATACGAGTAATTGTCACTTGTATGATGAGATCTGTTGTCCCTAAAGGCTAACTTTATGAGGGCAATTTGTCCCTTACATGATAAGAGCCGTTGTCCCTAAAGGCTCACTTGTTGAGAGCAATTGTACCTTACTTTATGGGAGCCGTTGTCCCTAAACGCTTGCTCAGTTGATGAGAGCAATTGCCATTTACATGATGATAGGCGTTGTCCCTAATGCTTCCACACTTGATATGGGCAATTGTCACTAACATGATGAGATCCTTTATCTCTAAAGGCTACCTTTATAAGGGCAATTTGTCCCTTCCAAGATAAGTGCCGTTGTCCCTAATGGCTCACTTGTTTAGAGCAATTGCACCTTACTTTATGGGAGCCGTTGTCCCGAAACGCTTGCTCACTTGATGAGAGTTATTGCCCTTTACATGATGATAGCCGTTGTCCCTAATGCTTGCACACTTGATACGAGCAAATGTCACTTAAATGATGAGATCCGTAGTCCCTAAAGGCTAACTTTATTAGGGCGATTTGTCCCTTACATGAAAAGAGCCGTTGTCCCAAAAGGCTCACTTATTGAGAGCAATCGTACCTCACTTTATGGGAGCCGTTGTCCCTAAATGCTTGCTCACTTGATGAGAGCAATTGCCCTTTAAATGATGATAGGCGTTGTCCCTAATGCTTCCACACTTTATATGAGCAATTGTCACTTAAATGATGAGATCCGTTGTCTCTAAAGGCTACCTTTATAAGGGCAATTTGTCCCTTCCATGATAAGAGACGTTGTCCCTAAAGGCTCACTTGTCGAGAGCAATTGTACCTTACTTTATGGGAGCCGTTGTACCTAAACGCTTGCTCACATGATGAGAGCGATTGCACTTTACATGATGATAGCCGTTGTCCCTAATGCTTGCACACTTGATAGGAGTAATTGTCACTTGCATGATTAGATCCATTGTCCCTAAAGGTTAACTTTATGAGGGCAATTTGTCCCTTACATGATAAGAGCCGTTGTCCATAAAGGCTCACTGGTGGAGAGCAATTGTACCTTACTTTATGGGAGCCGTTGTCCCTAAACGCTTGCTCACTTGATGAGAGTTATTGCCCATTACATGATGATAGCCGTTGTCCATAATGCTTGCACACTTGATAGTAGAAATTGTCACTTAAATGATGAGATCCGTTGTTCCTAAACGCTAACTTTATTAGGGCGATTTATCCCTTACATGATAAGAGCCGTTGTCCCTAAAGGCTCATTGTTGAGAGCAATTGTACCTTACTTTATGGGAGTCGTTGTCCCTAAACGGTTGCTCACTTGATGAGAGCAATTGCCCTTTAAATGATGATAGGCATTGTCCCTAATGCTTCCACACTTTATATGAGCAATTGTCACTTACATGATGAGATCCGTTGTCTCTAAAGGCTACATTTATTAGGGCAATTTGTCCTTTACATGATAAGAGTCGTTGTCCCTAAAGGCTCACTTGTTGAGAGCAATTGTACCTTACTCTATGGGAGCCGTTGTCCCTAAATGCTTGCTCACTTGATGAGAGCAATTGCCCTTTACATGATGATAGTCGTTGTCCCTAATGCTTGCACACTTGATACGAGTAATTGTCACTTATGTGATGAGATCCGTTGTCCCTAAAGGCTAACTTTATGAGGGCAATTTGTCCCTTACATGATAAGAGCCGTTGTCCCTAAAGGCTCACTTGTTGAGAGCAATTGTACCTTACTTTATGGGAGCCGTTGTCCCTAAACGCTTGCTCACTTGATGAGACCAATTGCCATTTACATGATGATAGGCGTTGTCCTTATTGCTTCCACACTTGATATGGGCAATTGTCACTAACATGATGAGATCCTTTATCTCTAAAGGCTACCTTTATAAGGGCAATTTGTCCCTTCCATGATAAGAGCCGTTGTCCCTAAAGGCTCACTTGTTGAGAGCAATTGCACCTTACTTTACGGGAGCCGTTGTCCCTAAATGCTTGCTCACTTGAAGAGAGTTATTGCCCTTTACATGATGATAGTCGTTGTCCCTAATGCTTGCACACTTGATAGGAACAATTGTCACTTAAATGATGAGATCCGTTGTCCTTAAAGGCTAACTTTATTAGGGCGATTTGTCCCTTACATGATAAGAGCCGTTGTCCCTAAAGGCTCACTTGTTGAGAGCAATTGTACCTCAGTTTATGGGAGCCGTTGTCACTAAATGCTTGCTCACTTGATGAGAGCAATTGCCCTTTAAATGATGATAGGCGTTGTCCCTAATGCTTCCACACTTTATAGGAGCAATTGTCACTTAAATGATGAGATCCGTTGTCTCTAAAGGCTACCTTTATAAGGGCAATTTGTCCCTTCCATGATAAGAGCCGTTGTCCCTAAAGGCTCAATTATTGAGAGCAATTGTATCTTACTTTATGGGAGCCTTTGTCCCTAAACGCTTGCTCACTTGATGAGAGCAATTACCCTTTACATGAGGATAGGGATTGTCCCTAATGCTTGCACACTTGATAAGAGCAATTGTCACTTACATGATGAGATCCGTTGTCTCTAAAGGCTACATTTATTAGGGCAATTTGTCCTTTACATGATAAGAGTCGTTGTCCCTAAAGGCTCACTTGTTGAGAGCAATTGTACCTTACTCTATGGGAGCCGTTGTCCCTAAATGCTTGCTCACTTGATGAGTGGAATTGCCCTTTACATGATGATAGCCGTTGTCCCTAATGCTTGCACACTTGATACGAGTAATTGTCACTTATATGATGAGATCCGTTGTCCCTAAAGGCTAACTTTATGAGGGCAATTTGTCCCTTACATGATAAGAGCCGTTGTCCCTAAAGGCTCACTTGTTGAGAGCAATTGTACCTTACTTTATGGGAGCCGTTGTCCCTAAACGCTTGCTCAGTTGATGAGAGCAATTGCCATTTACATGATGATAGGCGTTGTCCCTAATGCTTCCACACTTGATATGGGCAATTGTCACTAACATGATGAGATCCTTTATCTCTAAAGGCTACCTTTATAAGGGCAATTTGTCCCTTCCAAGATAAGTGCCGTTGTCCCTAATGGCTCACTTGTTTAGAGCAATTGCACCTTACTTTATGGGAGCCGTTGTCCCGAAACGCTTGCTCACTTGATGAGAGTTATTGCCCTTTACATGATGATAGCCGTTCTCCCTAATGCTTGCACACTTGATAGGAGCAAATGTCACTTAAATGATGAGATCCGTAGTCCCTAAAGGCTAACTTTATTAGGGCGATTTGTCCCTTACATGATAAGAGCCGTTGTCCCTAAAGGCTCACTTATTGAGAGCAATCGTACCTCACTTTATGGGAGCCGTTGTCCCTAAATGCTTGCTCACTTGATGAGAGCAATTGCCCTTTAAATGATGATAGGCGTTGTCCCTAATGCTTCCACACTTTGTATGAGCAATTGTCACTTAAATGATGAGATCCGTTGTCTCTAAAGGCTACCTTTATAAGGGCAATTTGTCCCTTCCATGATAAGAGACGTTGTCCCTAAAGGCTCACTTGTCGAGAGCAATTGTACCTTACTTTATTGGAGCCGTTGTACCTAAACGCTTGCTCACATGATGAGAGCGATTGCACTTTACATGATGATAGCCGTTGTCCCTAATGCTTGCACACTTGATAGGAGTAATTGTCACTTGCATGATGAGATCCATTGTCCCTAAAGGTTAACTTTATGAGGGCAATTTGTCCCTTACATGATAAGAGCCGTTGTCCATAAAGGCTCACTGGTGGAGAGCAATTGTACCTTACTTTATGGGAGCCGTTGTCCCTAAACGCTTGCTCACTTGATGAGAGTTATTGCCCATTACATGATGATAGCCGTTGTCCATAATGCTTGCACACTTGATAGGGGAAATTGTCACTTAAATGATGAGATCCGTTGTTCCTAAACGCTAACTTTATTAGGGCGATTTATCCCTTACATGATAAGAGCCGTTGTCCCTAAAGGCTCACTTGTTGAGAGCAATTGTACCTTACTTTATGGGAGTCGTTGTCCCTAAACGGTTGCTCACTTGATGAGAGCAATTGCCCTTTAAATGATGATAGGCATTGTCCCTAATGCTTCCACACTTTATATGAGCAATTGTCACTTACATGATGAGATCCGTTGTCTCTAAAGGCTACATTTATTAGGGCAATTTGTCCTTTACATGATAAGAGTCGTTGTCCCTAAAGGCTCACTTGTTGAGAGCAATTATACCTTACTCTATGGGAGCCGTTGTCCCTAAATGCTTGCTCACTTGATGAGAGCAATTGCCCTTTACATGATGATAGCCGTTGTCCCTAATGCTTGCACACTTGATACGAGTAATTGTCACTTATATGATGAGATCCGTTGTCCCTAAAGGCTAACTTTATTAGGGCAATTTGTCCCTTACATGATAAGAGCCGTTGTCCCTAAAGGCTCACTTGTTGAGAGCAATTGTACCTTACTTTATGGGAGCCGTTATCCCTAAACGGTTGCTCCTGAGCACGCTTATCTAGGAGTTGTATTAACTCTCCAACAGGTCGAACACGTAAAGTTTTATAATTTCAAACAGGTTATTTATCCACCTCTAGTAATAACCAACCACAGTTGTAGGTTCGGAGCAATGATTAGAATTTTACATACCTGCTATAAAGGAGTTGCCGTAGAATGTGATTGCACTTTTACCATGTTCTGTCTCAATGACCTCTTTACCTATGCGATTTGATGCTACAAGAGGTACCTACAACCATACACATTAGCCTCTTAGTAATAGTTGCATTTGATAGCAGAAATGAGCAAAATGTTCCAAATTGCTACTTCAAACCAGAATATAACATGAGACTGTTTAGTATTGACATTTGACTCACCAAATTAGCTCCAGCATGGCCTTGCATAACTCGTTTCCAGTGATCACGTGAATCAAGACCGTCATCTTGCGGTTCAGAGCCTAAAACCAAAGTGTTCATGAAATGCTTAATCCTTCTACTATTAAATGTACTTTTGAGCAGCTAAAACATTTTAACAATATAATTTCTAGAGTAAATTACAGTGTCCCATTTTGCCACCCCTAGGTTTATCATTAAACCTTCCATACGTGAACCAAAATGAAAAAGAATTTACCTGTGTGCTACTAGAAACAGGACGAAGCATAGCACCTACACCAGCAAACTTGGCTCTTGCATTGGCCATTGATGTCCACGTGAGCCCAAGGCAGAACGAAATATCACATTCAAAACTCTAGTTTGCTCAACTTGATCACGCAATCATTTAACCAAGAGGAAGCTGTAAACTGCAAATAAAAAATTCATTAAGAAATGATTTATATGATCCATATTTGATATAGGTTTTAACTCATATTCTAGTACTTTCATCACAGATTTGGAACAGAATCCTGATAAGAATCTTTAGTTTACTATTTATGGGAACTTTTTTTGTACTTTATTGGGCATGACGAGTAAAATCACTAGGCTAAAATCCTTAAAAGAGGAGTCAGGAAATGTTCCTCAATTTACAGCATAGGGGGTAACTTTTCAGGAGAATCAAATGCTAAAGTCGGGGAATTTTAGTACCTCGGTGCGAAGGTTCCAGTTCCGGTTCATAGTTGCTGTTATATTTTGAGAATTGAATGCAAGCTCTTTCAAAGGTTTGACCTGGAACACAAAGAATTGAACAACTAATGAGCATATATATAGAGTGGTGTGTGTGTGTTTGTGTGTGTGTGAGAGAGAAAGAGAGAGAGAGAGAGAGAGAGAGAGAGAGAGAGAGAGAGAGAGAGAGAGAGAGAGAGAGAGAGAGAGAGAGGCACCTTTAAATCTGTTGTTCCGCCTTTGTGCCTGGTGTAGCGGCAGAACATATCACATGGCATAAACACTCTTTCAAGTAGAGCCCCAGTACGCTTAACTTTTGGAGAGCTTCTACGAATCTTTGGTAACCAATTCAGTCCAGCCCCGGGATCAACATCAGTTGGAGCCACATGAGCCTGCACGTGTTCCAGCATCACTGATAGCTGCATACGGTTCCAGGTCAATTCACAATTAGTAACATCTCCACTGCCAAGTGCTTGTTTATCATCTCTATGCCGACGTTGAGAACTGCATGAAATGAGCGAGCTAAAATTCTCCCGCTAACAGCAGCAAGCAAAAAATCTACTACCCTGTGACCATACAAAAATGAACCGTTTAAATGCAAAACATGCACAAACCATGACTAAGCAGCTTCATTTATATTTTATCTCCTCTTCTATTCTGATTTATTTATTTTCAACTCACAGGAAAAAAAACGCGCACACACACACAAAAGAAAATAGTGACTCATGCATGGAAAAGAAGATCTCTTAAATTTTGATAACTGGAGTAGTTTCCAATAAAAGTCACCTCTACCACCGTAACAACTTACATTGGCATCGTCTGAGTGACAAGAGCAATTGTCACTTGCATGATGAGATCCGTTGTCCCTAAAGGCTAACTTTACGAGGGCCATTTGTTCCTTACATGATAAGAGCCGTTGTCCCTAAAGGCTCACTTGTTGAGAGTAATTGTACCATACTTTATGGGAGCCGGTGTCCCTAAACGCTTGCTCACTTGATGAGAGCAATTTCGCTTTACATGATGGTAACCGTTGTCCCTAATGCTTCCATACTTGATAAGAGCAATTGTCACTTACAAGATGAGATCCGTTGTCTCTAAAGGCTACCTTTATAAGGGAAATTTGTCTCTTCCATGATAAGAGTCGTTGTCCCTAAAGGCTCACTTGTTGAGAGCAATTGTACCTGACTTTATGGGAGCCGTTGTCCCTAAACGCTTGCTCACTTAATGAGAGAAATTGCCCTTTACATGATGATAACCGTTGTCCCTAATGCTTCCACACTTGATAAGAGCAATTGTCACTTACATGATGAGATCCGTTGTCTCTAAAAGCTACCTTTATAAGGGCAATTTGTCTCTTCCATGATAAGAGCCGTTGTCCCTAAAGGCTCACTTGTTGAGAGCAATTGTACCTCACTTTATGGGAGCCATTGTCCCTAATGCTTGCACAATTGACAAAAGCAATTGTCACTTGCATGATGAGATCCGTTGTCCCTAAAGGCTAACTTTACGAGGGCCATTTGTTCCTTACATGATAAGAGTCGTTTTCCCTAAAGGCTCACTTGTTGAGAGTAATTGTACCATACTTTATGGGAGCCGGTGTCCCTAAACGCTTGTTCACTTGATGAGAGCAATTGCCCTTTACATGATGATAACCATTGTCCCTAATGCTTCCATACTTGATAAGAGCAATTGTCACTTACATGATGAGATCCGTTGTCTCTAAAGGCTACCTTTATCAGGGCAATTTTTCTCTTCAATGATAAGAGCCGTTGTCCGTAATGGCTAACTTGTTGAGAGCAATTGTACCTCACTTTCTAGGAGCCGTTGTCCCTAAACGCTTGCTCACTTAATGAGAGAAATTGCCCTTTACATGATGATAACCGTTGTCCCTAATGCTTCCACTCTTTATAAGAGCAATTGTCACTTACATGATGAGATCCGTTGTCTCTAAAGGCTACCTTTATAAGGGCAATTTTTCTCTTCCATGATAAGAGCCGTTGTCCCTAAAGGCTAACTTGTTGAGAGCAATTGTACCTCACTTTATGGGAGCCATTGTCCCTAATGCTTGCACAATTGAGAAGAGCAATTGTCACTTGCATGATGAGATCCGTTGTCCCTAAAGGCTAACTTTACGAGGGCCATTTGTTCCTTACATGATAAGAGCCGTTGTCCCTAAAGGTTCACTTGTTGAGAGTAATTGTACCATACTTTATGGGAGCCGGTGTCCCTAAACGCTTGCTCACTTGATGAGAGCAATTTCGCTTTACAAGATGGTAACCGTTGTCCCTAATGCTTCCATACTTGATAAGAGCAATTGTCACTTACATGATGAGATCCGTCGTCTCTAAAGGCTACCTTTATAAGGGCAATTTGCAGGAATTTATATTATTCGGTTTTGATTACTTCTTTCTGGTGATTGGTTTTGCTGCTCGTTTCTAGGATATTTTTGTGTTATGCAAGTTGGATTTTACCAATCCATTTATTCATAAATATCGATCTGATGATCGTGCTTGTTTTAGGAATGTGGTATACGCCGTGTTTATGGGTTCAGAGAGTGAAGGTGTTGCTGTTTTGATTCACAAGATCTGGTTCTATTGTTCATTGTTTGGATCTGTGATCGATTGCTGGTGGTTAGGGTTTGGAAACTCTTGGAAGTTAAGTGTTTTTTTAGGGTTCTTTATTAAACCCTATTGATCGATTGGTGTGACTTGATCCTACACGTGTTCTTGTTTATCATATCAATTGTTTTGGTGCTCATTCGATCTGCTGGTTAGGGTTATTAACTCTTGGTTCGTTGCATGGTGCCCTTATTCATGTTGTTCTTGATTCTACATGCATGGCTGTTTTGAAAGGGTGATCATGGCATGTTCGATTAGACCATGCTTATTTTCAGATCCGATTTGCAATGGTTTTCACTCGTATTAGGTTATTAGATTATGCATTTTGCATAATACTAATAGAAGATGCACATGGATTGGTCTTTTTTTTTTTTTTTTTTTTTTTTTTTTTTTTGGGTAAAAGGGTTCAAACCCTGGCAAATATTACTCAAAAAAACGTTGAAGTACAACGGATGAGAGTGAATCTCTCATCTCGGCCCGTTACATGGGCAACTTACAAGCACCTAACAGCAACAACCAAACAAAAGACATAAGAAAGACATACCAATCCTATGACCTACCAAACCAAAAACATTACTTTCTACCACGACCTAGGAGATTAATATCATACATGTCACAAAATTCAGCCAAGTGTCCTGGTAGATCATAAACTTGAGCAGCGTAATCATCAGACATAAAATCTTCAAGATCATCGCCGCCACCTCCTGAAGCAAGATAACTAGAAGTCACCGGCTCCAAAACCTCATCATCATCACTATCCGAACAAACCACAGCCCCTACCTTAGTGAATGGATTAGTTAACTTAGTAGCAGCAATCGGAGGAGTAGAAGAAGAACTAGGCTTATTACTACCACTTGAATGAGATCCAACCTTGTCCGCTACCTTATTACTACCCCTTGAACGTTCCTAATCAGCCTCACCACTAGAAATATCACTTGATGCACCACTCGAATGAGATCCTACCTTTTCCGCTACCGTAATACTAACACTAGGACGTTCCACATCAGCCTCACCACTAGGAATACCATTTGATGCACTAGGAACATCATTCACATCAGAATCTTGCACATCAAGAACCCCAAACGCGTTAGACGTAGGCACAGACGAACCGCTTGAATTAGCCACTTTAGAAGAAGCAGTATCTTGAGTCTTATTCTTTGCAACATAAACTTTCTTTTTAGGAGCTAGTGTAGGCCCCTTACTCATATTAATACCACTTGACAACTTCTTACCTCTACCTTTAGCTTTCCGATTCTGAACTTCCTTGAAACCATCATCGGTCTCTTCTAACGAAGTAGTGGGAACAACATCAACATCATTAGTACGGGCAGGCTCCTTGACACTCTTTGGACAACCATTGCGGTCATGCCCAAACACATTACACCTTGAACAGTGAGGAGGCTTCCATTCATACTCAACCTTGATGCATGCAGAAATAATACCACTATCATCCTTCTTAGGTATAGCCATAGTAACCTCATGCTTTAATTCAGATTCGGAAGATATTTCCACTAACGCACGAGCATAGCTAATACGGCCCCAAGAATCAAAACACATTGAGCTTGTAAACGCGTCCAACATAATCGGTTTACCAACCTGAGTAGCAATCAAGCTCAAGCCATCTTCAGAATAAGCAAGCAATGGCACATTGTGCAATTTGATCCACACGGGTAGTTTAGTAACCTCACTCTTAGTCAGCGACACATCAGGAGTCCATTTGGTAAGAATCAAAGGTGAACTACGAATAATCCAAGGACCCCGTTGCATCACGTTATCAACACCCTCTTTAGAATCAAATTTAAAGAGGAAAACCCCATCATCATTTTTCATAACTTTCTTCAAACCAAACTTACCCCACGTATTAGTGACATAGTTTTGAACCAACGGAAAGGCAATATTCTTGCCAACAAAGAAACCAACAAGAGTATTGTCATAACGGTTCAAAACACCCTCCATTGCAGCCTTTAGAAGAAAAGTATCATGGTTCTCAATGCGCACCTCATTAACCAAAGACCGAAAATTAACCTTCCTAGTTACCCTTTCCGGATTCACCACATTAGCAAAAGAAGTAGTACCACTCATATTAGCACTTGGGTTAAATCCGGAAACATTAGAACTATCACCCACGTTATTAGAACCAGCAACATTAGAACTATCACCACTAGCCTTTAAAACCTCCTCCACATTAGTACCATACTTCTGAGTTTTCATAGCCTCACTAAAACTAGAAGTAGATGTAGTAGTACTTTTCACATTAGTGCCACTCGAACCACCCGAACAGTTCAAAGACGAAGACGCCATATTAGCAATATCCCTATCAAGTTTATTCATAGCATCCTCAAAATGCTTATTTGCGTTAGCAATTAATTGCTCCACATTAAGCTGTGGAGAAGCATTAGGCTGTTCCGTAGCACTCGGCTGATCCAAAGCATTCAAATCATCCATAACATTTTTTTTTTGGGTAAAGGGCAATACACCCGGTAAAATATATTACACCAAAAAACGTTTAAGTACAATGGAATGTGGCAGACGAACCACATAAACCTCAAGCAATGCTTGAACTACCAAGAAACTAAATTCACAAAATCAGCCACCTTTACCCCAATACTCCCATTCGAATCAGTAGCATCAAGTGAAACCGGCTTGACTTGTTCATTAGGAGTATGTGTATCCATCACATCAGATTGGACGAAAGTACCATCAACATCAATTGGAACCGACTCCTCTTGATGTGTTGCAACAACCCTAACAGCTTTCCTAGGCTGAGTAACACCGGCGTCCTCAACCTCATCTCCTTTCAATCGTTTCATACGAGCATCTAACTCTCCAACATCAATACTAGGAGTGTTAGCAGCCTTCTTAGCAATTTTAGGACTCAAAAAACCCCTATTCATCTCTCAACAACCAGCAGGAAACCAAACAAACGAACAATAATCGAACAGCAAGAAGCATACAAACCAAATAAAGAAGATAAAACCCTAATCTAATCGATTAGGGTTTTTTGCGAGTGAATTCAAAAAATCAACCTCCCATCATCATGAACGTCGATCAGTAAAGAATAAGGATAAATAGATCACGATCAACAATAAATATAGTCCAAACAAACCGACTACAAAAGAAGTCGGTATATAAAAACCAACGATACCCAAAGAACCCTAAAATAGCGATCCAACAAAACCGACAGCAAACTAATTCAATTCACTCCAAATCTGGATTAGAATCAATAAACACGAATGTAAATTAATCACTAGAACCGATTAGAGCAACACAACAAAGATTTAGGGTCGATTTGATGGAGGATTAGATGATGCGATCGATTTAGGGGTGTTAGGGTTTTAGTCGCTTTTTTCTCCAGAGAGTTTTAGGGTTTCAATAGGGTGTTTCTTTTTCCACATGGATTGGTCTTGGTATTGATGGAAGTTAAGTTTGTGGGGACTCTTGTTCAAAACCCCATTCACATGATGCCATGCACCTTGGGTACATATGTTTCTATCTTACGGTTGTTATGGCAATGGTGGAGGATTTGTTTGTGGTCTTTGCTACTACAAACATATTTTATGTTGAAGATCGCATGGATGTTTATATGTGGATTCTTCATGGAAGTTAAGGTGGACCGCCATAGTGATATAGAAGGCTCAAGTGTTTTTCTTGAGTAGTATTGTCATGTTTTATTTACTTTGGTCATTATTGGTAGTTTCATTTTATTGTAAGTTATAAGAATGGTGTTATTCTAGTTATAAGGCCCAAAAAAAAACGTTTCTCTCCTAAAAAGTAGGGCGATTTCCAGCCTCCCTCCCCACCCTAGCAAATCCGGCCATAATTCTTCCAATCTTATTAGTTTTTTCTCTAATCTTTTCTTGGATTATTGAATTAACAACATAGAAACCGGTTTGTTAGGGTGGAGGGCTGGTTTTTTCCTTTGTTATATTACAAATCGTCCCTTATATTTTAACCCTAAATCCCTAATCGTTTTATCAATTCTTGTTGATTAAATCGGTTAGGGTTTGCTTTATTTGTTCCTAAACTGACTTAGATCTCTAATCGGTTTTATGTTTATTTAGGGTTTCGTTTTTTCTGGATTAGATCTGGTCCTTGAACCGCCATACTTATCTCCTATTTAAAGTTGGTTGTGATCCCTATAAAGGCGTTTAACCGCCTTTGGGTTTCATGGGTCGATCTCTTGCACTATTCTCCTCATGTTGCTGATGTTTGATTCTTTGAGGATTGTTTCTGGATGGATTTAGTCTTAACGATTATAAAACCTTTTTGGTTTTTACATTCAATGGTGTATAGCGTGCTGGTTAGTGATGATGGATCTGGTGGTTTAATTGGTTGTCGACCTTTGCAAGGGGTTGTTGGATGTTAGTTTGGTTCTTGGCATAATGTCTATGCTATGATCGTGGGTTTGGGAGAGAGGTTTTCAGTTCTTCAAGAGATGGATGTTAGGGTCTCTATCAACCTTATGTTTCGTACGTTATCATGCTGCTACTGGTTGTTTAACCCATGTGGATAAGTTGGTTTGATGAGGGATTCGTCTCCTTTATGTGCTGTTTGTTATGGTTCTTGAATCTATGATCAACTTGGAGAATCATTGTGTTAGTTAGGGTTTGTAATCCTATATTTGTTTGGTTCTGTCCATCAACGACATGCAATCTGGGTATGCAAGTTTTTTATTGTGGTTCGTTGATTGCATGGCAGATTTTTGTTGTGACTTGATCATTGGATGTCTTCATGTGTTTCACTCGTATATGTTGGAAGATTGGTTCAAGTTCGGATATGCTGGAAGTTTAGGTCGATTAGACCATGTTTATGCCTCAAATTCGATTTGCTATGGATTTCACTCGTATTAGGTTATTAGATTATGCTTTTTGCATAATACTAATAGAAGACGCAAATGGATTTGTTGATTATACAAGTTGAGGTCCTATGTGGATGGGATCACATGGAAGATTGATGGAAGTTCTACAATGGCTATGTTCTTGGTGCTACCTTAGTGAATCATGTTTTAATTCCTATCTTTATTCACTTGTGTAGTCATTGTAGGTGATAAGTTTTATTATGTAAGTTATAAGAATGGCGTGTCATTCTTATATGAGAGTCTGTAAGTGTCCTAAGGGACTGAGATGAGGGAAGTCACCCTCATCCTTTGTACTTCAATGTTTTTGGTGTAATATATTTTACCGGGGTGAATTAACCCTTTTACCCAAAAGAATGGTGTTATTCTTATATTCGAGTCTGTAAGTGTCCTAAGGGACTGAGGTGAGGGATATCACCCTCATCCTATGTACCTCAACGTTTTTATTGGTGTAATGCATTTTACCGGGGTGAATTAACCCTTTTACCAAAAAAATTGCTCTTATAAAGTGTGGAAGCATTTAGGACAACGGTTATCAACATGTAAAGGGAAATTGCTCTCATCAAGTGAGCCAACGTTGAGGGACACCGGCTCCCATAAAGTAAAGTACAATTGCTCTCAACATGTGAGTCTTTAGGGACAAGGGCTCTTATCATATAAGAGACAAATTGCCCTAATAAAGTTAGCATTTAGGGACAACGGGTCTGATCATGTAAGTGATAATTGCTCTTATCAAGTGTGTAAGCATTAGGGACAACGGCTATCATCATGTAAAGGGCAATTGCTCTCATCAAGTGAGCAAGCGTTTAGGGACAACGGCTCCCATAAAGTCAGGTACAATTGCTCTCAACAAGTGAGCCATTACGGACAACGGCTCTTATCATGGAAGAGAAAAATTGCCCTTATAAAGGTAGCCTTTAGAGACAACGGATTTCATCATGTAAGTGACAATTGCTCTTATAAAGTGTGGGAGCATTAGGGACAACGGTTATCATCATGTAAAGGGCAATTGCTCTCATTAAGTAAGCAAGCGTAGAGGGACACCGGCTCCCATAAAGTAAGGTACAATTACTCTCAACAAGTGGGCCTTTAGAGACAACGGCTCTTATCATGTAAGGAACAAATGGCCCACATAAAGTTAGCCTTTAGGGACAACGGATCTCATCATGCAAGTGACAATTGCTCTTGTCAAATGTGCAAGCATTAAGGACTATGGCTATCATCATGTAAAGGGCAATTACTCTCATCAAGTGAGCAAGCGTTTAGGGACAACAGCTCCCATAAAGTTAGGTACAATTGCTCTCAACAAGTGTGCCTTTAAGGACAACGGCTCTTATCATGGAAGAGACAAAATTGCCTTATAAAGGTAGCCTTTAGAGACAATGGATCTCATCATGTAAGTAACAATTGCTCTTATCAAGTATGGAAGCATTAGGGACAACGGTTATCATCATGTAAAGGGCAATTTCTCTCATCAAGTGAGCAAGCATTTAGGGACAAGGGCTCCCATAAAGTAAGGTACAAATGCTCTCAACAAGTGAGCCATTACGGACAACGGCTCTTATCATTGAAGAGAAAAATTGTCCTTATAAAGGTAGCCTTTAGAGACAACGGATCTCATCATGTAAGTGACAAATGCTCTTATCAAGTATGGAAGCATTAGGGACAACGGTTATCATCACGTAAAGGGCAATTGCTCTAATCAAGTGAGCAAGTGTAGAGGGACACCGGCTCCTATAAAGTAAGGTACAATTACTCTCAACAAGTAAGCCTTTAGGGACAACGGATCTCATCATGCAAGTGACAATTGCTCTTTTCAAGTGTGCAAGCATTAGGGACAATGGCTCCCATAAAGTGAGGTACAATTGCTCTCAACAAGTGAGCCTTTAGGGACAACGGCTCTTATCATGGAAGAGACAAATTGCCCTTATAAAGGTAGCCTTTAGAGACAACGGATCTCATCATGTAAGTGACAATTGCTCTTATCAAGTGTGGAAGCATTAGGGACAACGGTTATCATCATGTAAAGGGAAATTGCTCTCATCAAGTGAGCAAGCGCTGAGGGACACTGACTCCCATAAAGTAAGGTACAATTGCTCTCAACATGTGAGTCTTTAGGGACAAGGGCTCTTATCATATAAGGGACAAATTGCCCTCATAAATTTAGCCTTTAGGGACAACGGGTCTCATCATGTAAGTGACAATTGCTCTTATCAAGTGTGCAAGCATTAGTGACAACGGCTATCATCACGTAAAGGGCAATTGCACTCATCAAGTGAGCAAGCGTTTACGGACAACGGCTCCCATAAAGTCAGGTACAATTGTTCTCAACAAGTGAACCTTTAGGGACAACGGCTCATATCATGGAAGAGAGAAATTTGCCTTATAAAGGTAGCCTTTAAAGACAACAGATCTCATCATGTAAGTAACAATTGCTTTTATCATGTGTGGAAGCATTAGGGAAAACGGTTATCATCATGTAAAGGGGAATTTCTCTCATCAAATGAGCAAGCGTTTAGGGACAACGGCTTCCATAAAGTCAGGTACAATTGCTCTCAACAAGTGAGCCTTTAGGGACAACAACTCTTATCATGGAAGAGACAAATTGCCCTTATAAAGGTAGCCTTTAGAGACAACAGATCTCATCATGTAAGTGACAATTGCTCTTATCATGTATGGAAGCATTAGGGACAACATTTATCATCATGTAAAGGGCAATTGCTCTGATCAAGTGAGCAAGCGTTTAGGGACACCGGCTCCCATAAAGTATTGTACAATTATTCTCAACAAGTGAGCCTTTAGGGACAACGGCCCTTATCATGTAAGGAACAAATGGCCCTCGTAAAGTTGGCCTTTAGGGACAACGGATCTCATCATGCAAGTGACAATTGCTCTTGTCAATTGTGCAAGCATTAGGGACAATGCTCCCATAAAGTGAGGTACAATTGCTCTCAACAAGTGAGCCTTTAGGGACAACGGCTCTTATCATGGAAGAGACAAATTACCCTTATAAAGGTAGCCTTTAGAGACAACGGATCTCATCATGTAAGTGACAATTCCTTTTATCAAGAGTGGAAGCATTACGGACAACGGTTATCATCATGTAAAGGGCAATTTCTCTCATTAAGTGAGCAAGCGTTTAGGGACAAGGGCTCCCATAAAGTGAGGTACAATTGCTCTCAACAAGTGAGCCTTTAGGGACAACGGCTCTTATCATTGAAGAGAAAAATTGCCCTTATAAAGGTAGCCTTTAGAGACAACGGATCTCATCATGTAAGTGACAAATGCTCTTATCAAGTATGGAAGCATTAGGGACAACGGTTATCATCACGTAAAGGGCAATTGCTCTAATCAAGTGAGCAAGTGTAGAGGGACACCGGCTCCTATAAAGTAAGGTACAATTACTCTCAACAAGTAAGCCTTTAGGGACAACGGATCTCATCATGCAAGTGACAATTCCTCTTGTCAAGTGTGCAAGCATTAGGGACAATGGCTCCCATAAAGTGAGGTACAATTGCTCTCAACAAGTGAGCCTTTAGGGACAACGGCTCTTATCATGGAAGAGACAAATTGCCCTTATAAAGGTAGCCTTTAGAGACAACGGATCTCATCATGTAAGTGACAATTGCTCTTATCAAGTGTGGAAGCATTAGGGATAACGGTTATCATCATGTAAAGGGAAATTGCTCTCATCAAGTGAGCAAGCGTTGAGGGACACTGACTCCCATAAAGTAAGGTACAATTGCTCTCAACATGTGAGTCTTTAGGGACAAGGGCTCTTATCATATAAGGGACAAATTGCCCTCATAAATTTAGCCTTTAGGGACAACGGGTCTCATCATGTAAGTGACAATTGCTCTTATCAAGTGTGCAAGCATTAGTAACAACGGCTATCATCACGTAAAGGGCAATTGCACTCATCAAGTGAGCAAGCGTTTACGGACAACGGCTCCCATAAAGTCAGGTACAATTGTTCTCAACAAGTGAACCTTTAGGGACAACGGCTCATATCATGGAAGAGAGAAATTTGCCTTATAAAGGTAGCCTTTAAAGACAACAGATCTCATCATGTAAGTAACAATTGCTTTTATCATGTGTGGAAGCATTAGGGAAAACGGTTATCATCATGTAAAGGGGAATTTCTCTCATCAAATGAGCAAGCGTTTAGGGACAACGGCTTCCATAAAGTCAGGTACAATTGCTCTCAACAAGTGAGCCTTTAGGGACAACAACTCTTATCATGGAAGAGACAAATTGCCCTTATAAAGGTAGCCTTTAGAGACAACAGATCTCATCATGTAAGTGACAATTGCTCTTATCATGTATGGAAGCATTAGGGACAACATTTATCATCATGTAAAGGGCAATTGCTCTGATCAAGTGAGCAAGCGTTTAGGGACACCGGCTCCCATAAAGTATTGTACAATTATTCTCAACAAGTGAGCCTTTAGGGACAACGGCTCTTATCATGTAAGGAACAAATGGCCCTCGTAAAGTTGGCCTTTAGGGACAACGGATCTCATCATGCAAGTGACAATTGCTCTTGTCAATTGTGCAAGCATTAGGGACAATGCTCCCATAAAGTGAGGTACAATTGCTCTCAACAAGTGAGCATTTAGGGACAACGGCTCTTATCATGGAAGAGACAAATTACCCTTATAAAGGTAGCCTTTAGAGACAACGGATCTCATCATGTAAGTGACAATTCCTTTTATCAAGAGTGGAAGCATTAGGGACAACGGTTATCATCATGTAAAGGGCAATTTCTCTCATTAAGTGAGCAAGCGTTTAGGGACAACGGCTCCCATAAAGTGAGGTACAATTGCTCTCAACAAGTGAGCCTTTAGGGACAACGGCTCTTATCATTGAAGAGAAAAATTGCCCTTATAAAGGTAGCCTTTAGAGACAACGGATCTCATCATGTAAGTGACAAATGCTCTTATCAAGTGTGGAAGCATTAGGGACAACGGTTATCATCATGTAAAGGGCAATTGCTCTCATCAAGTGAGCAAGTGTAGAGGGACACCGGCTCCTATAAAGTAAGGTACAATTACTCTCAACAAGTTAACCTTTAGGGACAACGGATCTCATCATGCAAGTGACAAATGCTCTTGTCAAGTGTGCAAGCATTAGGGACAATGGATCCCATAAAGTGAGGTACAATTGCTCTCAACAAGTGAGCCTTTAGGGACAACGGCTCTTATCATGGAAGAGACAAATTGCCCATATAAAGGTAGCCTTTAGAGACAACGGATCTCATCATGTAAGTGACAATTGCTCTTATCAAGTGTGGAAGCATTAGGGACAACGGTTATCATCATGTAAAGGGAAATTGCTCTCATCAAGTGAGCAAGCGTTGAGGGACACCGACTCCCATAAAGTAAGGTACAATTGCTCTCAACATGTGAGTCATTAGGGACAAGGGCTCTTATCATATAAGGGACAAATTGCCCTCATAACTTTAGCCATTAGGGACAACGGGTCTCATCACGTAAGTGACAATTGCTCTTATCAAGTGTGCAAGCATCAGTGACAATGGCTACCATCATGTAAAGGGCTATTGCTCTCATTAAGTGAACAAGCGTTTCGGGACAACGGATCCCATAAACTAATGTACAATTGCTCTCAACAAGTGATCCATTACGGACAACGACTCTTATTATGTAAGAGACAAATTGCCCTCATAAAGTTACACTAGAAACCTGATTTGCATCCCCCATGGCATCCTTAGTCGTTCCAGTCGAACTCTTAACAGTAGGTTCCTTATTAGTGCTATTACCCTTTGAAGACGACGCTCCATCAGACCCACCTTTAGCTTTAGAAACCGGATGCCAACGGTAATTAAAAGTAACCTTAGGTTTAGCAAAACGAACACCATCAATAACCTTCTCATGAGTTGGCACCTTACCCTTACCCTTATATGCTTAGTAACTTCCATAAAACCCTCATCATCAACAGTAGACTTCACATTCGATTGCTTAACCTTCCTAGGACAAGCAGCATCATCATGATCAATAATTTTGCACACATCACACCTAGGAGGCTGCCATTCATATTCGATATCAATACGTTCCAGTGAATGACCTAAACCATTAGGAAACGGAATTTCCACAACCACATGATCCATTAACTTGTTAATGGAAGATACTTCAATAAGAGCTCGAGCATAAGAATTCCGACCCCAAGACTTAACACACATAGTACTAGTATACGAATCCAACATGATAGGTTTACCAATTTAAGTCGTAATCATGCTCAATCCTACCTCCGTATAAGCAACAATTGGAACCTTATGTAACTTCACCCATAAAGGGGCTGAAGTAACCTCTTCCTTAGCAAGCGTAGTATTAGGCGTCCAAATGTTCAAGAAGATAGGAATAGAACGAATCAACCACGGTCCAGTCTCAAGCACACTATCCATTCCTTCCTTATTGGCAAATTGAAATAAAAAGAAACCATTATTCAACATGACACGTTCTAATCCAAATTTAGCCCATGTATTCTTAACATAATTCTCCACAATAGGGAATGCAAGCCGTTTCCCAATAAAGTACCCGTAAAGAGTGTGAGCAAATCTGGCCGAAACATCATTAATCTCTTTTAAGGGAATTGTAACATGAGCACCTTCCACACGTTCCTCATTACGTAATTCACAAATGTTAACAGATTTGAAAGTGTTCTTAGTTTGAAACATAGAAGCATACGAGAGTTTAGGAGCTTGTTGTGAACCAACAACACTTGAAGACTTATCATTATCACCCTTATTAGCTCCAACAACAGTAGGCTGACTTGAAACCATCGAACTAGTCACATTAGTAGCAAACGAAATACGTTTACCACTAGAAACCTGATTTGCATCCCCCATGGCATCCTTAGTCGTTCCAGTCGAACCCTTAACATTCCCAAACTCCAAATTCTGATTCGTCAACATCACATCATCTTGGTCAGCGAATTTAACCACACGATGAGGTTTCAAAACCTTACTATCCCTACTCAATATCGGACCATCAACATTCTTCAGCTTAGACGCAATGCCACTCCTCAATAAATCCTCCTCTAAACCCTCATCTTGCCCAACGAATGATAATAACTCATCAGCAGAAACATACGGTTTGATAACACAAGCAGCACCTTTGTTTCTCAAAATCGACTTTAGAATAGGCGCATTAGAGATTAGAGATGAATCAGGAGATATTGAGGGTTTTTTAGATTTGTTAATCGACTCCATAACCAGCAGCAATAACCAATCGAGAAGTAGAAATTAACAATCAACGAAAACCCAAAGAAACCCTAAAAATGATGGAAAAGTACAACCCTAAACAATCCAACAGTAAAAAACCGTAAAAAAACCAGCGACGCACTAAAACCCTAAGCAAGAAGCCACGATTCCCAAAGAGGGATTATATACCCATCAAAAACCTTAACCGACTTACATATTAAATCAGATTTAGCAAGATCGCATGAAAAAACCAGAAAGATTATAGATCGATTCCCAAATAATGACCAAAAATCGAAACCCTAACAACCTAGATTCTTCAACCAAATAATAAATCAACTAGAGGGAAGTAATACTCAGATTAATCCATAAGAGTAGAAGTGTTATAAGATATTCAAATCACAGAATTGATAGAGATCAATTAGAAAAGTAGAGAGATGGAAATCGCAATAATCACCAGAGCATTAGGGTTTTTTTTACAACTGATTTATGGTGTTTTGTCCCTAAATGCTTCCTCACTTGATAAGATCAATTGCCCTTTACATGATGATAGCCATTGTCCCTAATGCTTACACACTCGATAAGAGCAATTGTCACTTACATGATGAGATTCGTTGTCCCTAAAGGCTAACTTTATGAGGACAATTTCACCCTTACATATTAAGAGCCATTATCGCAAAAGGCTCACTAGTTGTGAACAATTGTACCTTACTTTCTGGAATCCATTGTCACTAAATACTTGCTCACTTGATGAAAGTAATTCCTCTTTACATGATGATAGTCGTTGTCCCTAATGCTTGCATACTCGATAAGAGAAATTGTCACTTACATGATGAGATCCGTTGTCCCTAAAGGCTAACTTTATGAGGGCAATTTGTCCCTTAAATAATAAGAGCCGTTGTCCCTAAAGTGTCACTTGTTGAGAGCAATTGTACCTTACTTTATGGTATCCATTGCCCCTAAACACTTGCTCACTTGATGAGAGCAATTGCCCTTTACATGATGATAGCCATTGTCCCTAATGCTTACACACTCGATAAGAGCAAATGTCACTTACATGATGAGATCAGTTGTCCCTAAAGCCTAACTTTATGAGGGCAATTTTTCCCTTACATAATAAGAGACATTGTCCCTAAAGGCTCACTTATTGAGAGCAATTGTACCTTACTATATGGGATCTATTGTCCCTAAACACTTGCTCACTTGATGAGAACAATTGCCCTTTACATGATGATAGTCGTTGTCCCTAATGCTTGCACACTCGATAAGAGCAATTGTCACTTACATGATGTCCGTTGTCCCTAAAGGCTAACTTTATGAGGGCAATTTGTCGCTCACATAATAAGATTCCTTGTCCCTAAAGGCTCACTTGTTGAGAGCAATTGTAACTTAGTTTATGGGATCCGTTGTCCTTAAACTCTTCCTCACTTGATGAGAGCAATTGCCCTGTACATGATGATAGCCATTGTCCCTAATGCTTACACACTCGAAAAGAGCAATTGTCACTTACATGATGAGATCCGTTGTCCCTAAAGGCTAACTTTATGAGGGCAATTTTTCCCTTATATAATTAGAGACGTTATTCTTAAAGGCTCACTTGTTGAGAGCAATTGTACCTTACTTTCTGGAATCCATTGTCCCTAAATACTTGCTCACTTGATGAGAGCAATTGCCCTCTACATGATGATAGTCGTTGTCCCTAATGCTTGCACACTCGATAAGAGCTATTGTCACTAACATGATGAGATCCATTGTCCCTAAAGGCAAACTTTATGAGGGCAATTTGTCCCTCACATAATAAGAGCCGTTGTGCTAAAGGCTCACTTGTTGAGGGCAATTGTACCTTAGTTTATGGGATCCGTTATCCCTAAACGCTTCCTTACTTGATAAGATCAATTGCCCTTTACATGATGGTAGCCAATGTCCCTAATGCTTACACACTCGATAAGAGCAATTGTCACTTACATGATGAGATCCGTTGTCCCTAAAGGCTAACTTTATGAGGACAATTTCACCCTTACATATTAAAAGCCATTATACCAAAAGGCTCACTTGTTGAGAACAATTGTACCTTACTTTCTGGAATCCGTTGTCCCTAAACACTTGCTCACTTGATGAGAACAATTGATGATAGTCGTTGTCCCTAATGCTTGCACGCTCGATAAGAGCAATTGTCCCTCACATAATAAGAGTCGTTGTCCTAAAGGCTCACTTGTTGAGGGAAATTGTACCTTAGTTTATGGGATCCATTGTCCCTAAACGCTTCCTCACTTGATAAGATCAATTGCCCTTTACATGATGATAGCCATTGTCCCTGATGCTTACACACTCGATAAGAGCAATTTTCACTTACATGATGAGATCCGTTGTCCCTAAAGGATAACTTTATGAGGACAATTTCACCCTTACATATTAAGAGCCATTATACCAAAAGGATCACTTATTGAGAGCAATTATACCTTACTTTATGGGATCTATTGTCCCTAAACACTTGCTCACATGATGAGAACAATTGATGATAGTCGTTGTCCCAAATGCTTGCACACTCGATAAGAGCAATTGTCACTTACATGATGAGATCCGTTGTCCCTAAAGGCAAACTTTATGAGGGCAATTTGTCTCTCACATAATAAGAATCGTTGTCCCTAAAGGCTCACTTGTTGAGAGCAATTGTACCTTACTTTTTGGAATCCATTGTCCCTAAACACTTGCTCACTTGATGAGAGCAATTGCCCTCTACATGATGATAGCCGTTGTCCCTAATGCTTGCACACTCGATAAGAGCAATTGGCACTGACATGATGAGATCCATTCTCCCTAAAGGCTAACTTTATGAGGGCAATTTGTCCCTCACATAATAAGAGCCGTTGTCCTAAAGGCTCATTTGTTTAGGGCAATTGTACCTTAGTTTATGGGATCCGTTGTCCCTAAACGCTTCCTCACTTGATAAGATCAATTGCCCTTTACATGATGTTAGCCATTGTCCCTAATGCTTACACACTCGATAAGTGCAATTGTCACTTACATGATGAGATCCGTTGTCCCTAAAGGCTAACTTTATAAGGACAATTTCACCCTTACATATTAAGAGCCATTATCGCAAAAGGCTCACTAGTTGAGAACAATTGTACCTTACTTAAAGGGATCCATTGTCCCAAAACACTTGCTCATTTGATGAGAGCAATTGCCCTTTACATGATGATAGTCGTTGTCCCTAATGCTTGCATACTCGATAAGAGAAATTGTCACTTACATGATGAGATCCGTTGTCCCTAAAGGCTAACTTTATGAGGGCAATTTGTCCCTTAAATAATAAGAGCCGTTGTCCCTAAAGTGTCACTTGTTGAGAGCAATTGTACCTTACTTTATGGTATCCATTGTCCCTAAATACTTGCTCACTTGATGAGAGCTATTGCCCTTTATATGATGATAGCCATTGTCCCTAATGCTTACACACTCGATAAGAGCAATTATCACTTACATGATGAGATCTGTTGTCCCTAAAGGCTAACTTGTTGAGAGCAATTGTACCTTAGTTTATGAGGTCCGTTGTCCTTAAACTCTTCCTCACTTGATGAGAGCAATTACCCTTTACATGATGATAGCCGTTGTCCCTAATGCTTAAACATTCGATAGTGCAATTGTCACTTACATGATGAGATCCGTTATCTCTAAAGGCTAACTTTATGAGGGTAATTTGTCCCTTACACAATAAGAGCCGTTGTCCCTAAAGGCTCACTTGTTGAGAGCAATTGTACCTTAGTTTATAGGATCCGTTGTCCCTAAACTCATTCTCACTTGATGAGAGCAATTGCCCTTTATATGTTGATAGTCATTGTCCCTAATGCTTGCACACTTGATAAGAGCAATTTTCACTTACACGATGAGATCCGTTGTCCCTAAAGGATAACTTCATGAGGGTAATTTGACCCTTACATATTAAGAGCCGTTATCCCAAAAGGCTCATTTGTTGAGAGCAATTGTACCTTACTTTATGGGATCCGTTGTCCATAAACACTTGCTCACTAGATGAGAGCAATTGCCCTTTACATGATGATAGCCATTGTCCCTAATGCTTAAACACTCGATAAAAGCAAATGTCACTTACATGATGAGTTCCGTTGTCCCTAAAGGCTAACTTTATGTGGGCAATTTGTCCCTTACATAATAAGAGCCGTTGTCCCTAAAGGCTCACTTGTTGAGAGCAATTGTACCTTAGTTTATGGGATCCGTTTTCTCTAAACGCTTGCTCACTTGATCAGAGCAATTGCCCTTTACATGATGATAACTGCTGTCCCTAATGCTTGCACACTTGATAAGAGCAATTGTCACTTACATGATGAGATCCGTTGCCCTATATGCTAACTTTATGAGGGCAATTTGTCCCTTACATAATAAGAGCCGTTGTCCCTAAATTGTCACTTGTTGAGAGCAATTGTACCTTACTTTATAGGATCCGTTGTCCCTAAACACTTGCTCACTTGATCATAGCAATTGCCCTTTACATGATGATAGCCATTATCCCTAATGCTTGCACACTAAATAAGAGCAATCGTCACTTACATGATGAGATCCGTTGTCCCTAAAGCCTAACTTTATGAGGGCAATTTTTCCCTTACATAATAAGAGCCGTTGTCCCTAAAGGCTCCCTTGCTGAGAGCAATAGTACCTTATTTTATTGGATCCATTGTCCCTAAACACTTGCTCACTTGATGAGAGCAATTGCCCTTTACATAATGATAGTCGTTGTCCCTAATGCTTAAACACTCGATAAGAGCAGTTGTCACTTACATGATGAGATCCGTTGTCCCTAAAGGCTAAATTTATGAGGGCAATTTGTCCCTTACATAATAAGAGCCGTTGTCCCTAATGTGTCACTTGTTGAGAGCAGTTGTACCTTACTTTATGGTATCCATTGTCCCTAAACACTTGCTCACTTGAAGAGAGCCATTGCCCTTTACATGATGATAGCCATTGTCCCTAATGCTTACACACTCGATAAGAGCAATTGTCACTTACGTGATGAGATCCGTTGTCCCTTAAGCGTAACTTTATGAGGGCAATATTTTCCTTACATAATAAGAGCCGTTGTCCCTAAAGGCTCACTTATTGAGAGCAATTGTACCTTACTTTGTGGGATCTATTGTCCCTAAACACTTGCTCACTTGATGAGAACAATTGCCCTTTACATGATGATAGTCGTTGTCCCTAATGCTTGCACACTCGATAAGAGCAATTGTTACTTACATGATGAGATCCGTTGTCCCTAAAGGCTAACTTTATGAGGGCAATTTGTCCCTCACATAATAAGAGTCGTTGTCCCTAAAGGCTCACTTGTTGAGAGCAATTGTACCTTAATTTCTGGAATCCATTGTCCCTAAACACTTGCTCTCTTGATGAGAGGAATTGCCCTCTACATGATGATAGTCGTTGTCCCTAATGCTTGCACACTCGATAAGAGCAATTGTCACTGACATGATGAGATCCATTGTCCCTAAAGGCTAACTTTATGAGGGCAGTTTGTCCCTCACATAATAAGAGCCGTTGTCCTAAAGGCTCACTTGTTGAGGGTAATTGTACCTTAGTTTATGGGATCTGTTGTCCCTAAACGCTTCCTCACTTGATAAGATCAATTGCCCTTTACATGATGATAGCCATTGTCTCTAATGCTTACACACTCGATAAGAGCAATTGTCACTTACACGATGAGATCCGTTGTCCCTAAAGGCTAACTTTATGAGGACAATTTCACCCTTATATATTAAGAGCCATTATAACAAAAGGCTCTTTTGTTGAGAACAATTATACCTTACTTTCTGGAATCCATTGTCCCTAAACACTTGCTCACTTGATGAGAGCAATTGCCCTCTACATGATGATAGTCGTTGTCCCTAATGCTTGCACACTCGATAAGAGCAATTGTCACTGACATGATGAGATCCGTTGTCCCTAAAGGCTAACTTTATTAGGGCAATTTGTCCCTTGCATAATAAGAGCCATTGTCCCTAAAGTGTCACTTGTTGAGAGCAGTTGTACCTTACTTTATGGTATCAGTTGTACCTAAAGGCTAACTTTATTAGGGCAATTTGTCCCTTGCATAATAAGAGCCGTTGTCCCTAAACCCTAAACACTTGCTCACTTGATGAGAGCAATTGCCCTTTACATGTTGATAGCCATTGTCCCTAATGCTTACACACTCGATAAGAGCAATTGTCACTTACATGATGAGATCCGTTGTCCCTAAAGCCTAACTTTATGAGGGCAATTTTTCCCTTACATAATAAGAGCCATTGTCCCTAAAGGCTCACTTATTGAGAGCAATTGTACCTTGCTTTATGGGATCTATTGTCCCTAAACACTTGCTCACTTGATGAGAACAATTGCCCTTTACTTGAGATAGTCGTTGTCCCTAATGCTTGCACACTCGATAAGAGCAATTGTCACTTACATGATGAGATCCGTTGTCCCTAAAGGCTAAGTTTATGAGGACAATTTCACCCTTACATATTAAGAGCCATTATCGCAAAAGGCTCACTTGTTGAGAACAATTGTACCTTACTTAAAGGGATCCATTGTCTTTTTTTGGGTAAAAGGGTTAATTCACCCCGGTAAAACGCATTACACCAAAAAACGTTGTGGTACAAAGGATGAGGGTGATTTCCCTCATCTCTGTCCCTTAGGACACTTACAGACTCTTATATAAGAATGATAAATCATTCCTATAACTTAACAAAACAAAACAACCACTAACCTCAATATAAGAGAGACAAACCACTCTTATAACTAATAAATGAACATAAATCTACACGACTAATAAAAGATAAGAAATTAAACGCAAACAAGTAGAGACACTTGCTCCTTCTAAAGTCGTAATAGACGTCCATAGCATTCCCCGAAGCAGCCAAAACCATGGTAAGAAAAACACCAGCCTTACCAAAAGACTATAACGAACTTCCAATACAAACAAACCAAATAACCATGGTACGACACCATAGAATTAGAATGTAATAACTTCACCGTAGCAATCATGATCACAGAAGGTTAAAAAGAATCACCATTACAGTGCAACAACCATGACAACCATGCAATCCATGTTCACCACACTTACAACTATGGCTCGCTTCTTTGCATCGTTAACAATCACTTGCAGAAGTGAAACAGAATGAAAAGCGCAACAAGAACAGCAATAGATGGCCAATAGGAACTTTATGAGGGCACCCTAGGGGCGAAATCCGGCCACCCTATCCTCTCTATTCCGATCACAAAACTGCCACTAATTCCGCCTCTCTATTGTTCTTAGGAATGATATGCAATCGGTTTTAAGGGTAGTTATCATCTAGGATGGGGTGTGCCTTTGGTTTTATTCTATAACTTTCTGATTTCGCCTCCTTATTACTAAACCCTAAATCGTTTTTATTGTCGGTTCTTAAGTCGATCCTTGTGGTTGGTTTATTAATCAGATCCGTTCTTTTGGGGTTTAGTTATTGATCCTTATGTGGTTATGTCGGTTCTATTATTATTATTATTTAAGGGTCGATCTACTCCTTGCTGCGCATTGGTTAATCAATCTTCTGGTTAACATGTTTCATTCTATTCGATACCCTTTTAGGGTTTCGTCTTTAGTGTGCAGTTTGGGTTTTGTGTTATTTAAAACCCTAACGATTTGTTGTAATCGTTTTTAGGGTATTGTTTCCATTAGATCGTTTGGTGTTCATAGATTCTATGTGTGATTTACGATCTATTGGTGATGCGTGGATTGACATGTTTAGTGTGATCATGTTTCTGGTTGATCCATATGTTGGGTGGGATGTTACTATGCGATCATGCTTATGAAACCCTTTTAGGGCTTCGATTCTTTTTATGGTTTATGATGCTCAATCTGGTCGTTCCAATGAAGGGTAATCCGCTTTGGGGTTTGTTGATTGATGATTTTAATCAGGTTCTTACATGTAAGCATGTGTATATGGGTTTAAGGAGAGATGATTCTTTTATGGTTATTTGGGGGTTGTTAGGGTTTCGTATACCCTTGTTTATAATCCCATGGTTTTAAGCCACGATCTGCTCCTTTATTGGCTGCCGTGGTATTGATGGTGTTGTTCCTCGTTCATAGTCTATGACAAATATGTTACATTCGGATTAGCATTCTTATATTGGTTGCATTTGGGCAGCTTAGTGATACGCAATTCTTGTCATAGTGCTTGGTTTTGTGTTCCAGCGTTAACAGTGATGATCCTGCTGATTTGCCTATTATTTTATGGATCATTATTGGGTATACTAGGAGTTGTGTTTCTGGTATGGTTGTCGTTGGAGCTGGGTGTTTGTTTATATTCGATCCAAGACCTGCTGAATTTTTCATCTTATTTGTTATTGTGGCGGGGTTGGCAAGCTTTGGAATCCGTTCAAAGTTGTGGCCAATTTTACGTAATCTTGTGATCGATGCTAATGGTTTTATGCATTTTGAAGTTATATGGCAGATTTTGATACCAATGGTTTTCATTCTAATCTTGGTTGCTTTTGGCAGCTCATGTGTATTCAATATCGTGTCATATTGGTTGTTGCATTATAACTTGATCATTGGTTTTCTTCATAAGTTTCTTTCGGATCCGTTGGAAGATTGGTTCAAGTTCTTATATGCTGGAAGATATGCTGGAGGTTAGGTCGTTTAGACCATGTTTATGCTTCGACTTTATTTGCTACGGAAGTCACTCTTATTAGGTTATTAGATTATGCTTTGCATAATAATAATAGAAGACGCAATTTGTTGAAGCTGGAAGTTCGCATGTTTATGATCTGGATCGCTAGGATGACTAAGAAGACTTCAATTTTATTTGAGTTGTGATGTATTGTATTTTTATTACTTGTCATCGTTAGTTGTATTTAGATCTGGTAGTTATAAGAATGGCATGTCATTCTTATATAGTGGTAGTGGTAGTGTCCTTAGGGACTTCGATGAGAGACTCACTCTCTTCCATTGTACTTAAACGTTTTTTATTAATGTATTTTACCGGGTGCAGGATTACTCCCCTTTACCCAAAAAAAAATAGATGGCCAATAGGGATTAAACATACCATAACTTATATAGCAACGAACACAAACCAACAAAAGAACAATAACACTCGGGTCTGTGACTGTAGTAATAGGATTTTTGAACAAGATACCCTAAAACTTGACTTACAAAGAACCTCCATTGTATCCAAACAAACATCCAAATGCCACATACAGCAAGTAAAGGACCAGCATAAGAATCTAACACGAGCAGATCAAGCATCACCAATACTCACCCATACAAGCGTACCAACCTCAGTTCTCATCATGTACCCAGCAACATCATATAACGATGATTCAAACATACCTAAGGTATAAACGAAAACCTAACTTGCACATGATAAACCCCAGTACCAAAGATCGATCCAGGAACCATTGTCTCTCTCAAACCCACGTACATAACACCTAATCAGATGTATAACATGCAATCAACACATAAACCATAAACGGTTAACGTGCAGAATCACGATCCGATACATCATCACATCCAGCAAAAAAATTACACGAAACCCAAATATTAGGGTTCCATTAGATCATTAACGCTCAGACCACCAAATCACACCCCCATTCAGAAACAATAGATCAGTTAAAGCACAAAAAACAATCAGCATAGATAAATCCCATAAAAACCAAGTATATAGATCGACAATCAAGAGATATTAGGTTAAAAAGGATATGCTGGTAATATATCTATGGACGATTACTTAATGAATCCTAACGAATTAGGGTTTAATACAGATACACACATGCATGCCACCTCTATGGATACATATCTAACAAATCGATTGCATACCAAGAAGGTAGAGATACGATTTGATAGGTTTAATTGACCGAAAAAGAGAGATAGAGGTGGCGGCCAGAATCGCCCATAGTGAGAGAAAGGGATCCATTGTCCCTAAACACTTGCACACTTGATGAGAGCAATTGCACTTTACATGATGATAGTCGTTGTCCCTAATGCTTGCATACTCGATAAGAGCAATTGTCACTTACATGATGAGATCCGTTGTCCCTAAAGGCTAACTTTATGAGGGCAATTTGTCCCTTAAATAATAAGAGCCGTTGTCCCTAAAGTGTGACTTGTTGAGAGCAATTGTACCTTACTTTATGGTATCCGTTGTCCCTAACCACTTGCTCACTTGATGAGAGCAATTGCCCTTTACATGATGATAGCCATTGTCCCTAATGCTTACACACTCGATAAGAGCAATTGTCACTTACATGATAAGATCCGTTGTCCCTAAAGCGTAATGCTTGCTGAACTTAAAAAGCTGATTGAAGCGAGGTTAAGGACACTCATCAATCAAAGGTTTGTGTTTTGTGAATATTAGGTTAGCCAAGAATATTTTGTTCAATTATAGTGTTTGCTTAATATATAGTTTGTTTTGCATTGTAGTTTAAATTGGCAACATCAGTTGTGCAAAAATCAGAAGCCGAATCCGGATATAAGAACTCGGTTAGTTTATCATTCTTGTGGGCAGTCACTACCACAGCCACAGCCACAGCCACAGCCACAGCCACAGCCAAATGTTGCACGAGCCCCATCCCCTGTTACTAATTCGTTATTGAGCGTAGTACCTAAACCACAGCCAGGCTTTCCTCATTTGGGTGCTCATGGTGTAAGTGATATAATTCAGCTGTATTCTTTTTATGTTTAGTTCGTTTTAACTCCAATAAATCATAGTGACTCAGTCTTAATGTGTTTTTTTATGTTATTATCTGAAGCTATTTCAGGCTGCACCAGCACCTCTGCCGCCTAATCTTGCTGGGTGGATGCCGAATCCACCTGTGCATCACTCGTCGGCTTCTGCTGGAACTATTATTGGTTTTGGTCCTCTCAATGATGCTTGTATGTAATTCCTTTTTATAAAATAATTTGTTAAGATTGGCCATATCATTAACATACCGAGTCTCTAACTCTCTATTATGTTATTACCGCTGATTTAGTTGATCATTCATTTTCTGACATGGCAGCTATGTTAAAGCGTGGAAGGACGACTCCTACCAACAATCCAGCTTTAGAGTTTCGAACGGCTGACTCGGAACATGTTTTTAAGAGGACAAGGGCCTTTGGGATATCTGATGAAGTATGGACTACTCTAGCTCTTCTTTACTAGATACTAGCTGCTGAGTGCTGACATATCCCTGATCTTGGTACGTCTTACCCGTTGGTAATTGTGGACAGAGTCATGGGCAAAGCTCTTCATCTGATGACCTACCTAAAAAAAAAGAAAAAAAAAAGAAGAAAGAAAAAAAAGGGAAAAAAAAAAAAAGAAAAAAGAAAAAAAAAAGAGTAAGAAACAAGCAGCAGTCAAAATTCAAAGTCATGGATGGTTGTCATGAAGTTGTTTCTTGAAACAGAAACAAGCAATTATGATAGGTTCTATTGGTCTATAATTCTATTCCGTGATGGTTATTCAATTACATACACGAGGATGGATTGCGCGTAGAGTTGCATGTAGACATAGTTGTCAAATTGTGCAGATCCAAGTAAGTTTACTCAGAAAATTTTGAAAAAATGACCGAAAAATACTAGTGTAGTGAGCTAGTTTCTTTCTTGTAAAGATCGTGATTTGTGTACTTTTATGAATCCAGAGTGTTTTCCTTGGTTTTTTTTTTGGGTAAAAGGGTTCAAATGTGTTTTCCTTGGTTGGTTGATGAGAAAGGAGCTTTTACTGCAAAAGGAGGCCACGACAAAGATTCAAAGTGCTTTTCGATGATTTACATGCCTCAAGGCCTTTTATAGTCGTAAGGATGCTGCTATTGTAATCCAGCGATACGTGAGGGGTTGCATTACTCGAAAGAGGCTCTTAGGTAATGTCTTATCTGTTTCAATCATTTTATAATGTTCATGTCCGAGTTTATTTTGATGTTACTGACTTGGAATCTGATCGAACAAAGTGATGCCGTGCCCTCAAGAACATGAAATATCAGGCAGCAATCATGACGCCCAGACAAGGACAAAATCAGTAATTGTTATCCAAACTAATGTTCGGAGATGGATTGCTAAAAGAAAAACAGTTCAAAGGAGGCATCTGTATTGCAGTGATCCAAGTGAGTATCATAATTTTTGTTCTTATGCTCATTATGGATCATCAGATAGCCTTTTACTCACTTAGCTTACCATGAAGTATTAAGATAGAAATCGTGGTTAATATAAGTTTCTCGTACTCGTGATTTTTTTGCTCTCTCTTACTACATTAATGAACTTGCTATTGTTTGTTTACATTTGCAATGCTTGTTTCATGTTTAGAGATCTGATTATTCTTATTTACCCCATGCCACAAGTTATTTAATTGCTAAATTATGGTACGTTGATAGTGCTTGAGGGGAACGTCAAATGAGGAAAACTTTCATGACACAGTGAAATTTAGATAATTTGATAATGCTTAGAAAACACAGCAAATAGATTTCTAAACATTTCCCTTCATATTTCTCCTTGACTAAACTTAAAGTATCATATGCTTGTAAGAGCAATTGCCGTGCAATATCTAGCAGCATGTTCTTGATGGCGGAGAAGGAGCAAGAAAATATGTTTAGAGGGGTGATAACTAGCAAAAACAAAATGCTCGACTTTCCTCGTGTAGTCTGAATAGGGGCCCATCTCTGTTTACATGTTTTGAGTGGGGTCATTTGACCCCTCTAAGTTAACTATGGCTCCGTCTTTGCTTGAGATGGTGTGGTTTATGAATTACTCGGATGAAAGGTCATACATGATTCATATAGTCTTAACAGGATTTTCATGCTGGTAGTTTGATTCAGTAAACGAAATTAAAAAGTCTTTACCCTTTTTAGGATTATGTATTCTACGTGTATTAGTTGGATATCTTTTGTGTATCATAAACCTTTCCAACTAGTCTCATGATTCACCTTGACGTGTGGCAGGTTCCTTGCCAGTGGATACAGATTTTCTTATCTCCATTAGCAAGTCATCAGATTTTCCTGGTGACAAGTTTTTCGAGGAATTCTCACGAGTGTGGAAGCCTGGTGGAGAGATAGTTATTCATCAAACTTCTGCCGATGCCAAGGAGACGGTAGACCATCTGATAAGAGCCGTTGTCCCTAAAGGCTCAATTGTTGAGAGTAATTGTACCTTACTTTATTGGAGCCGGTGGCCTTAAACGCTAGCTCACTTGATGAGAGCAATTGCCCTTTACATGATGATAACCGTTGTCCCTAATGCATCCATACTTGATAAGTGCAATTGTCACATACATGATGAGATCCGTTGTCTCTAAAGGCTATCTTTATAAGGGCAATTGGTCTCTTCCATGATAAGAGTCGTTGTCCCTAAAGGGTCACTTGTTTAGAGCAATTGTACCTGACTTTATGGGAGCCGTTGTCCCTAAACGCTTGCTCACTTGATGAGAGCAATTGCCCTTTACATGATGATAGCCGTTGTCCTTAATGCTTGCACACTTGATAAGAGCAATTGTCAATTACATGATGTGATCCGTTGACCCTAAAGGCTACCTTTATAAGGGAAATTTGTAGTTGAAACCCTAAAACATTCTCTCTCTCTCTGGTGATTTCCGGCCGCCACATCCTCACCCATCTCCGACCAAAAATAAACCCACTGTCGTCCTCTCTACCCTCTAACTTGTTATTGGATATGCAATACGATCATGTGGTTTTGTTTTACAATCAAGATGTGGCGGCTGATGATGCTTTTATGGATTTATTCTCATGAAATCTCCAGGTTTCGAAACCCTAACTATCCTTCTTTTTCAATCGATCTTTTTTATGGAGGTCGACTTCTTTAGGGTTTCGAGCTTCATGTTGTTTCCAATCCCTATACGACCTGAATGGATAATCGTTATGTTTAGGGATTAAACCGCCTTTGGGGTTGTAATCGATCTTTTAATCCTATATGTTAATCGTCGGTTTTTAACTGACTTTTTTCTACTTATGGATCGATTTATTTTCTTGTTGCTCATAGTTTCATTCTATTCGATTCTCTTTTTTTAGGGTTTCGATTTTTTGGTGGGCAACATGTTAGGGTATGTGTTGATGCTCGTTACGGTTAAGAAACCCTTTTTAGGGTTTCGATTATTATTGATTTGGGACGTGTTTACATGCTGGAAGTATACCCTCGTTAGGGTATTGTGTTATCATTCGTATGTTCCTTATTAGGATGGCTGTTATTGTTTAGTGGGTTTGAGAGAGATGTAAGTCAAGTGTTGAAGGTAAGCTTGTTCAAAAGCTTGTTCAAAAACCTTTCAACGTTCACAGATCTGTATTCGACTTCTTCATTCGTTGGTCTTGTGATCGTTTTTTGTGGTAATTGGAAGTTAGGGTTTGGAAAACCCTATTTTTGAGTCTATGGCAGGTTGTGTTCAAATCAATTTGCATTCTGATCATAATTGTTGTTTGGTGCACTGAATCGTGCCATAGTGTTGTGGAAGTTAGGGGTCTTGTATACCCTATGATTTGTCTATGGTAGTGTCTCGTTGCATGATGTTCCATAGTTTGAGGTGATGGTTAAATTGGATCATTATGGTTGGAGTGGCTTTAATATTTCTTTATTCCCACATGTGATCTCTGTAACCATTTGATTTGGTGTTAAATTCGATCTACTATAGCTCTACATGGCTGTTCGTGTTGTGTTGGGGTGGTGGAGTTGAATTTGACTTTGGTTATGATGCGGCTTATTCTTTTTATGGTTCAAGTTTGGTGCCGACCTTTACATGATAATAACAGTTGTCCCTAATGCTTAAACACTTGATAAGAGGAATTGCCCTTCCTTGATAAGAGCCATTGTCCCTAAAGGCTCATTTGTTGTGAGCAATTGTACCTTACTTTATGGGAGCCGTTGTCTATAAATGCTTGCTCACTTAATGAGAGCAATTGCCCTTTACATGATGATAGCCATTGTCCCTAATGCTTCCACACTTGATAAGAGGAATTGTCACTTACATGATGAGATTCGTTGTCTCTAAAGGCTAACTTTATAAGGGCAATTTGCCCCTTACATGATAAAAGCCTTTGTCCCTAAAGGCTCACTTGTTGACAGCAATTGTACCTTACTTTACGGGAGCCGTTGTCCCTGAATGCTTGCTCACTTGATGAGAGCAATTGCCCTTTACATGATGATAGCCGTTGTCCCTAATGCTTGCACGCTTGATAAGAGTAATTGTCACTTATATGATGAGATCCATTGACCCTAAAGGCTAACTTTATGAGGGCAATTTGTCCCTTACATGATAAGAGCCGTTGTCCCTAAAGGCTCACTTTTTGAGAGTAATTGTACCTTAATTTATTGGAGCCGTTGTCCCTAAACACTTGCTCACTTGTTGAGTGCAATTGCCATCTACATTATGATTGCCGTTGTCCCTAATGCTTGCACACTTTATAAGAGCAATTGTCACTTGCAGGATGAGATCCGTTGTACCTAAAGGCTCACTTGTTGAGAGCAATTGTACCTTACTTTATGGGAGCCGTCTTCCCTAAATGCTTGCTCACTTGATGAGAGCAATTGCCCTTTACATGATGATACTCGTTGTCCCTAATGCTTCCACACTTGATATGAGCAATTGTCACTTACATGATGAGATCCGTTGTCTCTAAAGGCTAACTTTATAAGGGAAATTTGTCCCTTCCATGATAAGAGCCGTTCTCCCTAAAGGCTCACATGTTGAGATCAATTGTACCTTACTTTATAGGAGCCATTGTCCCTAAACGCTTGTTCACTTGTTGAGTGCAATTGCCTTCTACATTATGATAGCTGTTGTCCCTAATGCTTGCACACTTGATAAGAGCAATTGTGACTTGCATGATGTGATCCGTTGTCTCTAAAGGCTAACTTTATAAGCGCAATTTGTCCCTTACATGATAAGAGCCGTTGTCCCTAAAGGCTCACTTGTTGAGAGCAATTGTACCTTACTTTATGCGAGCCGTTGTCCTTAAACGCTTGCTCACTTGATGAGAGCAATTGCCCTTTACATGATTATAGCCGTTGTCCCTAATGCTTGCACACTTGATTGGAGCAATTGTCACTTACATTATAAGATCCGTTGTCCCTAAAGGTTAACTTTATGAGGGCGATTTGTCCCTTACATGATAAGAGTCGTTGTCCCTAAAGGCTTACATGTTGAGAGCAATTGTACCTTACTTTATGGGAGCCGTTGTCCCTAATGGCTTGCTCACTTGGTTATGGCAATTGCCCTTTACATGATGATAGTTGTTGTCCCTAATGCTTGCACACTTGATAAGAGCAATTGTGACTTGCATGATGTGATCCGTTGTCTCTAAAGGCTAACTTTATAAGCGCAATTTGTCCCTTACATGATAAGAGCCGTTGTCCCTAAAGGCTCACATGTTGAGAGCTATTGTACCTTACTTTATGGGAGCCGTTATCCCTAAACGCTTGCTCACTTGATGAGTGCAATTGCCCTTTACATGATGATAGCCGTTGTCCCTAATGCTTGTACACTTGATAGGAGTAATTGTCACTTGCATGATGAGATCCATTGTCCCTAAAGGCTAACTTTATGAGGGCAATTTGTCCCTTACATAATAAGAGCCGTTGTCCCTAAAGGCTCACTTGTTGAGAGCAGTTGTACCTTATTTATGGGAGCCGTTGTCCCTAAACGCTTGCTCACTTAACGAGAGCAATTGCCCTTTACATGATGATAGCCATTGTCCCTAATGCTTCCACACTTGATAAGAGGAACTGTCACTTAAATGATGAGATCCGTTGTCTCTAAAGGCTAACTTTATAAGGGCAATTTGCCCCTTACATGATAAGATCCGTTGTCCCTAAAGGCTCACTTGTTGAGAGCAATTGTACCTTACTTTGTGGGAGCCGTTGTCCCTAAACGCTTGCTCACTTGATGAGAGCAATTGCCCTTTACATGATGATAGCCGTTGTCCCTAGTGCTTGCACACTTGATAGGAGCAAGTGTTATTTACATGATAATATCCGTTGTCCCTAAAGGCTAACTTTATGAAGGCGATTTGTCCCTTACGTGATAAGAGCCGTTGTCCCTAAAGGCTTACATGTTGAGAGCAATTGGACCTTACTTTATGGGAGCCGTTGTCCCTAATGGCTTGCTCACTTGATTATGGCAATTGCCAGCGATTGTACATTAGTTTCTGGGATCCGTTGTCCCGAAACGGTTGCTCACTTGATGAGAGTAATTTCCCTTTACATGATGGTAGCCGTTGTCCCTAATGCTTGCACACTTGATAAAAGCAATTGTCACTTAAATGATGAGATCCGTTGTCCGTAAAGGCTAACTTTATGAGGCCAATTTGTCCCTTACTTAATAAGAGCCGTTGTCCGTAATGGCTCACTTGTTGAGAGCAATTGTACATTAATTTATGGGATCCATTGTCCCGAAACGCTTGCTCACTTGATGAGAGCAATTGCCCTTTACATGATGATAGTCGTTGTCCCTATTGCTTGCACACTTGATAAGAGCAATTTTCACTTACATGATGAGATCCGTTGTCCCTAAAGGCTAACTTTATGAGGGCAATTTGTCCCTTACATAACTAGAGCCGTTGTCCGTAATGGCTCACTTCTTAAGAGCAATTGTACATTAGTTTATGGGATCCGTTGTCCCGAAATGCTTTGCTCACTTGATGAGAGCAATTGCTCTTTACATGATGTTAGCCGTTGTCCCTAATGCTTGCACACTTGCTAAGAGCAATTGTCACTTACATGATGAGATCCGTTGTCCCTAAAGGCTAACTTTGTGAGGACAATTTGTCCCTTACATAATAAGAGCCATTGTCCGTAGTGGCTCACTTGTTGAGAGAAATTGTACATTAGTTTATGGGATCCGTTGTCCCGAAATGCTTGCTTACTTGATGAGAGAAATTGCCCTTTACATGATGATAGTCGTTGTCCCTAATGCTTGCACACTTGATAAGAGCAATTGTCACTTACATGATGAGATCCACTGTCCCTAAAGGCTAACTATAAGAGGGCAATTTGTCCATTACATAATTAGAGCCGTTGTCCGTAATGGCTCACTTGTTGAGAGCAATTGTACAATAGTTTATTGGATCCGTTGTCCCGAAACGCTTGCTCACTTGATGAGAGCAATTGCCCTTTACATGATGATAGTCGTTGTCCCTAATGCTTGCACACTCGATAAGAGCTATTTTTACTTACATGATGAGATCCGTTGTCTCTAAAAGCTAACTTTATGAGGGCAATTTGTCCCTTACATAATAAGAGCCGTTGTTCGTAATGGCTCACTTGTTGAGAGCAATTATACATTAGTTTATGGGATCTGTTGTCCCGAAACACTTGCTCACTTGATGAGAGCAATTGCCCTTTACATGATGATAGCCGTTGTCCCTAATGCTTGCACACTTGATAAGAGCAATTGTCACTCACATGATGGGATCCGTTGTCCCTAAAGGCTAACTTTATGAGGGCAATTTGTCTCTTACATAATAAGAGTCGTTGTCCGTAATGGATCACTTGTTGAAAGCAATTGTACATTAGTTTATGGGATCCGTTGTCCCGAAACGCTTGTTCACTTAATGAAAGCAATTGCCCTTTACATGATGGTAGCCGTTGTCCCTAATGCTTGCACACTTGATAAGAGCAATTGTCACTTACATGATGAGATCCATTGTCCCTAAAGGCTAACTTTATGAAGGCAATTTGTCCCTTACATAATAAGAGTCGTTGTCCCTAAAAGCTCACTTGTAGAGAGCAATTGTACCTTACTTTATGGGATCCGTTGTCCCTAAACAATTGCTCACCTGATGAGAGCAATTGGCCTTTATATGATGATAACCGTAGTCCCAAATGCTTACACACTGAATAAGAGCAATTGTCACTTAAATGATGAGATCCGTTGTCCCTAAAGGCTAAATTTATGAGGGCAATTTGTCCCTTACATAATAAGTGCCATTGTCCGTAATGGCTCACTTGTTGAGAGAAATTTTACATTAGTTTATGGGATTCGTTGTCCCGAAACGGTTGCTCACTTGATGAGAGAAATTGCCCTTTACATGATGATAGCCGTTGCCCCTAATGCTTGCACACTTGATAAGAGCAATTGTCACTTACATGATGACATCCGTTGTCCCTAAAGGCTAACTTTATGAGGGCAATTTTTCCCTTACATAATAAGAGCCGTTGTCCGTAATGGCTCACTTGTTGAGAGTAATTGTACATTAGTTTATGGGATCCGTTGCCCCGAAATGCTTGTTCACTTGACGAGAGCAATTGCCCTTTACATGATGATAGGCGCTGTCCCTAATGCTTGCACACTTGATAAGAGCAATTTTCACTTACATGATGAGATCCGTTGTCCCTAAAGGCTAACTTTATGAGGGCAATTTGTCCCTTACATAATAAGAGTCGTTGTCCCTAAAAGCTCACTTATAGAGAGCAATTTTACCTTACTTTATGGGATCCGTTGTCCCTAAACACTGCTCACTTGATGAGAGCAATTTCCTTTTACATTATGATAGCCGTTGTCCCTAATGCTTCCACACTTGATAAGAGCAATTGTCACTTACATGATGAGATCCGTTGTCCCTAAAGGCTAACTTTATGAGGGCAATTTGTCCCTTACATAATAAGAGCCGTTGTCCGTAATGGCTCACTTGTTGAGAGCAATTGTACATTAGTTTATGGGATCCGTTGTCCCGAAACGCTTGCTCACTTGATGAGGGTAATTGCCCTTTACATGATAATAGGCGTTGTCCCTAATGCTTGCACACTTGATAAGAGCAATTGTCACTTACATGATGAGATCCGTTGAACCTAAAGGCTAACTTTATGAGGGCAATTTGTCCCTTACATAATTAGAGTCGTTGTCCCTAAAAGCTCACTTGTAGAGAGCAATTGTACCTTACTTTATAGGATCCGTTGTCCCTAAACACTTGCTCACCTGATGAGAGCAATTGCCCTTTACATGATGATAACCGTAGTCCCTAATGCTTACACACTGAATAAGAGCAATTGTCAGTTATATGATGAGATCCGTTGTCCCTAAAGGCTAACTTTATGAGGGCAATTTGTACCTTACATAATAAGAGCCATTGTCCGTAATGGCTCACTTGTTGAGAGCAATTGTACCTTAGTTTATGGGATTCGTTGTTCCTATACGCTTGCTCACTTGATGAGAGCAATTGCCCTTTACATTATTATAGCCGTTGTCCCTAATGCTTGCACACTTTATAAGAGCAATTCTCACTTACATGATGAGATCCATTGTCCCTAAAGGCTAACTTTATGTGGGCAATTTGTCCCTTACATAATAAGATCCGTTGTCCGTAATAGCTCACTTGTTGAGAGAAATTGTAGATTAGTTTATGGGATCCGTTGTCCCGAAACGCTTGCTCACTTAATGAGAAAAATTGCCCTTTACATGATGATAGCCGTTGCCCCTAATGCTTGCACACTTGATAAGAGCAATTGTCACTTACATGATGAGATCCGTTGTCCCTAAAGGCTACCTTCATGAGGGCAATTTTTCCCCTACATAATAAGAGCCGTTGTCTGTAATGGCTCACTTGTTGAGAGCAATTGTACATTAGTTTATGGGATCCGTTGCCCTGAAACGCTTGCTCACTTGATGAGAGCAATTGCCCTTTAGATTATGATAGGCGTTGTCCCTAATTCTTGCACACTTGATAAGAGAAATATTCACTTACATGATAAGATCCGTTGTCCCTAAAGGCTAACTTTATGAGGGTAATTTGTCCCTTACATAATAAGAGTCGTTGTCCCTAAAAGCTCACTTGTAGAGAGCAATTGTACCTTACTTTATGGGATCCGTTGTCCCTAAACACTGTTTTCCCATTAAAAAATATGATAGACGTTGTCCCTAATGCTTCCACACTTGATAAGAGCGATTGTCACTTACATGATGAGATCCGTTGTCCCTAAAGGCTAACATTATGCGGGCAATTTGTCCCTTACATAATAAGAGCCGTTATCCGTAATGGCTCACTTGTTGAGAGAAATTATACATTAGTTTATGGGATCCGTTGTCCCGAAATGCTTGCTCACTGGATGAGAGAAATTGCCCTTTACATGATGATAGCCGTTGTCCCTATTGCTTGCACACTTGATAAGAGCAATTGTCACTTACATGATGAGATCCGTTGTCCCTAAAGGCTAACTTTATGAGGGCAATTTGTTCCTTACATAATAAGAGCCGTTGTCCGTAATGGCTCACTTGTTGAGAGCAATTGTACATTAGTTTATAGGATCCGTTGTCCCGAAACGCTTGCTCACTTGATGAGAGCAATTGCCCTTTACATGATGATAGGCGTTGTCCCTAATGCTTGCATACTTGATTAGAGCAATTGTCACTTACATGATGAGATCCGTTGTCCCTAAAGGCTATCTTTATGAGGGCAATTTGTTCCTTAAATAATAAGAGTCGTTGTCCGTAAAGGCTCACTTTTGAGAGCAATTGTACCTTAGTTTATTGGATTCGTTGTTCCTAAACGCTTTCTCACTTGATGAGAGCAATTGCCCTTTACATTATTATAGCCGTTGTGCCTAATGCTTGCACCCTTGATTAGAGCCATTGTCACTTACATGATGAGATCCGTTGTCCCTAAAGGCAAACTTTATTAGGGCAATTTGTCACTTACATAATATGAGCCGTTGTCCGTAATGGCTCACTTGTTGAGAGCGATTGTACATTAGTTTCTGGGATCCGTTGTCCCGAAACGGTTGCTCACTTGATGAGAGTAATTTCCCTTTACATGATGGTAGCCGTTGTCCCTAATGCTTGCACACTTGATAAAAGCAATTGTCACTTACATGATGAGATCCGTTGTCCGTAAAGGCTAACTTTATGAGGCCAATTTGTCCCTTACATAATAAAAGCCGTTGTCCGTAATGGCTCACTTGTTGAGAGCAATTGTACATTAATTTATGGGATCCATTGTCCCGAAACGCTTGCTCACTTGATGAGAGCAATTGCACTTTACATGATGATAGCCGTTGTCCCTATTGCTTGCACACTTGATAAGAGCAATTTTCACTTACATGATGAGATCCGTTGTCCCTAAAGGCTAACTTTATGAGGGCAATTTGTCCCTTACATAACTAGAGCCGTTGTCCGTAATGGCTCACTTCTTAAGAGCAATTGTACATTAGTTTATGGGATCCGTTGTCCTGAAATGCTTTGCTCACTTGATGAGAGCAATTGCCCTTTACATGATGTTAGCCGTTGTCCCTAATGCTTGCACACTTGATAAGAGCAATTGTCACTTACATGATGAGATCCGTTGTCCCTAAAGGCTAACTTTGTGAGGACAATTTGTCCCTTACATAATAAGAGCCATTGTCCGTAATGGCTCACTTGTTGAGAGAAATTGTACATTAGTTTATGGGATCCGTTGTCCCGAAATGCTTGCTTACTTGATGAGAAAGATTGCCCTTTACATGATGATTGTCGTTGTCCCTAATGCTTGCACACTTGATAAGAGCAATTGTCACTTACATGATGAGATCCATTGTCCCTAAAGGCTAACTATAAGAGGGCAATTTGTCCATTACATAATTAGAGCCGTTGTCCGTAATGGCTCACTTGTTGAGAGCAATTGTACAATAGTTTATAGGATCCGTTGTCCCGAAACGCTTGCTCAATTGATGAGAGCAATTGCCCTTTACATGATGATAGTCGTTGTCCCGAATGCTTGCACACTCGATAAGAGCTATTTTTACTTACATGATGAGATCCGTTTTCCCTAAAGGCTAACTTTATGAGGGCAATTTATCCCTTACATAATAAGAGCCGTTGTCCGTAATGGCTCACTTGTTGAGAGCAATTATACATTAGTTTATGGGATCCGTTGTCCCGAAACGCTTGTTCACTTAATGAGAGCAATTGCCCTTTACATGATGATAGCCGTCGTCCCTAATGCTTGCACACTTGATAAGAGAAATTGTCACTTACATGATGAGATCCGTTGTCCCTAAAGGCTAACTTTATGAGGGCAATTTTTCCCTTACATAATAAGAGTCGTTGTCCCTAAAAGCTCACTTGTAGAGAGCAATTGTACCTTACTTTATGGGATCTGTTGTCCCTAAACACTTGCTCACTTGATGAGAGCAATTTCCCTTTACATTATGATAGTCGTTGTCTCTAAAAGCTAACTTTATGAGGGCCATTTGTCCCTTACATAATAAGAGCTGTTGTTATTTGAGGCTCACTTGTAGAGAGCAATTGTACCTTACTTGATGGGATCCGTTGTCCCTAAACACTTGCTCACTTGATGAGAGCAATTGCCCTTTACATGATGATAACCGTAGTCCCTAATGCTTACACACTGAATAAGAGCAGTTCATATGTTATCATGTAAAAAAAACCCTAAATTTCTCTCCCACTATGGGCGAAATCCGGCCACCCCTCTCCTAGCCTAAAAATTCAAAAACTGCCATTAAATCCGCCTCTCTATTGTTCTTGTGAATAATATGCAATCGGTTTAAGGGTAGTTATCTTCTGGGAAGGGGTCAGCCATTGATTTTCATTCTTAAGGGTTTGTGTTTGTTTTCTGAGATCTATTAATCCTATATATTCTTTATATCTAATCGTTCCTTTATGTCGACTATTTTGGTTGGTGAAGAGGAGTCGATTATTTTTTAGGGACTCGCTTTTAAACCCTAAAAGTTTTCTTGCAATCGATTTTCCTATTCTTAGGATTATCGTTTCTGTTAGGGTTATGGTTATACATGGTTCGGTTTGTGCCTCATGAAGACTATCATAATATATTTGAGGCGGTTGGTTTATGATTGCTGGTCGATAATGTTATATGAAACCCTATTTTAGGGTTTCGACTTTGTGCATGATTTCTGGTCAAGATGCTTAATGATAATGGTTCCCTTATTCTAGGGTTCTGTTTATTTTTTTACTGGATTGTGATTATTATCTGCACGTTACTCTTCATGGTAGCCCGTATTTGGGTTTGTAAGTTGGCTGTGCGTTCTGCTTTGATGGATGTAGTTGTACGTGGGTTAAGGGAGAGATGGAATTCATGTTATTGAAGGTGTAGGGTATCGTTATACCTACTGTTGGTTTCTATCGGATTCTGCTGATGGTTTTGCGGATCATATTGATGGTATATGCAAGTTAAGTTTCTAGGGTAACTTATTTAAAAATCCTAGACTCGATCAATAGGAATGTCTCATTATTTTCTATGGATCGATTATGGGTGGTTCGATCTACATATTATGGCTTCATGTTCTGTTTGGATCGTAGCTGCTTTGTTTTGACCATAGGTTCAAGTTTGGCAAACATGGATTGATTCTAGGGCTGTGCGTTTTATTCTTCATGATCATGTATGCATGGCTGACCAATCATGATATGGTGTCGAATTCATATCTAATGGATATGATTGGTTAATTCATGTTGTTGATGGAAGTTAAGTTTGGGGGCTCTTATTCAAAACCCCAATCACACAATCACGGATCTGTTGCATTCTCATTCATTAGGAAGTCTTGTGATTATTTATGATGTAAGTTAGGGTTTGGGATCCCTATGTTTGGTGTGGTTCCTTGCATCATTATGGTTGTGGGGATTTATGCTGAATTCCTATCTATTTACTATCGCACATGTGATCAAGAAGCTACGGGTTGGTTATGCAAGTTCAAGCTCTATGTGGATGGGTTCACATGGAAGATTGATGGAAGTTCTACGATGGCTATGTACTTGGTGCTACTTTAGTGAAATCATGCTTTAATTCCTATTTTTTTTTCACTTGTATAGTCATTGTAGGTGGTAAGTTTTATTATGTAAGTTATAAGAATGGCGTGGCATTCTTATAGTCGAGTCTGTAAATGTCCTAAGGGACTGAGGTGGGGGATAGCACCCTCATCCTATTGTACCTCAACGTTTTTTTTTTTTTTTTTTTTTTTTTTTTTTTACAAAAAGGTAAAATATATTAAATAAAATAAGAGTTATGTACATAGGATAGCACAAGATAGACTAGGAAAGGACAACCCCTAAACCAAGCATATCTTGCCTAGAAACAGAAATACAAAACAGAATGAACAAGAACAAACTGATAACCAACAATGCTAAGATAACAAAGCTAACAAAAAATCAACAAAAACTGCATAAACCAAAAGCAACCCCTGAACATCAAAACTCAGTATAAGACAGCTTAGAACTAGGACCACTTGAGAACTCTGAATACATGGGGTACTCAAAAGGAATCAACCAAAAGAGCTCCAAACATCACCATTCACAAGCAGTCATAGCAAGCATAAAAACTGAAGTCTTAATAACAGGAAAGAAGCTTGATACAGTACCAGTGTAACATAACTCAAAGCCACAAATATAATCTCCAACTGCAGAATCTCAGCATAGCAACACCAGATAACATGGTCAAAAGAAGCATCCAGATCAGCATAAGCATTAACTTCAGATCAGGAAAAGGATGAAACATCAAGTCTTCAATCATCCAAGAACCTTGTCTCATTAAAAAACCTTGCCAAATAAAAACCCTGTGGGAAACTTTGAACAAGGAAAAAGAGTACAAGGAAAGTTCACGTTAGAGTACCAAAAGATCCAAACAAAAAAAGCCCAACTCCTACTAACACAAACCACCTCATACCCCCACCAATTGACAAAGAGAACCACATAATATAAACCAATAGCAATAAAATTGTACCCATTATACCTCCGAATACTGAACAGATTAGTAATAAACCTGATTGCAATCACAAACTCAGTCTCATTACTCATTAAACTCATTTGAGACCGTGTCAACCAATACAAGTTATCAGCACAGACAACAGAATCGGTTCCTGTAGTGCATAGCCATCCATACCTCCATACTACAAACTGATGACCAGCGCAGGAAGCTATCCTCTCATCTGTAGTGCATAATAACTTGCAAAAATCACAAACACCCGGATCAAAAACATAGTTACATTTCCAGAAACCAGTACCCAAGAAACACCAACAAACCCAACAATTACAAGATCTGTTGAAATTACAAACCATCACATAACCATTGTTAGAATACTGATTAGCAGAAACATTAACAACCCAAAACCCCAAATTCAATAAGAATTTGTGCAAATCCACAGTCACCAAAAAGTCATGTAACACCATTAATACCATTGTCACAGCAGTTATAACTCCTCAACGGGATTTTCCAAATAGTCGCAGCCTTCATAGATTCTACCGAAAGCTTAATCTTAAGACTTAACAGCTTGTGCCTAACAATATCAACGATAATCTTGAAAATAGTCTCCTCACTTCTAAAATTCTTTTGAAATAACCTAAAATTCCGCTCTTGCCAAATGTAATAAACCGCAGCTCCAAACACTAAACGCTGAATCACACTCCATATAGAATTATTAGCACTTCTAATAGAGATTCCAGATACAACTTCAGCCCACGTATAGGAAATATCATCAAGCTTACACAAAAGTTTTAGGTTACCCCAAACAGCCTTAGAAAATTTGCAAGAAAAGAACAAGTGGGCATGGGATTCATCAACAGCATTACATAAAGGACATAAAGTACTGGGAATGTTGAACCATCTAGAAATACGATCCGAAGTTTTAAGTCTCCCCCTCTCATAGTCATCCAAAGCACAAAAGCGTGTCTGGGAATACATTGGGAGAACCAAACGTGCTTATACCACATAACTTTAGGACTATCAATCCTTAACGCTTTCCAAGCTTCTTTGACACTAAATTCAACATCCTTATTATCCTTATTGATCCATACAACCTTGTCCTCAAATTCATCAAATAAAACAGGAACAGGCACATTTAAAACATTACCAAAAAGACTATTCCATTCATTGGGCCATTTCCATCCATTACTGTCAATCCAATCGGCAACCTTATCATTAGTATCCAACCCATTTTCAGTAAGGAAACTATGAGTAATAACCTTACACAGCGGGCCATTAGTATGCCATTTATCAAACCACATAGAACATTGTTTACCATTACCCAATCTATTTTTTTTGGGTAAAAGGGTTTATTCACCCCGGTAAAATGCATTACACCAAAAAACGTTGAAGTACATAGGATGAGGGTGATATCCCTCACCTCAGTCCCTTAGGACACTTACAGACTCGAATATAAGAATGACACACCATTTTTATAACTTACAATAAAATGAAACTACCAATAATGACAAAGTATATGAAAATTACAAAACTACTCAAGAAAATCACTTGAGCCTTCTCAATCACTATGGCGGGCCACTTTAACTTCCATGAAGAACACACATTAGAAACATCCAAGCGATCTTCAACATATAATTTGTTTATAGAAGCAACGAACACCACAAACAAAACCAACACAAGCCCCATCCACCAAGTCTGAAAATGGACAATTACGAACCAAACTTGTGTATACAATGGACTTGTACAAACAATAGGGGCTAAACCCTAACTTCCAATAATGATCATAGGAGTTTTTTGAGTAGGAAATCAATAATACAAAACAACCAAAATGACCAGCAGCAATCCAGAAGCAGCAAGATAGAGTGTAACGTACAAATAAGATTGTAGATAACCCTAACAATCATGCAGCAAACCTGCAACGTCCAAGCCATGATCACCCCTTTAATACAGCCACGTAATCAATACCAATCATGAAAAAGGCACCATGCAACGAACCTAGGGAGATTAAACCCTAACCAGCATATCGAATGTGCAAGCCACAAAACCTGATCCAAATAATATGAAAACATGAACGCGTATAGAATCAAGGGACATCCAATCGATCAATAGAGTTTTTGAATAAGAACCCTGAATAACTTAACTTCCATACGTGATCAGCAGCCAACCAACACAAGCAGATCACATAACTCAGCGACAAGAAGCACCTTCCCTCTCCCAACCCACTTCCAAGAATAACATCACAAACCATACGATAACCACGATCAACAGATCGACTTACATGTCATGAATGGACAAAAATCCAACTTTCAACCCAAGATGTAAACGTTAAAGCGCAGCAACAAACACCAAGCACATCAAAACCATTAAAAAACGAAACCCTAAATTAGGGTTTACGTTCATGAAGGCACCCTAATAAACCAATCGATCCAATAAGATAGAAAGATGATATAGGAAGGTTGTGATCGCCCATAACACCCAAAGCAAGATCGTATAATAATACCCATGAGCAATAGACGATCTGCCAATCAAAGAAAACCCTAAAACCGATTACATGAATAAGTAATCGTTAAGGATAAAACCTCAAACGATCAACCAGATATATGAGTAGGAATCGTATAGGGATAATAACGAATCAATAAAAACTAAACCCTAGATAAGTAATCGATTATACAACCGACTGATAAAAACGATAAGGGTTTAGAGTTAATAAGCAGCGATTTCACAAGACTTGGATAATTAACAAGACACAACCCCCTATAATCACATCCATTAAACCGATTGCATATTATTAAGAATAATAGAGAGGCGGTTTGAATGGAATGCTTAAATCAGATCGGAAAAGAGGGGGGAGGTTGGCCGAAAATCGCCCCTTAGGGGAGAGAATTTTTGGCTCCTATTAAAAAATTGTTGGATCGTATTTTAGGTTTTCTAGGGTTTCGTTTGGAATTTATCTAAACCGACTATTCTTAAAGTCGGTTTTGGGTGCTGTATTTAGGGTCGATTGGTTTCAATTCTTTCATTCTATCCCTGATCGACTTTTTATTATGGTGGGTGGTTAGTTTTTGGAGTGAATCGCTATAAACCCTAATCGATTTGATTAGGGTTTTATCTTCTTAATTGGTTTTATGCGTGCTGCTGTCTTGATTGTTGTTTGTTTGGTTTACTGCTGGCTGTTGAGAGATGAATAGAGGTTTTTTGAGTCCTAAAATTGCTAAGAAGGTGGTTAACAATCCTAATGTTGATGTTGGAGAGCTTGCTGCTCGTATGAAAAGATTGAAAGGCGATGAGGCTGAGGAAGCCGATGTTACTCAGCCTAGGAAAGCTGTTAGGGGTGTTGCAACACATCAAGAGGAGTCGGTTCCAATTGATGTTGATGGTACGTTTGTCCAATCTGTTGTAATTGATACACATGTTCCTAATGCGACTCTTGAACAAGTGAAGCCGGTTTCACTTGTTGATTGTGATTCGAATGGGAGTCTTGGGGTTAAGGGCGACAATATTGATGGTGATGTGTCTAAAGAGCCTGATTTGGTGAATAAGGAAAGTGTTATGGGTGATTTGGGTACTACGGAACAGCCTAGTGTGTCGGAACAGCCTATTGATTCTATTAGTCCAAATGTGGAGCAATTAATTGCTAACGCGCATAAGAATTTTGATGAGGCCATGAATAAACTTGATAATGATATTGCTAATATGGCGTCTTCGTCTTTGAACAGTTTGGGTGGTTCGAGTGGCACTAATGTGAAAAGTACTACTACCTCTACTTCTAGTTTTTGCGAGGCTATGAAAACTCAGAAATATGGTACTAATGTGGAGGGGGTTTTAAAGGCTAGTGGTAATAGTTCTAATGGTGCTGGTTCGAATGTTGCTGGTTCTAATAACGTGGGTGTTAGTTCTACTGTTGCCGGTTCTCAACCAAGTGCTAATATGAGTGGATCTACTTCTTTTGCTAATGTGGTGAATCCGGAAAGGGTAACGAGGAAGGTTAATTTTCGGTCTTTGGTTAATGAGGTGCGTATTGAGAACCATGATACTTTACTTCCAAAGGCTGCTATGGAGGGTGTGTTGAACCGTTATGATAATACTCTTGTTGGTTTCTTTGTTGGCAAGAATATTGCATTCCCGTTGGTTCAAAACTATGTCACTAATACGTGGGGTAAGTTTGGTTTGAAGAAAGTGATGAAAAATGATGATGGGGTCTTCCTTTTTAAATTTGATTCAAAAGAGGGTGTTGATAACGTGATGCAACGGGGTCCTTGGATAATTCGTAGTTCTCCTTTGATTCTTACTAAATGGACTCCTGAAATGTCACTGGCTAAGAGTGAGGTTACTAAATTACCCGTGTGGATTAAATTGCACAATGTGCCATTGCTTGCTTACTCTGAAGACGGCTTGAGCTTGATTGCTACTCAGGTTGGTAAACCTATTATGTTGGATGCGTTTACAAGCTCAATGTGTTTTGATTCATGGGGCCGTATTAGCTATGCTCGTGCTTTAGTGGAAATATCATCCGAATCTGAATTAAAGCATGAGGTGACTATGGCTATACCAAAGAAGGATGATAGTGGAATTATTTCTGCATGTATTAAGGTTGAGTACGAATGGAAGCCTCCTCACTGTTCAATGTGTAAAGTTTTTGGGCATGATCGTAATGGTTGTCCAAAGTGTGCCAAGGAGCCGGTCCGTTCTACTAATGATGTTGTTCCTACTACTTCGTTTGAAGAGAATGATGATGGTTTTAAGGAAGTTCAGAATCGGAAGGCTAAAGGGAAAGGTAAGAAGTTGTCAAGTGGTATTAATATGAGTAAGGGGCCCACACTAGCTCCTAAAAAGAAAATATATGTTGCTAAGACTAAAACTCAAGATAACACTTCTTCTAAAGTGGCTAATGCAAGCGGTTCGTCTGTGCCTACGTCTAACTCGTTTGGGGTGCTTGATGCTCAAGATTCTGTTGAGAATGATGTTCCTAGTGCATCAAATGGTATCCCTAGTGATGAGGCTGATTTGGAACGTCCTAGTGTTAGTACTACGGTTGCGGAAAAGGTAGGTGTCACAACTCACCATTTCAGGTCATTTCCCGAACTTTGGAAAAACACTATTCATCAAAACACTATTCATCGTTTTCGAGGTCAGTTTGATATTCTGAGAAACTTTTGGGAAATTTACTATTCACCGAACACTATTCATTTCCGGAAAAGTTTTCACTATTCACTTGCATTACTCATTTCATCGTAAATTTAGTTTACGGGTATTCAAATTCGCGTAACCGGATTGGTTTAGGTGCGAATTCATTTCATTAGTGTTAAGAACACTGCATACGGACTGGAGATAGTCTGCATATCATCATAACAGCATTTTCATGTTATACCACTCTCAGGATTTTCAAATTTCTATATTCAGTACATTTAACGTTTTTACGTATAAGTATTTATAGTAAACGTTAACACCCGGTTTATACACGACGAATATATCTAAACATTCCCACGATGGTCCCGACATATTTTTATATCCATTTTAACATCATAAAAGTTATAACATTCAGTTACCCAGTATTTTGGAAATTTATTTTATTTATAACGTACGCGTATGAATATAACGACGGTTTTCGTGAAAACTAAACAATAATCACCCGATCACTCAGTAAATGTACCCAACATATTTTTAATATGTTTTTAACATTATTATAACTTTATTTCATCCCGGTAAACTTCGTGGACATTTATTTCTAATAAAACCGGTACCCGATCGTAACTAAAAACACAAACTAGTGCAAATTCTTACAAGGTTTTCTAATTAAATCCCAAGTACCCTAACCCCCCCCCCTCCTACCCTTGAAAAACCGGCCATGTGCCACCCTTTTTAACCCCTAGCATTAACTTAACCCTTTTATACTAATAAACCTTTTACAACATAACTTTACCAAATTACATAATCATAATTCACAATATTTTGGCTAAGATCAAAACTTGCTCATCTCTTCCATTTTTTCTCCAAACCCACGACCCATAATTGATCTCCATGATCAAGTGATCATTTTCCATAAAGTAAAACACTAAACTTGTTCATTTTACATGCCTAATCAAGAATCAAGCAACAAAAACACAAGAACATCAAGCATAATCATCCTATAATCATCTCATTTTATCAAGTAAGTTTTCATCTTTATTTTTTCATGGATCATCCTATTTTTACATGTATTACATAAGTATCATGCTAAAAACCATGTACAAGTAACTATACCACACTTTATTTTGGCTAAAAAGAAACATACAAACCCTAACTTTTTAGTTATGAATCCCCTTGCTCTAATAACTTGGTTAGGAGTCCATGGCACCCTAAGAAGGTGTATGGTAAGATTAGATTAGCCATGTGGTGATTACAAGAGGTTTGGTGATGGTAGAAATTAGTTTTTAACCTTGGAAACTTGATTTGGAACCTATTTTAGACATGCTGTCCCATTTTGTAAAAATCTGGAAAATCAGTAAACACCAAGGGAACTTTGGCAAAATTTTTAGAAAATACTTTCAAAAACGAATCCGTAGGCGAAAGAACGGATTAAAAAGAGTTTATAACGAAGGAGTTATGACTTTTGCAAGATCGTAGACGAAAAGTATTTTTTCTGAAAATGGTTGCTGTTTGACGTTTTTCATTGGACAAAAAGAGACTTTAGACGTAACCCGGAGGAGCCGAGCTTTCCAAAATATATTACTATATACTAAGACGTAACCGTGGACATAAAGAACAAGTAAAACGGACAAGTAACGACAAAGATATACTCGTTTGAATATCGGCTAAAACCCTTTTATATTTGACAGCTTTTAATATAATTTGGCGCAAAAACTACGAAGTACATTTATAAGCTAAACATAATATTAAGTACCGAGCTTTATAACTAACGTAGTATTAGTTATTACGAGTATGTTTTCATCATTTCAAGGATTACAACCCGAGTATTTCAACGCTTACATGGAAACTTACGTTATATATATATAAGTATATATATATTATAACTAGCTATTTATATTTTCTAATAGCAATATTTTCCAAATACTTGGATTATATACTTTTGATAACAACAAGTGTTTTTCCAAAGGGTAGAGTGGTATAGAAACATGTGCATGGACATTCATAACATCATTTCATGATCTAAAGTAGATCGTTCATCATTCACATTAGGTTGCGGCTAGTGTGCGCGCCTTGTTTTTCAGCTCATTACATGTTCATGGTAACATCAGCTTCAGGTGAGTCATAGCCCCACTTTTACTGGTTTAATTACTTTACAAACTCTTTGGGGGAGATACATGCTTAAATACTCGTGTTATACTTTTATACGATTTCAAATCCCATGGGGGGAGAATACATTGCAACAACTATTTTTGTACATGCCCAAGTATTACAAATTCCATACATTGCTTAAGTTGCCTTACTACCACTTCATAACAAGTCCCCTTTCAATATCATGGACCGTTAATTTCAAGTACTAAGCGAGAGTGAGTGAATAGATCTATTGAGGGTGACGCCTCCATTCGTGTTTGGGTTGCTCCAACGGGACGAATGCATTTCATGTCTTATCAAGTGAGTGCCTGGTAGACACTCTGTTGGGGCATTACAAAGTCTAGCTTCGGGGTCATGAGCTTAAGAGACAATGTAGCATTTTTGACATTTATGTCGGTTCACTTTATACTTGTGGCTATTGTACATACAAAAATTACTTACGGAATTACGATACTTTTCCACCACTATTACTACAGAATTACGATGTCTTTGCAACAATCTTATGACTGATTTATTACAAACATATTACATTTGGCAGTGGGTTGTAAACACACAGGTTACAAGTCTCTTATGGCGGGACTTGGAACTGAGTGGATTTACGATGCCTTTGCTGGGAAATCTTCATTTCAATGCATTACATTCTTTTTCACAAGACTCTATGAACTCACCAACCATTGTGTTGACACTTTAGCATGTATTTTCAGGTTTTAAGCTAAGGCACACTACTGGAGGTTTTGGCAGGGCAGGGCATGGTCATAGAAGACTCTGATTTAATCATTTGGGGACCGTTTTAAATTATTTTAAAGGCCTACTTCCGCATTACTTTTAACAATGTAAATTCAACATTTTGATTTAACTATTTTATTCAAAATGATTCAAGTGCAAACCATTTTTGAACATGTGTTGTAATACCAATTGAGTTACACCCCAGCTACATGTATGCTTCCGCTGGACCCGATTTTGGGGGTGTGACAGTAGGACCTCAAGTGAGTGGTGCATCAAGTGGTATTGCTGGTGGAGAGGCTGATTTGGAACGTTCTAGTGGTACTAATAAGGTAGCGGACAAGGTAGGATCTGATTCTATTGGTGGTAATAAGCCTAGTTCTTCTTCTACTCCTTCGGTTGCTGCTACTAAGTTAAAGAACCCATTTTCCAAGGTAGGGGTTATGGTTTGTTCGGATAGTGATGATGATGAGGTTTTGGAGCCGGTGACTTCTAGTTATCTTGCTTCAGGAGGTGGCGGCTATGATTTTGAAGATTTCATGGATGATGATTATGCTGCTCAAGTTTATGATCTACCGGGACACTTGGATGACTTTTGTGACATGTATGATATTAATCTCCAAGGTCGTGGTAGAAAGTAATGTTTTTTAGTTTGGTAGGTCATAAGATTGGTTTGTCTTTCTTATGATTAGTGTTTGGTTTTTGCTGTTTGTAGCATGTTTGTTGCCCATGTAACGGGCCGAGATGAGAGATTCACTCTCATCCGTTGTACTTAAACGTTTATTGGTTAATGCATTTTACCAGGGTAAAACCCTTTTACCCAAAAAAAACCCCGGTCTCTCATGTAAACAACCAACAATGCAACCACGAGACCAAACAGAAAATGCGTTTTCCGGGAGTTAATTACCCAATCTATACACCACAAAAGCTCGAATTTTATCCCTAAGACCAAGAAAATGATTCCAACCCAAAGCACCATGTTCAGGCTTAATATCAAACCAAATATTTCTGTCTTTGATCCTATAAGCATGAACCCATCTAACCCACAGTGAGTCTTTCTTACTAATAACGTTCCAAAGGTGCTTAGCGATTAAAGCCTCATTCATAAGTCTGAGAGATTTAAGACCAAGCCCCCCTGATTTTTAGGCTTACAAATATCTTTCCATGATACACTAGCAATACCACTACCCTCACCCCCACCGGACCATGCTCACTTGTTGAGAGCAATTGTACCTTACTTTATGGGAGCCGTTGTCCCTAAATGCTTGCTCACTTAATGAGAGCAATTGCCCTTTACATGATGATGGCCATTGTCCCTAATGCTTCCACACTTGATAAGAGGAATTGTCACTTACATGATGAGATTCGTTGTCTCTAAAGGCTAACTTTATAAGGGGAATTTGCCCCTTACATGATAAAAGCCTTTGTCCCTAAAGGCTCACTTGTTGAGAGCAATTGTACCTTACTTTATGGGAGCCGTTGTCCCTGAATGCTTGCTCACTTGATGAGAGCAATTGCCCTTTTCATGATGATAGCCGTTGTCCCTAATGCTTGCACACTTGATAAGAGTAATTGTCACTTATATGATGAGATCCATTGACCCTAAAGGCTAACTCTATGAGGGCAATTTGTCGCTTACATGATAAGAGCCGTTGTCCCTAAAGGCTCACTTGTTGAGAGCAATTGTACCTTATTTTATTGGAGCCATTGTCCCTAAACACTTGCTCACTTGTTGAGTGCAATTGCCCTCTACATTATGATTGCCGTTGTCCCTAATGCTTGCACACTTTATACGAGCAATTGTCACTTGCAGGATGAGATCCGTTGTACCTAAAGGCTAACTTTATAAGGGCAATTTGTCCCTTACATGATAAGAGCCGTTGTCTCTAAAGGCTCACTTGTTGAGAGCAATTGTACCTTACTTTATGGGAGCCGTCTTCTCTAAATGCTTGCTCACTTGATGAGAGCAATTGCCCTTTACATGATGATACTCGTTGTCCCTAATGCTTCCACACTTGATATGAGCAATTGTCACTTACATGAATTGATCCGTTATCTCTAAAGGCTAACTTTATAAGGGCAATTTGTCCCATCCATGATAAGAGCCGTTCTCCCTAAAGGCTCACATGTTGAGAGCAATTGTACCTTACTTTATAGGAGCCATTGTCCCTAAATGCTTGTTCACTTGTTGAGTGCAATTGCCTTCTACATTATGATAGTCGTTGTCCCTAATGCTTGCACACTTGATAAGAGCAATTGTCACTTGCATGATGAGATCCGTTGTCCCTAAAGGCTAACTTTATAAGCGTAATTTGTCCCTTACATGCTAAGAGCCGTTGTCCCTAAAGGCTCACTTGTTTTTTTTGGGTAAAGGGGAGTAATCCTGCACCCGGTAAAATACATAAATAAAAAACGTTTAAGTACAATGGAAGAGAGTGAATCTCTCATCGAAGTCCCTAAGGACACTACCACTACCACTATATAAGAATGACAGGCCATTCTTATAACTACCAGATCTAAATACAACTAACGATGACTAGTAATAAAAATACAATACATCACAACTCAAATAAATTGAAGTCTTCTTAGTCATCCTAGCGATCCAGATCATAAACATGCGAACTTCCAGCTTCAACAAATTGCGTCTTCTATTAGTATTATGCAAAGCATAATCTAATAACCTAATAGGAGTGACTTCCGTAGCAAATAAATTTGAAGCATAAACATGGTCTAAGCGACCCAACCTCCAGCATATCCGAACTTGAACCAATCTTCTAACAAATACGAGTGAAAGATATCCAATGATCAAGTTACAATGCAATACACTTCCCATGATCATTAACAATGATAATCAGGAAACCAAACAAGAACTTGCATGCGCTAAACCCTATAGTAAGGATTTCAAATAAGAATGTAGATGCAAACAGCAGCAAGCCCTAAAACATAACTCCCATCTCTCCCAAACCCACTTACATGGCAGCAACAACATGAAACAAACCAGCAATCACCACATAACCCCTTGCATAGGTTGACACTCAAGTAAACAAGCAGATCCTTCAAAAAATATGAAACCCTTAGATTAGGGTTTGTATATCGTGTAAGCACCACCATACACCAGCCTAATGAAATAACCTAATATATGAATCACCAGCAAGCAGATCGAATAAGGATAGAACCATAAAACATCAACGATCTAATACAACCCAGATAGAACCCCAAAACCGACTTAGAATATGCACTCAGAATGTCGGTTTAAAGGTACAAATCAATAATCAGAAATTCGAAACCCTAAAAATAAGAATAACCGATTTAAGGTCGGTTTAGGAGTACAAAGCATAACCCAAAACGATTTCCAGAAGTAAAGCGATTTAGGGATTAGGGTTTGAAATAACACTTGGTGATTTAACAACCCTAAAAAAACGATTCACCAAAAATCTGATGAAAATCGATTGTTAGGGTTTATAATCGCCAAGATATGGAGAAATCCGAACAGATAAAGAGTGAAAATCGATACCAACCATCCTCAATAGATTGTTAATAACCTAATCGTATTGCATAACCTTCATAGAAGATTAGAGAGGACGAGTTAGGAATTAATTTTGGCCAGAAAAGTTGTGAGGGTGGCGGCCGGAAATCTCCACAAGGGATTGTACCTTACTTTAAGGGAGCAGTTGTCCTTAAACGCTTTCTCACTTGATCAGAGCAATTGCACTTTACATGATGATAGCCGTTGTCCCTAATGCTTGAACACTTGATAGGAGCAATTGTCACTTACATTATAAGATCCGTTGTCCCTAAAGGCTAACTTTATGAGGGCGATTTGTCCCTTACATGATAAGAGCCGTTGTCCCTAAAGGCTTACATGTTGAGAGCAATTGTACCTTACTTTATGAGAGCCGTTGTCCCTAATGGCTTGCTCACTTGATTATGGCAATTGCCCTTTACATGATGACAACCGTTGTCCCTAATGCTTCCACACTTGATAAGAGGAATTGTCACTTACATGATGAGATCCGTTGTCTCTAAAGGCTAACTTTATAAGGGCAATTTGTCCCTTCCATGATAAGAGCCTTTCTCCCTAAAGGCTCACATGTTGAGAGCAATTGTACCTTACTTTATGGGAGCCTTTGTCCCTAAATACTTGCTCACTTGATGAGAGCAATTGCCCTTTACATGATAATAGCAGTTGTCCCAAATGCTTAAACACTTGATAAGAGGAATTGCCCTTCCTCGATAAGAGCTGTTCTCCCTAAAGGCTCACTTGTTGAGAGCAATTGTACCTTACTTTATGGGAGTCGTTGTCCTTAAATGCTTGCTCACTTAATGAGAGCAATTGCCCTTTACATGATGATTGCCATTGTCCCTAATGCTTCCACACTTGATAAGAGGAATTGTCACTTACATGATGAGATCCGTTGTCTCTAAAGGCTAACTTTATAAGGGCAATTTGCCTCTTATATGATAAAAGCCTTTGTCCCTAAAGGCTCACTTGTTGAGAGCAATTGTACCTTACTTTATGGGATTCGTTGTCCCTGAATGCTTGCTCACTTGATGAGAGCAATTGCCCTTTACATGATGATAGCCGTTGTCCCTAATGCTTGCACACTTGATAAGAGTAATTGTCACTTATATGATGAGATCCATTGACCCTAAAGGCTAACTTTATGAGGGCAATTTGTCTCTTACATGATAAGAGCCGTTGTCCCTAAAGGTTCACTTGTTGAGAGCAATTGTACCTTATTTTATTGGAGCCGTTGTCCCTAAACACTTGCTTACTTGTTGAGTGCAATTGCCCTCTACATTATGATTGTCGTTGTCCCTAATGCTTGCACATTTTATAAGGGAAATTGTCACTTGCATGATGAGATCCGTTGTACCTAAAGGCTAACTTTATAAGGGCAATTTGTCCCTTACATGATAAGAGCCGTTGTCCCTAAAGGCTCACTTGTTGAGAGCAATTGTACCTTATTTTATGGGAGTCGTCGTCCCTAAACGCTTGCTCACTTGATGAGAGCAATTGCCCTTTACATGATGATACTAGTTTTCCCTAATGCTTCCACACTTGACATGAGCAATTGTCACTTTCATGATGAAATCCATTGTATCTAAAGGCTAAATGTATAAGGGCAATTTGTCCCTTCCATGATAAGAGCCGTTCTCCCTAAAGGCTCACATGTTGAGAGCAATTGTACCTTACTTTATACGAGCCATTGTCCCTAAACGCTTGTTCACTTGTTGAGTGCAATTGCCTTCTACATTATGGTAGCCGTTGTCCCAAATGCTTGCATACTTGATAAGAGAAATTGTCACTTGCATGATGAGATCTGTTGTCCCTAAAGGCTAACTTTATGAGCGCAATTTTTCCCTTACATGATAAGAGCTGTTGTCCCTAAAGGCTCACTTGTTGAGAGCAATTGTACCTTACTTTGTGGGAGCCGTTGTCCCTAAACGCTTGCTCACTTGATGAGAGCAATTGCCCTTTACATGATGATAGCCATTGTCCCTAATGCTTGCACACTTGATAGGAGCAATTGTCACTTACATGATAAGATCC
>CM060708.1:167475838-167523455 GCA_030686995.1 Artemisia argyi | reverse complement strand
GCCTATATCCAAATTCAAATCTTATCCACCCATTGCCATTGCTTTCATGAAAACATTGATGTCGTGATTAAAAGTTAGCTTGGCCTGCATTCCTGATCAATCGTGCAGCCTCCATACTTATCAGTAACCAAATTTTATCAAATGCAGCCTGCATTTCCCGGATGAATAAATACATTAAGAAAGAGGTTTTTATGTACGTTTGACACATTAAGCATAAGCAATAACACCACTTAGATTTACCATTCAAGTCCTGACCAAAGAAGTAGGTTACTGTGCAGATTTCCTAGTGACACCAATAAGAAGTAAAATACCAACCTATAACTTTAACACATGTTGTTTATTCAAACACTATTAAAATTCGACATTGAGGCGAAAGAAAGTAATTGACGTCAAACAAAATCAACATACTTATATGTTAATGGAACGTTTGGGATTGCTAATTCAAATTGATAATATGGACTTTAAATAACAAATAAGCGTTTTATATTGCCTACACCACATTTGGTTTTATTAGTTGAGCCTACTGAACTTCATTATCATTTACCCTTTCACTGCCTTCAAGCCACGATCCATGTCACAATAGTCCCCTTCTTAACTGATCATGACACCTCAGGTTTAATGAGTACATTAGTAAGGGCCATTCTGTTACAATATCAGATAAAAGTAAAAACTTATAGGCAATATTTAGAAGATGAACGTACACTAAGAATTTATGAGAAATCTATATAAATGACATAATCTTAGTAAAGAACTGACCCTTTGGTTAAAAGAGATGTGTGTTTTTGCTAAACAGCAAGTTCAGTTGTTGGTCCTGTTGCCTGTTATCTTGGTCAACATCTTTGCGTACATGCTGGTCACGATTATCAGGTTCTAAGCAACATGGCTGACCCAAAATAGGTAGATGTAGTGAGAAACGATGCCCACTTGGTGAGCACTGGTATGCGACTTTTGGCAAGTTTGATTCTCAATCTTCTGTTGTGATCGTTAACAAAACATTTGAAAAGCTTGTGAAAAATGAAAGCTGTGAGGCGCGCTTATGAACAATTTCACATCTCCAAGCCCTATTTTGTTTTCATTTTCAGTAGATCCCTTCATCACTCTATTCAAATGTGAAAACAATCACAATTAAGCTGAAATGCTACAATTATTTTTTCCACTTAAGGGAGTGTTTGGAATTGCCTATTTTTCCACTATTTTTAAGCATTTTGTATTATCCTAACTTGTTATTTTGAGATTAAAAACGCATATTCTAATAAGCAGGTACGGGGATGCTTAGTTTAAATGGCAGGCACAATAGGTGGAAGCCCAATGACGTTGATTAATCCTAAATATCACTATCTCACTTAATCACATACCACCACGTGTCATTCCACATATATCTAAACACCAAAAAATAATAAAAAATAACCAAAAACATAAAAACCAACCTGTTTAATGAAGAAGCCTGTGGATCAAGGACTCATGGTAAAAGGGCAAAGCTGTATGGAAAACACCTTCACAGCCTTCAACTGCAACGTCAAAGGAGGGTTTCAAAGGATATTAAATTACAGGCCATAAGAAGCGAGACACTCATTTACATGTTTATTTGGTCGATATATGCCTATGAACGAAACATACCTCTTAAGTAGTTATTTTCTTTTACCACCTCATGAACCTTCTGTGTTCACGTTGATTGATCTGATCATTTTTTTGAACATAATCTCCTACGAGCCTTTTTCCTAGGGACCTGACAAGTTGATGAAATGTGAGTACAGTAAAAACTCATAGAATCGCCTTACTTGTAAACTAATAGATACTGCAAATATGTAAAATAAGTAGAAATATTTTAAATTCTCAGTGTCAATTCTTTTTAAGTTACGTCAAATTGATTAAGGGGTGTTTGGCTTGTTACTGAACTACATCTCAACCATTGTGACTACCTTCTCGGGGGTCTTAGACTGCTTATGCGTTTTCAAGATTTCACTTTATTTCTATTTGCATCAACAAAGGAAAACATTAAACTGTGTTTCACCTTACTCATCAACTTTACCGAGTAAAAATGCTCAAATCGAACTCCCACCATATAGTTTTGTTAAAAAAAATTCTGCCGTAACACGAAAAAAAAAAAAAAAAAAAAGAACTTACCCCTAGAGTATACTGAAATAGTAGTATGCAATGTACATTCAACATTCCCTAAAAGACTTTTATGTCTGAATAGCCCCTGATATAGTAGTATGCAATGTACATTCAGCATAAATGATTAACGTATTTACCCTGTCATCGTATTCTTTCTTAAGCAAGACTTTAGGAACAATATAGCCGGGTGTTCCAACAGTAGATTTTGGTTGTGAATGCAGCACGGAGGACTGACCAAAACAATAAAGAACTGTTAGGACCAAGAGGCAGCAATTTCAATCCATTAACTCATAAGTGGATCAATTTAGGTTTTTATTTATGGGTTAAATGAAGATGGCCACGTGACCATGAAGAACTTAATGAAACCAAAATATTAACTATTCTTTCTTCTATTATCTGTATTTCACTTCAGTTGTCACCTTCGTGTACTGCACCGACCATAAAACCACCACCTGAAACCATAGTGCATTACATTGGCATCTATATATCATGTGCAATAAATATTCAAACCTAATGTAGTAATGTCATGCGATGCAAGCACTTTTTGTCCACAATGTTACATTTCTTAATAATTAGTGTGTCAAATAAGACTACAAATATTATATTAGTTTAAAAAACTTACTCTTAAAAGGAACGGATTCTTTCATGCAATTAGAAAGTATAGTTTTGAATGAGTTTCTACCTGTTTGACCCGTTTTCTTTTAAGGTTATTTTAGCTTTTTGACCCATATAAGTACCTCTAACCATATGTAAAGTTCTAGCAGTCTGAGAACATTCTTCAGCCAATAAAAAGTTAAAATTAATTATATTAAATTTGAGTAATGAGACCGTTTAATGATGTCGGGGTTTTCACAAATACATAAAGTCCCATATATGCCAAATCAGAGAACACATTGAATAAACTGAAAACATCTAATGAAGAGTGGTGCACACTCAGGTTACATATATATAAAGAACTTACTGGACTTTGTAGTAGTTAAAGTAACGGTCAAATCCAACCACAACTGCTCCAACCTATATACAAGAAACAACATTCTTTGAAATGTATATAGAAAAAGAAAATAAATCATGTATATAATCTCATTGAAAATTGGCCATTAGAAAGTTTGCTTCTGAAATGTCTGGGAAAGAAGTGTAATATATTTCTGTCATGGTCATTAATATTGCAGAATCATCAAACATAAAATCTATGGCAGTGGCAATATTTACTAAACGAAACATAATTTATACAAACCTTAGACCGGCAACTCCAGGGTTTCTGGAACCCCCTCAATTAATGGATCCCTCTTCCAAATGACACAACTATATTTACATGACCCTAATCACATAAAAGTTCCACACGAAACCAATATGCATCAATATCCATTGCAATGACAACCTATAGGTTAAGAGGCCAAAAACAAATTCTGATGGGAAATAATTTAGTGAGTCAACTTGCAGGTGTTGGTAAAACCAAGTGCTTATTACCAGCCAAGTTGGCAATATGCTGCAAAAAGAAGTTATCCCGTCAAACAGAAGAAATTACAGTAACATCCGCAAAAAATAAACCTCTAATCATGATACTAAAAAAAATAAAGCATTAATCTAAAAAACATCTAACACAAACTATGAAACTAAACCTTAAAACCAATCTTCAAATCTAACACAACAACATATATGCGTATTTTAATCATGTATAAATCGTATCATTTATTGTAATTAAATCACTACACACTCTCGCTAATGCATCAAATACTAAAACATTTAAAAACTTACAGCAGTATAGTTAGTTATGTTTATAGTCCCATTCTCTGATATCGATTGCCTTGAAGATGAACCCTCCTCTAATCCTTCTCTTACGGGTGATGGTGGTTGCTCAAGAGCAACATAATTAACTTTTAACTTGCATTCCTGCACTTGATTTCCGGATTCCAAGTTAAAATATTGCAAAAGATACATAAATCTCTATTCATAAACTCAATATTATGAACATAATTTGGGTTCCTTGTTAAACTGTTGCAAAAGATACATAAATCTCTATTCATAAATTCAATATTATGAACATAATCTGATCACCTAAATAATTACCAATTATGGAGTAACATCTTTAGGGGCAGCTCAGGGACTTGCAATAGCACTGTGAAGCAAAAATTTGTCCTTGCATTGCATGTCCGGAGGAGCTTCCTTTTGAGCTTGCATTGTAACTATTAAGAGTGTATTGATGCGAGTAAAGTCAGTAAAATAGCATGTGTGTATGTGAACTAATACAGCTTGCATAGAAATAAAGAATGTATATCAATCAAGGTATATCATATCCTATTGGAGTAACATCTACGTGTACTATGGATGTTTGGTATTACACCTTTATTTCGCGCTATTGGAGTTGAGAAGCATATGGCTTAACAACGACGAAGGAGACGTGAGAAGAAGGCAAAAAGGTAAATATGGTCTTTAGTAAAGATATTTTAAACACTACGCAAACAACTTATACAAATAGAGCTTATGGAGAATGGAAGATTCACTTATTTTGTATGTTTTTAAAAATACACCATATGTTTATGATGATTTTTCACCATCAGGAGTCATCTTTTCATTGTTCTCATCATCAATGTAGACATCATGCATTGGTTTGCTGTATATGGTGATGATGATGACCATGACCCCATGATTTATCTCCCGACCTTGTTTCTACATACCTGACAACCTTTTCCACAAAAAGAAAAATAACAAATGTGTGTTCATTTATTATTAAATAAAACATACAACAGTACCTTTCAGGCCTGCACAAAAAAGTAGATGTAACACCCCCAAAATACCGCAGCGGAAGACTGTGTCATAGGGGTGCTACTTCATAATACAAAGTACAAGTTATAGAAAACGAACTCTAAATGAGACGTTTTGAAAAGTTACCATTCGATTAATGAATTCAAAGTTACAAACATGAGATTCCAAAGTATGATACATAAATGTATACAAAATGTTTTTGAATGGTAAATGATAAAAGCGTAAGTCTTCAGAATATGCAGCTTGACTCTAAGTTCCACGCACTAGCTATCGCCTTACTAACCTGAGATAAACATGCTAAAGTGTCAACACAATGGTTGGTGAGTTCATAGAGTTTGTCTTAAAATAGTTGAAAAAGCCTTAAAGAATGATCACACAACAAAGGCATCGTGAATCCACTCAGTTACAAGTCCCGCCATAAGAGACTTGTAACCTGTGTGTTCACAACCCACTGCTACATATATAGTATGAATAAGACATGTATAAGTTCATCAAAACAATTAAGCAATTGGTAGTGAGTCTCTACTTCATCTCCGAAGACCTCACTTGGGAGCCAATTCCCAAAGACAACTGGGAGCCACTTCCCAAAGAAAACTGGGAGCCACTTCCCAAAGATAAAAGTTTACTGGGAGCCACTTCCCAAAGATATAAGTTTACTGGGAGCCACTTCCCAAAGATAAAAGACAGTCATGTATGTATGAAATCAAGTATAATGCAATCAAGTATAAGACAATCAAGTATAAAACAATCAAGTAGAAATGTTTTGAGTATTTGTACAAGTAAGCAAGTAGTTGAGCATGTATCCCCCCCAAGAGTTAAAACAAGTATGAAAAAGTAGGGGCTATGACTCACCTTAAGCCTATGTAATGAGAAATGAAAGTGGTAGTCGAATCTCGAAAGTCTCTAAGAGCAGCCTATAATAGAACGTTGCGACTTAGGTTTGGAGTAACGTCTAAGAATACGAAGAATTGCCAATATATGTCTTGCATAATGTTCATGATGTAGTACTTAGTATATAGTGTAAGTCTTTGAATATAAGTGGTCTATGAAACATGTATAGGTTGTAAATCTCTTACTACCGTTCGGGCCGACATAATTCAGAAGTCATGGAGTAAACGTTCGAGGAGCCAGGACACTTTAACTCGTAAATCCACAATTCATCTCGACGGCTTACTTAATGAACTCCTCACATGAGGCTCCCTACTATTGTAGTATTTGATAACATATATATAAGTTTTGATCTTTAAAAGTTATATGGTCTTTAGCCGTGGCTTTGCCGTGACTTTGGTCATGTTACCATGGTCTTGAGACTCAACCTTGGCTTTAGCCATGGTTGTGGTCTTGGCTTTAGGTCATTAGACCTCTTGGTCTCATCTAATTATAACAATTATATAGTTACTTTTGTCTAAAAATGGGCTGTTAAGAATTTGAAGAAAATTATTACTCAGAAAGCATTTTCAGGTCTCGAGCTTCTTTGTTCCTGAACGAAAACGTCGTTCCGGACAACTTTCGTGTTTTAACTTTTTGATGAATCGGACCAGAAGTGGGACTTTCAAATTGGCAGAATGCAAACAGTAGGGTTTAGGCAGTTTCGGCGTTTTGGTGTCGCTAACTTCTTATGGTCATAACTTTTGACTCGTGTACTCGTTTTGGGTGATTCAAATTGCTATGTTTTCCTTTTTAAGTCCTCTTTAACAGTAAGTAAGTGTCAAATATCAAAGTTATACTATTGTGGTCGTGGTTTTCCATAAAAATCACTAGTTTGCTTGTTTGCTTGTCATAAGTTAACATATGTATATCAATACTCGTTTTATCCATTTTTAAACATCATGAACACAATACAAAGACCATATATAGCATGAAAGAAACATAATAAGCATGAAAATGATATTGAGCAAGAAAGTGTATAAGGGTTTCTTACAACTTTTGGCTTTCACTTAAGAAAGGAAGTCAAGTATAGAACTAGGACACTAAACCTAATCTTGTAAACCCTTCACCATAACTCTTGTAACCCTTGCTAGCCTTGATCTAACCCTTGTGAAAACCATTTAACTTCAGCCCTAGTAACCTTGTGTAGCTCCTAATTCAACCATGGAATCACCAAACAAACTTAAGAACTAGGTAGAGAATACTAAGACCTTGAACTTTGTAGTGTAACTTGTATATTGAAGATCAAAGGATCATGGTGCTAGGTATTGATGTTGTGGCATTTTTGGTGATGAAGAAAGGAAGGGATTAGCTTGCTATTTATACTATGAATGAGGAGGTTAGGAAGGTTACTAGGAAAGTGCTAAAACTTGGAGACAAAGTTGTAAATAAATATGATCTAATGGCTAAAGTCATGAGATGATGCCACAAGTGTGAATGCCCCCCCTAGTGGCGGTTCATGAACTTGGAGAACAAGGTGTGGACTTTTGATGATATTATCCTAAGTATGTAGCTAGTTTTGGACCCGTAAATTGCTAACCGTAAATGATTAAGCCTCAAAACGTAAAACCGGGTATCGTAAAAATATGAAACTTGAAAGTATTGTTAAACATGTCAATATAGTCCATAATAAAATATAAAATGAGTGGTAGGTTCTATCGGGTGCTAAAACCCTGCTAAAAACTGGAAACACGGGTCTAAAACGCGCAATTCGCGTAAAACGCTGAACTGAAAAACGTAAAATTCCAAAACTTTTGGAATTGTCATAAAATGATAGAAAATCATATTTCTATTGTTTATAATGTTTTATGGATATATCGGGATGCTGGAAGGACGTTTAAACCTAAAAGTAAATCTCGGACACGGCTTTGTGATTTTTGCAGAAATGATCCGACGAGCGTCAAACTCTCGGATTATCGTTAAAATAGTTTAACTTACGAGAATATGAAATAAAAATTTCTGAGATGAATAGTGAAAAGTGAATAGTGAAATTTTCGGGAATAAAAGTTAACCTGAAATTGCAAATTGTTACAGTCTGTACCCCTTAAGGAGAACTTCGTCCCGAAGTTCAGTTGATGTTAACTACTTACGGTGTGTCTAAAAGAATTAGAAATTTCCAATATAGTGGTGTTCACTCTGATTCGTCTAAGGTTCTGGTTAAGGAGTTGTATCGGCTACAATTAAGCCCACTTATTTATAACACATTACTTACATAAAGAAGCGTCCAAATTTATGTAAGTAAGGTCTCATAAACTTATGGTTCGGTGATTTACAATTTCTTTATTTAAATGAAGAGGCGTCCCAATCCATTTAAATAAGGAGATTCTAAAACATCCTACTTAAGAATTTCCGACACAAAATCCGCCTTCAGAGGCCGATAGTAAGATAATCAAGCCATCAATTCCCTAAAGCTAAGCAATAATATTATTTAACTCAAATCTTGTGTCTCATCAAACAAGAACTGTCACAAGATCAAGTTAACTAATTAGTTATTGCTGAGCTCTGTGTTTTTAATGACTCGACTAATCTCTGGGGCTCCTTATAATACTAAAGTCACATCATCTAACAGCGTGGAACTAAACCAACAACTAACAAAAAGCGTATGTGTATGTAGTGTGTGTAAGGCAAATAAAGAGGAAGGTCCCAACGTATATAGCAGTTATAGTCTAGGCACTAAATGCAACCTAGTTCTCTATAACCAAGGCTCAGGTACCAATCTGTAACACCCCCAAAATACCGCAGCGGAAGACTGTGTCATAGGGGTGCTACTTCATAATACAAAGTACAAGTTATAGAAAACGAACTCTAAATGAGACGTTTTGAAAAGTTACCATTCGATTAATGAATTCAAAGTTACAAACATGAGATTCCAAAGTATGATACATAAATGTATACAAAATGTTTTTGAATGGTAAATGATAAAAGCGTAAGTCTTCAGAATATGCAGCTTGACTCTAAGTTCCACGCACTAGCTATCGCCTTACTAACTTGAGATAAACATGCAAAAGTGTCAACACAATGGTTGGTGAGTTCATAGAGTTTGTCTTAAAATAGTTGAAAAAGCCTTAAAGAATGATCACACAGCAAAGGCATCGTGAATCCACTCAGTTACAAGTCCCGCCATAAGAGACTTGTAACCTGTGTGTTCACAACCCACTGCTACATATATAGTATGAATAAGACATGTATAAGTTCATCAAAACAATTAAGCAATTAGTAGTGAGTCTCTACTTCATCTCCGAAGACCTCACTTGGGAGCCAATTCCCAAAGACAACTGGGAGCCACTTCCCAAAGAAAACTGGGAGCCACTTCCCAAAGATAAAAGTTTACTGGGAGCCACTTCCCAAAGATATAAGTTTACTGGGAGCCACTTCCCAAAGATAAAAGACAGTCATCTATGTATGAAATCAAGTATAATGCAATCAAGTATAAGACAATCAAGTATAAAACAATCAAGTAGAAATGTTTTGAGTATTTGTACAAGTAAGCAAGTAGTTGAGCATGTATCCCCCCCAAGAGTTAAAACAAGTATGAAAAAGTAGGGGCTATGACTCACCTTAAGCCTATGTAATGAGAAATGAAAGTGGTAGTCGAATCTCGAAAGTCTCTAAGAGCAGCCTATAATAGAACGTTGCGACTTAGGTTTGGAGTAACGTCTAAGAATACGAAGAATTGCCAATATATGTCTTGCATAATGTTCATGATGTAGTACTTAGTATATAGTGTAAGTCTTTGAATATAAGTGGTCTATGAAACATGTATAGGTTGTAAATCTCTTACTACCGTTCGGGCCGACATAATTCAGAAGTCATGGAGTAAACGTTCGAGGAGCCAGGAAACTTTAACTCGTAAATCCACAACTCATCTCGACGGCTTACTCAATGAACTCCTCATATGAGGCTCCCTACTATTGTAGTATTTGATAACATATATATAAGTTTTGATCTTTAAAAGTTATATGGTCTTTAGCCGTGGCTTTGCCGTGACTTTGGTCATGTTACCATGGTCTTGAGACTCAACCTTGGCTTTAGCCATGGTTGTGGTCTTGGCTTTAGGTCATTAGACCTCTTGGTCTCATCTAATTATAACAATTATATAGTTACTTTTGTCTAAAAATGGGCTGTTAAGAATTTGAAGAAAATTATCACTCAGAAAGCATTTTCAGGTCTCGAGCTTCTTTGTGCCTGAACGAAAACGTCGTTCCGGACAACTTTCGTGTTTTAACTTTTTGATGAATTGGACCAGAAGTGGGACTTTCAAATTGGCAGAATGCAAACAGTAGGGTTTAGGCAGTTTCGGCGTTTTGGTGTCGCTAACTTCTTATGGTCATAACTTTTGACTCGTGTACTCGTTTTGGGTGATTCAAATTGCTATGTTTTCCTTTTTAAGTCCTCTTTAACAGTAAGTGTCAAATATCAAAGTTATACTATTGTGGTCGTGGTTTTCCATAAAAATCACTAGTTTGCTTGTTTGCTTGTCATAAGTTAACATATGTATATCAATACTCGTTTTATCCATTTTTAAACATCATGAACACAATACAAAGACCATATATAGCATGAAAGAAACATAATAAGCATGAAAATGATATTGAGCAAGAAAGTGTATAAGGGTTTCTTACAACTTTTGGCTTTCACTTAAGAAAGGAAGTCAAGTATAGAACTAGGACACTAAACCTAATCTTGTAAACCCTTCACCATAACTCTTGTAACCCTTGCTAGCCTTGATCTAACCCTTGTGAAAACCATTTAACTTCAGCCCTAGTAACCTTGTGTAGCTCCTAATTCAACCATGGAATCACCAAACAAACTTAAGAACTAGGTAGAGAATACTAAGACCTTGAACTTTGTAGTGTAACTTGTATATTGAAGATCAAAGGATCATGGTGCTAGGTATTGATGTTGTGGCGTTTTTGGTGATGAAGAAAGGAAGGGATTAGCTTGCTATTTATACTATGAATGAGGAGGTTAGGAAGGTTACTAGGAAAGTGCTAAAACTTGGAGACAAAGTTGTAAATAAATATGATCTAATGGCTAAAGTCATGAGATGATGCCACAAGTGTGAATGCCCCCCCTAGTGGCGGTTCATGAACTTGGAGAACAAGGTGTGGACTTTTGATGATATTACCCTAAGTATGTAGCTAGTTTTGGACCCGTAAATTGCTAACCGTAAATGATTAAGCCTCAAAACGTAAAACCGGGTATCGTAAAAATATGAAACTTGAAAGTATTGTTAAACATGTCAATATAGTCCATAATAAAATATAAAATGAGTGGTAGGTTCTATCGGGTGCTAAAACCCTGCTAAAAAATGGAAACACGGGTCTAAAACGCGCAATTCGCGTAAAACGCTGAACTGAAAAACGTAAAATTCCAAAACTTTTGGAATTTTCATAAAATGATAGAAAATCATATTTCTATTGTTTATAATGTTTTATGGATATATCGGGATGCTGGAAGGACGTTTAAACCTAAAAGTAAATCTCGGACACGGCTTTGTGATTTTTGCAGAAATGATCCGACGAGCGTCAAACTCTCGGATTATCGTTAAAATAGTTTAACTTACGAGAATATGAAATAAAAATTTCTGAGATGAATAGTGAAAAGTGAATAGTAAAAAGTGAATAGTGAAATTTTCGGGAATAAAAGTTAACCTGAAATTGCAAATTGTTACAGTAGATTACTCAAACAAAAAATGAAACAAAAAATAACATGAAAACAAACCATATTTGTCGTTGTCCATCGACTAAAGCAAGTAAAATCTTCTCATTGTTGTTGTTGCACTGCTGGACACCATAAAAATACAATGAGAACCTGCGGCTGCTCTTTGCGCACTTGGTTCATATTAAATCAAAAGTGTGTCGGTACAGGGTGATATAGTCACCTTATATCGAGCAATGGTTGATTTCAAAACTAAAATAAATAATTAAAATTCATAATTGCAAAAAATTATTCCTTATATCATCATACATCAAAATTGACCAACTAACCTAATTCAATTTTAATTCAAACAAATTAAATAGAAGATTACCTTTGATATTTATAGTGGTTCCAATTTTGAGTCCAACTTATGTATGATAAAATTCGAGGTCGCATATCAGTTTAAGAAAACAGGTAACAAAGCATACCTAAGAGCATAACCAGGAGACAATCCAAACATCACTTATTCGTAGAGCATAAGTGAAGGCCTCCTCATATTTGTGCTCATAAACCAACCTAGACAATTCTTTTGTCGGATCTACAGGTGCTTCAATCTATAGTACAAAGTACTACATGGTGATAATCTCGTATGAAGTATGACACACTTCAGGTACATTAAAACATAGTGACTGTTTAAACATGCAGTTAAAAATACTTAATAAATAATACCATACACACATAAAAATTCTCTTTTATCAAAAAACATATATAAGAGTTGTTATTTAATAAGAAGAATGCATAATTTTAATTAATAGATCAAAGAAACATTACAAATCATGTCAAGCGTTCATGGTTGCATACATGTGATGAAGAAAACACAGTAAACCGATCATTAGAGGAGATTGTGAGGAAAAAAAGGTATTAGGGTTTTTGAGAAAAATATATTATGAATTAACTGAAGATTTTTTTCCGTATATGTTTGATAAGGGTGGCATTGTTAACCGATTATATTCATAATCCATTCCTTAAATATAGTTTAACAATATCAAGTTTTTAAGCATGACTTACTTAGTTTGTATTGTAAATAACAAAAAAATGGCTTGTTCTAGTGGTTGAAGCATTTGTATGTGGATTAAATGACCCATGTTCGAATCATGCAAGTGTACTTTTTAAAATTTTATTCCGAAAATAATTGCTTAGGTGGACAATTGTGATGACGTGGCAGAAATTGAATTACATGGCAATGACTGGACAATGAGGTGGCAATACGCGTCTAACGCCTCCTGTTATATATATATATATATATATATATATATATATATATATATATATATATATATATATATATATATATATATATATATATATATATATATATATTGCTTGTGCTCTAAATATTTTTGCAAGCATTCCATATCTCGATTTTTTTATGACCTCAAAACGAGGGGGAGTACACGTCAAGGGGGAGCTCATACATCATCGGGATAACCTTTTTGATGCTCACAAAAAGGGGGAGAAGTGATATAAACTCACTAAATACTTGCATAAATAATAATTTTGATTTAATGAGTTTAGATTTTGTAATCATCAAAAAGGGGGAGATTGTTGATATAAATAATGCGTAAAAACGTTATTAATATTTTTCGATATCTCTGCTTTTTGACGATCACAAAATGTAAAATCATTAAACATAAAATCATTACGTAAACAAGTATTTAGTGACAAAATATCATTACATCCAACTAAATCACTTAAGGTATGAATAAACAATTGCTTAATAAATTTTATGATCAAAGGAAGGTTTATTTAATAAATACAAATTATATAAAATGGTATAAACATTTTATATATTTAGAAAAACACTTTTGGTAATTAAAGGAAAATGTTTAATTCATAATAAATATATGAATTCAAAATTTTAACCAAAATCAGTTAGTTTTTCACCAAATAAACTTTCCCCAGAAAAAGACAAGAAAACTGCAGTTTTCGTCTGGGCGGCCCTCTTAATTATAACGGGCGGCCCCCTTAATTTTAAGGGGGCCGGCACACAATTAAAGGGGCCGGCCACGCTCCCATGTCAGATTTTGTCAGAAATTTTTCCCTATAAATATCCCCTCAAACTTAGTATTTTTACTACCTTTTGCACGAAAATTTTCAGATCCAATTCTCTCTAAACATCCTTCTAAAACCCTTTGATCATAAGATTATTAATCCTTGTTTCAAGTGATCCAATCTTTTCATTCCCTCATCTCTCTAAGTGCAAGAGAAGAATACTCCTTCCATTTCAAATCAAGAAGTATTGAAGATTAGTTGTATAGTTTGTATATATCAATTGTAAAGTTGTGTAGTGCTTGTAATAAGTAGATCTAGGTGGGTTTGTAATTAAGTATAGTAGAAGTAGTGGTGTGAAGAAGAAGTAGTGGAGTAGTGTGAAGTTGTGAAGTAGTAGTGGTGTGTACATGTTGTGAAGAAGGTGTGTAGTGACTAGTGGTGTGAGATTGGTTCTAGCTACTATTAGGACTCGACATTTAGCTTAGTATCGTTAATTGGTGTAAGCAAAAGTTGTGTAAGGTTTTCTCCGCCATAAGGGAGCTTGTTGACATAGTGAAGAAAACTCTCGAGTAGGTGACTCAGGGAGTGGAGTAGGGCAAGGAAGGTATCCTTGTAGCCGAACCACTATAAATCCTTTGTCTCGCGGTTAGATCTTTCCAACTCTAACTTATTACTTAGCTTACTTACTTACATCTCGTATATAGCTATAATTGTCTATATTATGCATGTGTTGATTTTACATACTTAGCTTACATCATTATTATTTTTCATACCTCGATATAGTTATTCATATTGTTCAAGACTTGAGTTCACATAAGATCGAATCAAAGTTTTAAGAGTAAACAAGGCTTTAAAACTAAACTAAGTTTTCATAAATAAAAAGGGACGTAAAAATACTTGCCTATATTGTTATTGTTTACTTGCGTAGATATAAGTACTTATAAGTATACAAGTATTGATCTCACATAAACTAGAAACGAAGTTTTGTTTTAAACAACTAAGTTTTCATAAAATTAAAAAGACGTAAAACTATTCAACCCCCCCCCCTTCTAGTTTTCCACACAAAACACTTGGAGTACTTTTTAAGATTAATGCACATACGGGGGTAATAATTTGATGTTCTTCCCCATTACTCCAAAACACTAGTACTTTACCCATGAGTCCCAATCACCCCTAAACAATATGTACAAGATATGACTCGACTTAGCAACCATGTAATCAATTAGATAATTAACTAAGGGTTTAGAAATGTAACAATAATGCACTAAAGATGAGTGCATACATGGAAGGCTAAGGCGATTTGGTTGCACATTTGGGTGGGTTGGAACAAATTCTTCCTTTAAGTAAAATGCTTAAAGTTAGAAACAAAAAGATAGGCTCGGAGGGGTGTACTAGGGGTATTGTGTACTAAAAATGAGTACAACGCAAAGGTGTGGGAGAAATTAATTGACTTTACTAGTCAAGTAATATGACTTAAATGGTCAAGTAATTATGATACGGGTTTAAACACAAGGGTGATCCTAATGCCTCTTATCATGTAGTAAATACTGACTACACGAATGTAGTCTCACTAGCGGTGTCGGGATGCATCACTAACGCAAGTTCTAGAATCTAAATGCTACCGGTACACTCATAAGCACTAATAATGAATGCTTTTCCTATCAAATCTAAAGGCGAACCTCACATATTTTGGTGGAAAATTTTTCTGAATGGTACGGTTTTGTGCTAGTCATACAACTCATATCCATGAGACGCTTGTTAAGTGTAACACCCCCAAAATACCGCAGCGGGAGGCTGTGTCACTAGGGTGCTACTTCATAATACAAAGTACAAGTTATAGAAAACGACCTCTAAATGAGACGTTTTGAAAAGTTACCATTCGATTAATGAATTCAAAGTTACAAACATGAGATTCCAAAGTATGATACATAAATGTATACAAAATGTTTTTGAATGGTAAATGATAAAAGCGTAAGTCTTCAGAATATGCAGCTTGACTCTATGTTCCACGCACTAGCTATCGCCTTACTAACCTGAGATAAACATGCTAAAGTGTCAACACAATGGTTGGTGAGTTCATAGAGTTTGTCTTAAAATAGTTGAAAAGCCTTTAAAGAATATTCGCACAGCAAAGGCATTGTGAATCCACTCAGTTGCAAGTCCCGCCCATAACAACACTTGCAACCTGTGTGTTCACAACCCACTGCTAAATATATAGTATGATTAAGACATGTATAACTTCATCACAACAATTAAGCAATTGGTCGTGAGTCTATACTTCATCTCCGAAGACCTCACTTGGGAGCCAATTCCCAAAGACAACTGGGAGCCAATTCCCAAAGACAACTACTAGCCACTAAATAGAATAACGCAATTAAGTATAACACAGTCATGTATGTATGCAATCAAGTATACATGTTTTGATTATTTGTACAAGTAAGCAAGTAGTTGAGCATTATCTCCCCCAAAGAGTGAAAACAAGTATAAAAAGAGTAGGGGCTATGACTCACCTTGAACTAATGATATCAAAACGTATAACGGAAACTATGGATAAGCCAGGAAATCTCTACGCGCAACATAGAATATGATGATATGTCTTAGGTTTGGAACAATGTCTAAGAATACGAAGAATTGCCTATATATGTCTTGCATATAGTTCATGATGTAGTACTTAGTATATAGCGTAAGTTGTTGAATAAAATGGTTTATGAAACATGTATAGTTTGTATATTGCTTACTACCGTTTGGGCCAACATAATTCTGAGGCCATATAGTAAACATTCGAGGAACCAGGACACTTTAATTCGTAAATCCACAACTCATCTCGATGGTTTACTTTAATGAACCCCTCACATGAGCCTCCCTACTATTGTAGTATTGATAAAAATATATATAAGTTTTTGATCCGAAAGTTATATGTCCAAATATTTGAATAAACTTAGGAAAGTTTACTTTAAATGAAGATTGTTATTACAATGAGTCTCATGGTTATTTTGATGGAGTAGATCCAAATTGGATGTTTATGTTGCCATTAGCTCTATAGTTCATATTTTCGTCTTGGTAAATTTATATGGTCTTTAGCTGTGACTTTGGTCATTGTTACTATTGTCTTGAGTCTCATCCTTGGCCTTAGCCATGGTTGTGGTCATGGCTTTAGGTCATTAGACCTCTTGGTCTCATTTAATCATAACTATTACATGGTCATTTGGTCTAAAAATGGGCTGTTAAGAATTTGAAGAAAAATATCACTCGTAAAGCGTTTTCAGGGCTCGAGCTTCTTTGCTCCTAAACGAAAACGTCGTTCCGGACAACTTTCGTGTTTTAACTTTTTGATGAATCGGACCAAAAGTGCCACTTTCAAAAAGGTCAGAATGTTAACAGGTTGTGTTTGGCAGTTTCGGCGTTTTGGTTTTGCTAACTTCTTATGGCCATAACTTTTGACTCGTATACTCGTTTTAGGTGATTCAAATTGCTATGATTTCCTTTTAAAACCCTCTATAACAGTAGGTAAGTGTCTAATATCATGGTTATACTATTTTGGTCGTGGTTCTCAATATAAGTCACTAGTTTACTAGTTTGTTAACATAATATAACATATAAAGGTTTTAACTTGTTTTTAGGACTTAGCACATCATGAATCAATATAAAGAGCATATATAGCATATAAGGATTATGAAAATAAGGAATAATAACATGCTTAAGTCTTACAACTTTTGGCCTTAATGAAAAGGGAACTCATGAACTAAGACAAGATCTAAATCCTTCAATCGAAAACCCTAGCTTCCAATCCTTCCACACAACTCTTGCTAACCCTTGATAACCTTGATATAACCCTTGTGAAAAACTTATTAACTCAGCCCTATTACCCTTGTGTAGCTCCTAATTCATCCATGAAATCACCAAATAAACACTAGTTTCATGTAGAGAATAACTAGGCCTTCAACTCTTATGTGTAACTTGAAGATTGAAATCAAAATAAGAGTGTTTGTGTTTGTTTTGTGTTGTGAAAGACTTCAAAAGGGGAAGGGGTATTTATATGACCTTGAGGAGGTTAGTTTACACTAAGGTATGGTCTAAAATGAAACACATGATGCATACTTGGAAGTTTTTAGGCCATAAGTCTTTCTAAGGCTCCTAATGTAACACATGAGTGCTTAATGGTTCCATGGCTCTCACCAAGCCACCAAGGCCTTGGTAAATCCCTCTATACACGTTCATATACAAGGAGGAGGGCTAGGTGGATGAATCTAAGCCTCATATAAGTTACGGAGTGAGTTTTGGTCCCGGTAATTGCTAATGGTAAGTCGTTAAGTCCTGAAACTTAAAATCGGGTATTCTAAAAATACGAAACTTATAAAAATGTTAAAACTTATTAATATAACCTATCTTAGCACATTTAGTGAGTGGAAAGTTCTATCGGGTTGCTTACACGCTGCTAAAACTGGAAACGCGGGTCTAAAACGCGTAATTCGCGTAAAACGCTGAACTGGAAAACTTAAAATTCCAAAACTTTTGGAATTGTCGTAAAATGAGAGAAATTCATATTTCTATTGTTTATAGTGTTTTATGGACATATCGGGATGCTGGAATGACGTTTAAACCTAAAAGTAAATCTCGGACACGGTTTTGTGATTTTTGCAGAAATGATCCAACGAGTGTCAAATTCTCGGATTATCATTAAAATAGTTTAACTTACGAGAATATGAAATAAAAATTTTGGGAGTGAATAGTGAAAGTGAATAGTAAAAATGAATAGTAATCCGAAAATGCGAGTTGTTACATTAAGGCTAAAGTTTCACTCCTAAATGTTGTAAAAAATTTTAAATTTGGCGCTAAAATTACACTAACAAGTATTTCTCTTAGTTTTATTACACACTACCATCAAACAAACAAACTCAAGTGCAATTGTATCCTATAAGGTATCATCATTTACCCTCCCCTTACACTTAGGATGAACGTTGTCCCTAATGTTCAATTAAAGGATGTAAAAGTAAAACAGGTAAGAGAATGAAAAAAAATACTCCCCTGATTCGTTCGGTGTGGATAGTGTGTCAACAAGGTTAGATCTTCCTCCAAGAAAATGAACGTTGAAAGCTTCCCTCCAGAAATATAAATCATCTTCTTGTCATATATGACCTGTTAAACCTGAGAAAGCAATCAAGGTAAACCTCGTGTAAAATCGGCGGCAATCTATATATACTAACAAATCCTAGAAAACAATTTAAGATATAATGCTTGTGAAATGAATGTTTGCAGATTTCCTAGAGTTTGTAAAACTAAAGAATTAACAAAAACTTTAAGACTCCGGTATAAAAAAAACTCGCAAAATTTTTCAGAATTTTGGTACCTAACGCCGTCAGGTTGTAACTCCTGACGCCATCAGATCGTTCCTGGAAAAATCTTATGTTAAGTTTCCGGAAAATTTCTGGAAAAACTCATGCCTTATTTCCTGGAAAATCCTGCAAAACATCATTATGACTCGATACAAGCATTTGACTCAAACAAATACTAATATACATGTCCATTTAATATTGTGGCGAATCATGATCATTTTCATTCTTATAAACAAATTTGGATTTCCCGTTACACTTAGCTTTTGCAAAATACCTTTATATGTAATTAAGACGAAGTTAAAAACAAAATAAAGCATTTTCACAATTTAGTTTGAAACATGATTTACCAACAATAAAAATAAAACATGCATACGGAAACAAATAAAATCACACAAAGCATGGGTTGCCTCCCAAGAAGCGCTTTTCTTTATTTATGAGTCTTGTAGCTAGACTCAAGGTCATGGGCAATTACGTGACCTCGTCATTGGTCTCATTCTCTAGGTCATCCTCAATCTTAGTTTTGTATTCCGGACCTAGTTGCAAACATTCCTTGTAGAAACCGAGTATTCTACTCATGACATAATCTACTCCTCTACGTCTATCCTCATCATTCCTATAGTAAACCGCTTGCTTGTGTTCCTTTTCAAGGTTTGATTGAAGACGGAATTGTTCAATCTTATAGGGCATTTGGTAAGCAATTTCGTCGTTCTCATCCTTGAATCTAACTATCCCTAGGGACGGGTCATAATTCATCTTAGAGGTTTCGACAAATGGTTTTCCGAATACTACTTGATTTAGGAAACCATCTATTACCGGACGAATATCCTCTACAATCACAAAGTCGGTAACATAAGTGAAGTTTCCTACAAATACATGTAATCCTTTCACTCTTCCTACAAAGTTACTCATCCAATTCGTGTTAGGCATCATCCTATATTCAAGTTGCTTCTTCATTACCCAATTATAATAGGTCCTAGTCATAATGTTTATAGGAGACCTAATATCGATGTAAGCTTTCCACACATGCATATGCCCAATGTTGCATGGTATGTTGATGTTAGAGGGATCACCCGCTTAGATAAGTGGTGAACCAAGGATGTATGGTGTCTCGGGGTCATCGAATAGATCCTTATGATATTCCCGTTCTTCCTTGGTGGGTAACTTATCAAAGTATTCCTCTACGTTTTCTACTTCCTCTAACTTTTCTTCCTTAATATCCTCAACTTCCTTAGTCTCATCCTTAGGTCCAGTTTCTATTCCAACTTCATCCTTGTCACTTTCTTCTATATTCTTATCTATTGGCTTAATGGTGACAATATTGACAAAGTGGACGTGTTTGGATGATGAGGGGTCCTTAATGTGGATTCCGCTACTAGTGTCCCTAGTGTCCTTCCTAGGTGTAGTTATCACTTGATTGTTGAGGGCTTTCAACAAGTTGTCAATTTTATTGGTCATCTCCATTTGTTGTTGATTGAATTCGGTTTCAAACTTAGCTATGCGAGCTTCTTGAGATGCCATAAATTTGGACATCAATCCTTCATGATTATTGGTACTACCATAGTTATTGGAGGGATTGTTGTTGAAAGTACGGTTAGAGGGTGGACCGTTTGGTTGGTAACGATTAGGTGGATTGGAAGAATTGTTTTGGGGCATGTTTTGGTTTTGTTTCCACCTAAGGTTCAGGTGATTTTCCAAGAAGGATTGTAGGAATCACCATAAGGGTTTGGTTCGGGTTTGAAAGTGTACCACTTGTCTCCCGCTTCGTCGGTACGCGAGGATGCGTAATCCGCAAAAGCTTGTCTGGTGAGTTCCACGCAATCACAAGTGTCATGGGGACCACTACATAATTCGCATGAAGAAGTGATTTTGTTCACCTGGCTTGATGGCTTAGGAGCTTCGTAGGATTTCATGAGAAACTTGACTTGGTCTTCAAGTTCCATGATCCTACGGTCGAGAGTCCTAGAATTGTTCGAAGGCAACGATATTGCCTTGACCGTTTTGTTCAAATCACGGGGATCGTTCCAACTTTCGTTGTCATAGAAAGCAAGATCTTCTATGAGTTTCCATGATTCTTCCGCACTTAGATCACGTAGCTTTCCACCGGCCGATTGGTCAATGGTTCGCCTCGTGGAGAGATCGATATGGTCATAGAAGATTTGGACTTGGATCCAAAAATCTATGCCATGATGAGGGACTTTTTGGAGTAAGTCCTTGAAACGAGTCCATGCTTCATATAGAGTTTCACCTTGACGTTGTTGGAACATCAAGATATCATTTCTAAGCTTGGTAGTTCTTCCCGGTGGGAAAAATTGAGCAAGGAAACGAGAAGTAAGATCATCCCAAGAGGTGATGGATCCCGCGGGTAAACGCTCAAGCCATTGACTAGCTTGGTCACGTAGAGAGAATTGGAATAGACGTAATTGGGTCGACTCTCTAGTTGCAACATCAAGGTCTATGGAATCTACGATTTTTAGGAAATCCTTGAGATGTTGATTAGGATCTTCGGAACAAAGTCCATGGAATGCACAACCGCTTTGCACCAACCGGATGGTGTCGGATCGCAATGGGGACACATTGGCCCCTTGAGTGAGCTCAATGGTGTTTTGATAGCCTTAGTGGCTAGTGTAACACCCCCAAAATACCGCAGCGGAAGACTGTGTCACTGGGGTGCTACTTCATAATACAAAGTACAAGTTATAGAAAACGAACTCTAAATGAGACGTTTTGAAAAGTTACCATTCGATTAATGAATTCAAAGTTACAAACATGAGATTCCAAAGTATGATACATAAATGTATACAAAATGTTTTGAATGGTAAATGATAAAAAGCGTAAGTCTTCAGAATATGCAGCTTGACTCTAAGTTCCACGCACTAGCTATCGCCTTACTAACCTGAGATAAACATGCTAAAGTGTCAACACAATGGTTGGTGAGTTCATAGAGTTTGTCCTAAAACAGTTGAAAAGCCTTAAAGAATGATCACATAGCAAAGGCATCGTGAATCCACTCAGTTACAAGTCCCGCCATAAGAGACTTGTAACCTGTGTGTTCACAACCCACTGCTAACATATAGTATAATAAAGACATGTATAAGTTCATCAAGACAATTAAGCAATTAGTAGTGAGTCTCTACTTCATCTCCGAAGACCTCACTTGGGAGCCAATTCCCAAAGACAACTGGGAGCCACTTCCCAAAGATAACTGGGAGCCACTTCCCAAAGATATAAGTTTACTGGGAGCCACTTCCCAAAGATAAAAGACAGTCATGTATGTATGAAATCAAGTATAATGCCATCAAGTATAAGACAATCAAGTATAAAACAATCAAGTATAAATGTTTTGAGTATTTGTACAAGTAAGCAAGTAGTTGAGCATGTATCCCCCCCAAGAGTTAAAACAAGTACGAAAAGAGTAGGGGCTATGACTCACCTTAAGCTTATGTAATGAGAAATGATAGTGATAGTCGAATCGCGAAAGTCTCTAAGAGCAGCCTATAATAGAACGTTGCGACTTAGGTTTGGAGTAACGTCTAAGAATACGAAGAATTGCCTATATATGTCTTGCATAATGTTCATGATGTAGTACTTAGTATATAGTGTAAGTCTTTGAATATAAATGGTTTATGAAACATGTATAGGTTGTACATCTCTTACTACCGTTCAGGCCGACATAATTCAGAAGTCATGGAGTAAACGTTCGAGGAGACAGGACACTTTAACTCGTAAATCCACAACTCGTCTCGACGGCTTACTTAATGAACTCCTCACATGAGGCTCCCAACTATTGTAGTATTTGATAACATATATATATATATATATATATATATATATATATATATATATATATATATATATATATATATATATATATATATATATATATATAAGCTTTTTGATCTTTAAAAGTTATATGGTCTTTAGCCGTGGCTTTGCCGTGACCTTGGTCATGTTACCATGGTCTTGAGACTCAACCTTGGCTTTAGCCATGGTTTTGGTCTTGGCTTTAGGTCATTAGACCTCTTGGTCTCATCTAATTATAATGATTATATAGTAACTTTGGTCTAAAAATGGGCTGTTAAGAATTTGAAGAGAATTATCACTCAGAAAGTATTTTCAGGGCTCGAGCTTCTTTGTTCCTGAACGAAAATGGCGTTCCGGACAACTTTCGTGTTTTAACTTTTTGATGAATCGGAACAGAAGTGGGACTTTCAAAATCACAGAATGCAAAACAGTAGGGTATTGGCAGTTTCGGCGTTTTGGTTTCGCTAACTTCTTATGGCCATAACTTTTGACTCGTGTACTCGTTTTAGGTGATTCAAATTGCTATGTTTTCCTTTTGAAGTCCTTTATAACAGTAAGTAAGTTTCAAATATCATAGTTATACTATTTTGGTCGTGGTTCTCCATAAAAATCACTAGTTTGCTTGTTTACTTGTTATAAGTTAACATATGTATATCAATACTTGTTTTATCCATTTTTAAACATCATGAACACAATACAAAGACCATATATAGCATGAAAGAAACATAATAAGCATGAAATGATATTGAGCAAGAAAGTGTATAAGGGTTTGCTTACAACTTTTGGCTTTCTAAAGAAAGGAAGTCAAGTATAGAACTAGGACACTAAACCTAAGCTTGTAAACCCTTCACCACAACTCTTGTAACCCTTGCTAGCCTTGATCTAACCCTTGTGAAAACCATTTAACTTCAGCCCTAGTAACCTTGTGTAGCTCCTAATTCAACCATGGAATCACCAAACAAACTTAAGAACTAGGTAGAGAATACTAAGACCTTGAACTTTGTAGTGTAACTTGTAGTTTGAAGATCAAAGGATCATGGTGCTAGGATTAAAGGGTGTGTCGTTTTGGTTATGAAGAAAGGAAGGAATGAGCTCTCTTTTATACTAAAAATGAGGAGGTTAGGAAGGTAACTAGGAAAGCTACAACACTTGGAGACCAAGTTTAGGATTAGGAAGCTTATAATGGAAGTTTAGACACTTGTAACCATTCTAGAGTTCAATGGTTAAGATTTAACCACACATGGTGACTCCCCCCCTCCTAAGTCAGTTTTCCAAGGATAAGGGTGACTAGATGAGTAGTCATGGTCTTTGGATGATAATATCCTAAGTATGTAGCTAGTTTTGACTCCGTAAGTTGCTAACCGTAAGTTGTTAAGTCACGAAACGTAAAACCGGGTATCCTAAAAATATGAAACTTATAAATATGTTAGAACTTATCAATATACTTCATAATAAAATATAAAATGAGTGGTAGGATCTATCGGGTGCTAAAACCCTGCTAAAAACTGGAAACACGGGTCTAAAACGCGCAATTCGCGTAAAACGCTGAACTGGAAAACGTAAAATTCCGAAACTTTTGGAATTGTCCTAAAATGAGAGAAAATCATATTTCTATTGTTTATAATGTTTTATGGACATATCGGGATGCTGGAATGACGTTTAAACCTAAAAGTAAATCTCGGACACGGCTTTGTGATTTTTGCAGAAATGATCCGACGAGCGTCAAACTCTCGGATTATCGTTAAAATAGTTTAACTTACGAGAATATGAAATAAAAATTTCTGAGATGAATAGTGAAAAGTGAATAGTAAAAAGTGAATAGTAAAAGTGAATAGTAAAAAGTGAATAGTGAAATTTTCAGGAATAAAAGTTAACCTGAAATTGCGAATTGTTACAGCTAGGACGGGAATACAATCCTAAAGTTCGGGGTCTAGGAGGTTGGTTTGATAGTGGTGGGTTTTGTGGGTGGTTTTGTTGTGGTGGGTTGATGGGATCAAAGATATTACCACCTTTCATGATGTCGGATGGTAATGGTTACGAACAAAGAAACGAAGAAATAAGATAGACTAAAGAAAACCTAAAAATAAAAATAAAAATCTTACTAGAAAGGAATCTAGCAAGTAGAACTAATAAAAAGAAATTCTAACCTAGACAAAAACTATTCCCCGGGCTCCGGCGCAAAAAACTTGATACGTGGGAATTGCGCCCTTGCAACAGGTTTTACCTCTCAAGGGATATTGAGAAGCTTGCAACCCCCACCAGGAAGTGTACCTGATTGTTGTAGTATAGTATAGTGACAAGTACCGGGGGTTGATTGTTCAACTCAGGAATAGTGTCGCTAGGATTAGAAAGCCTACTAAACTCGGTCCAGTGGTGAGGGATAATTCTTTTTGTATTTTTATATTTTATGGAAAGCAAGTAAAATCTCGGGTTTTGAAGGAATGGGCGGAATTAGTTGCTAGCCAACTAACCTAATAAACTAAGATGCAATCAAAATAAAATAAAAGAAATGAAAATTAAACTAATTTACTAATGTGGTGGAAACAATAATATGAAAAGTTGTGTTTACTTAGATTTCATTACTCCCTAGATATCTTTTACCGGTTGATTAGCTTGTTACAATTGCACGGATGACGGGTTATATTCCTTAATACCAGTCGTAGGGCCGTGTACAATATTCCCTAACTCTATAAGATCCTACTTCACTCCTATGTCGAGCCGATTAAAAGCTCCTAACATGGGATCATTAGAATTCACTTATGCATTAAATACAACCAAAAATCGTAGTACACCTCCGATCATGTTTCTTAAGACGTTCAAGTAAGTTACCAATGGAAGTCTGCCAGTTTTCTTAAGCCTAACATCGAATACAATCATCCGTAACAATTATAGACAAACAATCAACCAATAATCAACATCTAGGTTTTACTACATCTAAGCAAACACAATAAAATCCTAGCCTAACATGTTAAAAGAAAGATAAACATAAGATAGAATCAAACAATACATAGACATATTGAATGATTATAGGAGAACTTATCTTTATTAAAACATGGAAGAAAGAAGGGTTTGAAACCCCTTCAATATGCAGGAAATTCGACCTAGGGTTTGTGCACAACTTGTTCCACACTTTACAATGAAAAATTGGAAAAATATATATAGACTAAGCATCCCGACGGCATCATGTGTTAGCCTCTGACGCCGTCAACTCGCTGCCAAGATGAAATTCGTATTGCCTAGATCCACTTCTGACGCCGTCATGTAGAAATAAGCTCTGGGCCGTCACTAGTATTTGGACCCTGACGGCCTTGGTGACGCCGTCAGGCCATTAACAAAGAAAATGTTCTGGGCCGTCACGTTATAAGTTCCACATCCACCTCTTTTGTCACTCTTGACGCCGTCATGTGTTAAGGCATGACGTCGTCAGGTACTATTCCCAGCAAGGAATTTGAGACTTTGCCGTTTTCTTCACTTTTATGCTCCAAAAACGTTCAAAATGCTTCATTTTCCAGATTTCTCCTCAAAAGTACCTAAAATGACAAAAGGAACGATTGAGGGCAATATTTGATCAAATAATCTTAAATTCAGGCTTGAATGACCCCTTAAAAGCGGTACACTTTTCGCCTCATTATCGGTCCAGAAGGATACAACATAGTATATGATTTTTTGGTTCGTCTCAAAGTTAGTCGTGATGAAGAATAAGTTTCCTTATGTTTGATGTTGCTGGACTTTTTATTATTGGTTATTTTCCGTACGTTTACGAAATTTTCTATTATTTTAATGGAGAAGTTCAAACATTTTATTGTCTTTTTAATGGAAAATTTTTATTATTGGAATATTTATTATTGATTATTTTTATAAGCTTTTTAAGCCTTACAAAGTAACCATTTTGAATTACAATTAAAATTTATCATTTATGATTCAGTACCTTTTTTATGGATTCAGTTTAAACATTTTATGGATAAACACCTAATTACTTTGAGTTTTTAAAATTAACTCAACAATAAAAATGCATGTTTGCTGTAGAATAAGGTAGTTGTGAAACACAAAAAAATTGAAAAAAATACCATAATTCACATATTATAAGTTCATTGAAACCAAATACCATAATTCACATATTAAAAGTTCATAATACTAATAAAACTTATCCAAAAGACTACTTAACAACTTAAGAACTTATAAAACATATCCAAAAGACTACTTAAGAACATAAGTTTCCCACATTTAAACAACTGTCCAAACACTTTATTCTGAATAACATAACCACCGAAACTAAAGGAATACCATGATTCATCTTTTCCGTCTAACACACGTGAAATAAAGGGTGTGAAACTTGACGAGGACCGTTCAAATCTGTAACAATGTAGATCAATCGGAACCTTAACATCTTATTATATTCGAAATGGCATTCTTGACCAAATAGTTCCCATTCACCAGTCACAATAACGTGGTTCCTCCTTCCCGGATTCTCCTTGTTATGTTCCATCCTTAGCTTAAAGGTGTATTCAATTTGTGCATGTTTTAGCAATGCTATCATGTACAAATGCATGGGATGCCGATCTAGGAATGGGCCTGGTATTGCTTGTATTTGCACACAAAAAAAAAAAAAAAAAAAGGCTCAATAGATCATGGTAGGACAAACCTTATTATAGAATCTAAACTTAATAACAATACAATGTATTTGGTCAAGACTGCACATAACATTATCCGTTTGCAGCATTGAAATCATCTAAAACATTATCTAAAATCTAGCTTCATGCTATTTCTAACGCTACCTAATAAATAACTTAGTTTCTCACATTAACATGATCAATAATCAATGTAATATATCTAAATGTTGATTAAGATCATCCAAACAGCATAGACGTCATAAACTACAAATTTTAAGTATTGTTCCTTTGCTGTTATATCATAACAAATTACCATAATTTTGAAATGCCATACCATAGACGGATGGATCATCATATATATAAATGAATTAAACTGATCAATACAAACAAATTAAATTTTGATAACACTTACGAGCTTTGAAAATGCCAGTATTTCTGAGAAACGCTTATAAAACACATGTGTTCTTTCACTGAAGTGTTCGCAATGTCCGTTCCACCTGCATATATGGTACATTCGATCATCCTCTGCAAAATATCATAAACATTCATTGGTAAGTATCTGAACTGATTTATCTACTATATCTAAAATCGTATGTTTATTATAAACTTACTCTTTTCTTCATGTTCTAACTGAGGTTGAATTAAATTAAGCTCTGCTGCGCCCAGGAATTGCAAATGTGTTTTACCACGACCAAAAGGATTGAACCCCATTAGATTTAACCTATTATTCCCAACTTTGGTGAACACTACGATATCACCATATACCAGATCCTTTGCAACACACAACGCGTTCCAATTGTCTGCGTTTAACACATATTCGGCATGAATAATGTGACTCCCTGGTTGAACGTGGTTCACATGTACATCAAATCCGTTACCTGCACACATAATCTGTATATCCGCTTCGTTCCCTAGCCTAGGTAAGAAATCAACAATAATTGTCTATGAAACGGTTCAAATAAAAAACACTAATTAGTACCATTATTCAATTCTGACATCTAATAAATTCTTGAATGTGAACAAAAATATTTCATCATATATTGTGGCTGAAAAGCATACTAAGAATATGATACAAGCAGTCCATAATATATAAATTCTACATCCTATGTTTCATGAACCCATAAAATAATATCCAATTATTCATATCATAAATCCCTTATGGATAATGAGTTATTCAAATACCGAACCAACTACTATTTATGTAACATATTACTAATAGGCTGTTTGGCTAAAGAAAAACAACAAACAAAGTAATCGCTGGTTACCTGAGTCATGTATGGATAAGGAGTCACGTGTGTTTGAAATCGATAATAGCCTCTCCTTACCTCTTCATAACCTCCTGTTTCCTTCCCATTATGGTTGTAACTGGTTACGTAAAACGTGTCATCACCTTCCTGTACAAAGTGCAGCACTTGGATATCCATATCCATGTTGTCCGCAACAAATTCGTTCCATTTCTTACCTCTAATTTCAACATGAAAATTTTGCGGACTTACTAATTGAACCTTCTTCCGTATTCCTCTTATTCCATAAACATACATATGCCTGTTTCCGTTAAACACTTCTTGGAAGAATACATTAGGAAGTTCCAATGTTTTAGGATACTCATTGTGATGGTTAAGTGGCACGACAAATTCAATCGGCATTTCCTAATACATAACAACACCTTACAAATTACACAACTTTTGAGATACCATATTGCACAAAATAACAATAAACATGATTACAGGTTTGATTATCATCTGAATAATATAAATCCTTTAACACCACTAAGGTTTTATCCAATTATTTCTTTTCAAGAATACATATAATATACTTAAAACCTAACTGTTACCTATGTTTGGGGGGTTTTTTCATAACAAATACTAAGCACCATGCAACTTCATAACTATAATCCTATACATATATGCACATCATAATCCTATTCTGATCACTGAAATTAGTTACCAAACTATGGAGATCAGTATATCCACATCATTATCTATATCAAAAATATTCAGCAAAATATTAGGCAAACCACATCATCCATATTTTGAAGCACTTCTACACCCTTATTTAAGCTTTACAACATCTTATTAACTTATGATCAATGCAACCACTATGTTTCATACTACCCTAAAACGAATAATTTACTTCATCAAATAAAGCATGCAACTAATCTAAACAAACATACTGTTTCATAAATAGTTGATCAACAATATTTACAGATCAGAAGTAGATATTTCATTCAATTAGTGAGGCATTTGGGCTCATTTAATACAAAAAAACATATATTCCGTATATAATAGGTCATTTTTATTTGGGCTACATAAATTGTCAATATATTGGGCCTCATTTATTTAAAGAATCAAAATAAGAAACATCTATTCGTATGCGTTATTTTAGGTTACAAAATTGTAATCACTTTTCATAATCTCACAAAAAACAACTGATGATAATAATCTTTGCTGCGTGAAGATCATTATTTAAGCATCTCAATTTGTCAAGGTATGAATTTGTCCATTTGTATTAATACTAGTTTATTCAATTGAAGATGGACTTTTATCGAAATTTATACTTTATGCATTATGCTAATCTATCGCTACCATGTTGCTTACTCACATTCATGGCAACAAAATAATGACAAATTCATCCTATAATAATTTGTATGTTTTCTTGTGCTGTCAAAACGAAGTGATGGATTCAAATAAGAAGAGAAAAACTAATGCCTACAACAATCCAACAACACTTGGAAAAGAGAACGCAAACACTATGAATACCATAGATGATAGTAACGGTCAAGCAATTCATCGAAAATTTCCAATGACGCGTTCCCAATCCATTGTTGGTAAAGGTCCAACATATTCTGGAGATATAGTTAAGAATTGAAGAACGCTACTACCAGGCACAACTCTACTTAAAGATATCAGTAATAGTAAGTTTACTCACCAATTTTAAGTACTAAATTTTAGGTTTGTTTGCATGTACAGTTCCTAAATACACATAATCAATTTTGTAGTATCAATACAATAATAGGATAGTATATATAAGTTATCTATTTATGCTTTGCAGTTAAACCATCCCCAACGGTTAAGACGTGTAACAATTCCTCGATACCAGGTACGCAACAGTAGTGGTTTTATTGTCCAAAACAAATGTAGTTTTAGTAATATGCATAATATATAATGATACTTTAAATGATTACAATTACTATGTCACCAAGTATGCCTTTGGACTTAAGTCTAAGACCAAGGGGCAGGCCCAAATCAAACCAAAACTTAAATTCAATGTCTCCTATTCGAAAAAGAGGACGGCCACCTACACTTTCTAAGACCATAGTAGGAAGTGTGTCAACAACTACAGGTGAGTCGTCAACTCCAAAGCCAAGAGGACGACCACCTACACGTGCCAAAACAACTACTCTGGACTTACTATCCCCAATGTCAAATGCTTTAGTTACTCCATTAGTGGTGCAAAATAATACACTATCCAATACAATAAGTGAAAGTCTGTTTGCAAGTACAATTGAGTCGTTAACTCCAAAACCAAAGGGCCGTCCACGTAAGATAAATTCAACACCAGGTAGTAACTTATTTGATTTTAACTTATTAAACCAGATTGTTAAAAGTACATAATAGGTCCATCTCTAATATAATATAATTTTCATTTCAGCAGTTAATATTGCATCATTATCAACTCCAATGCCAAATGCAATGCCATCTAAACATCCAGTAACACAAGGTAGTCATTTTCATTTTGTTAATTCATTTTAACTTAATTTATTTTTTTTAAAACATATATAAAGAATTATTTAATCATGGACACCCACAAGAAGAAACTAATCATCAAACTGTGAAAATACAACTCTAGTTGCGACGACAAGAAGCCAATCATCAAGGTTTCAGAATACAACTCCAATGTCATTTAATTTAGGTAAAGTCAAAATAATTATTATATACAATATTTAACATAAACTCTTTTAACTTTTGTTATATCACATATACTGTCACACCCCCAATTTACCTGACTTGTAGCGGAATGGAATGCCTGGGAGTGTAACTGTCATAGCACCATAACAAGGAAATATTGAACGACCTAAAGTGTCGTTTGGAAAATACATATCGTTTGATTTATTGAAAAGCATCCAGTGCTACAAAACATAGGTCCCCAAAGTGTTGAAACGTTTACAGAAAACAAGTTCTGAAAATGTCAAACGATAATTTACACAAGTGCATGAAAATCCCAAAATGTAGTGCATCATCCCTGGCACACCCTAATGTGACTCCATGCATGTAATATGATGATACCTTAGTTACCTGAAAATACATTGCGAAAACGGTCAACACGAATGTTGGTGAATAATCATAGGTTTATGAAATAACATGTTTGTACGGCCACCACAAGTATAAGTGCATGACAAAAGTCACGTAAAATAGTACAATAGCCTTAAGCTCATGACACCGAAGCTATGACTGATGAAATTCTATGCCCCTCCCGAATGTTCTGCCAAACACTCATATGTAAAAGACATGACATGCATCCGCTTACTGTTGGTACTCACTACCACGGATGGAGGCGTCACCCTCGATAGATCTATCCACTCACTCTCGCTTAGCGGTAAATTAACGGTTCATGATGTTACAGGGGACTTATCACATGGCAGAGAAGCTACTTAAGCTATGTACATAGGTTTTGATACTTGGGCTCGTATTGAAATGGTACAATGTATTCTCCCCCGTGGGATTTGAAAACAATAAAAATGTATACGGGGCTATGAATACTCACCTCAACTGATGATACTGCGATGATATGTAATGAACAACAATGATCGGTTAACTGCCGCAACCTATAATGAATGATGCATGATCTCGTTAAGATCACCAAATGATGTTTATGAATGTCCATGCTCATGTTTCTATACCACTCTACTCTTTAGGAAAACACTTGTATTGTCAAAAATATATATTCCAAGAATTTGGAAAATATTGCTATTAGAAAATATAAATGGCTAGTTATAATATATATACTTATATATATATAACGTAAGTTTCCATGTAAGCGTTGAAAAACTCGGGTTGAAATCCTTGAATTGATGAAAACATACTCATAATAACTAATACTACGTTAGTTATAAAGCTCGGTACTTGATATTACTTCTAGCTTGAAAATGTACTTCGTAGTTTTTGCGCCAAAATATATAAAAGCTGTCAATTAATAAAGGGTTTTAGCCGATATTCAAACGAGTATATCTTTGTCGTTACTTGTCCGTTTTACTTGTTCTTTATATCCACGGTTTCGTCTTAGTATGTAGTAATATATTTTGGAAAGCTCGGCTCCTCCGGGTTACGTTTAAAGCCTCTTTTTGACCGACGAAAAACGTCCAACAGCAACTATTTTCTGAAAAAATACTTTTCGTCTACAATCTTGCAAAAATCATAACTTCTTCGTTATAAGCTCTTTTTAATCCGTTCTTTCGCCTACGGATTCGTTTTTGAAAGTATTTTCTAAAAATTTTGCCAAAGTTTCCTTGGTGTTTACTGATTTTCCAGATTTTTACAAAATGGGACAGCATGTCTAAAATAAGTTCCAAATCAAGTTTCCAAGGTTAAAAACCAATTTCTACCATCACCAATCCTCTTGTAATCACCACATGACTAATCTAATCTTACCATACACCTTCTTAGGGTGCCATGGACTCCTAACCAAGTTATTAGAGCTAGGGGATTCATAACAAGAAAGTTAGGGTTTGTATGTTTCATTTTAGCAAAAATAAAGTATAGTATAGCTACTTATACATGGTTTTTAGCATGATTCTTATGTAATACATGTAAAAATAGGATGATTCATGAAAAAATAAAGATGAAAACTTACTTGATAAAATGAGGTGATTATTGGATGATTAAACTTGTTGTTCTTGTGTTTTTTGTTGCTTGTATCTTAACTAGAATCATAAAAGGAGTAAGATTGTAGCTTTAAGTTATGAAAAATAATTAGTTGATCATGGAGATCCTTGGTACCTTGTTGATGCCGTGGGTATGGAGGAGAGCAAGAGAGAAATGATCTTGAAAATTTGATCCAAAAGTAGTTTATGATTTTAGGTAATTAGTAAAGTTAAGGTTTTTATGTTTATTAGTATTATACTTAGGAAAATTAATGCCAAGGGTTAAAAGAAAGGGCACATGGCCGGTTTTTCATGGGGTGAAGGGGGGGGGGGGGGTTAGGGTACTTAGTAGTTAATTAGAAACCTTGTAAGAAATTTGCACTAGTTAGCGTTTTAAGTTACGATCGGGTATCGGTTTTATTAGAAATAAATATTCACGAAGTATACCGGGATGAAATTAGTTATAATAATGTTAAAAACATATTAAAAATATGTTGGGTACATTTACTGAGTGATCGGGTGATTATTGTTTAGTTTTAACGAAAACCGTCGTTATATTCATACGCGTACGTTAAAAATAAAATAAATTTCCAAAATACAGGGTAACTGAATGTTATAACTTTTATGATGTTAAAATGGATATAAAAATATGTCGGGACCATCGTGGGAATATTTAGATATATTCGTCGTGTATAAACCGGGTGTTAACGTTTATTATAATTACGTATACGTAAAAACGTTAAATGTACTGAATATGGAAATTTGAAAATCCTAAGAGTGGTATAACATGAAAATGCTGTTATGATGATATGCAGACTATCCCCAGTCCGTATGCAGTGTACTCAACACTAATGAAATGAATTCGCACCTAAACCAATCCGGTTACGCGAATTTGAATACCCGTAAACTAAATTTACGATGAAATGAGTAATGCAAGCGAATGGTGAAAACTTTTCCGGAAATGAATAGTGTTCGGTGAATAGTAATTTTCCAAAAAGTTTCTCAGAATATCAAACTGACCTCAAAAACGATGAATAGTAAAACGATGAATAGTGTTTTGATGAATAGTGATTTATGAATAGTAAAAAGTCGAAGTTTCGGAAAATGACCTGAAATGGTAAATGACGTGAAATGGTGAGTTGTGACATCCGCCCACCCAAATAGGAATTCAGTCCCTGAATTCAGCTAGTGTTGGTCTCGGTAATAGGTTTAGTGAAAAGGTGTGGATACTTGCGTTGCATTTGGTCCTCTCGTTCCCATGTAAACTCAGGACCTCTTCGAGAATTCCAGCGAACCTTAACGATCGGAATTCTACTCTGCTTTAACTGCTTGACCTCTCGGTCCATGATTTCAACTGGTTCCTCCACAAAGTTAAGCTTGTCATCTAGCTGAATCTCTTCTAATGGTATAACTGAAGACTCATCTGAAAGACATTTCTTGAGGTTTGAGACATGAAATGTATTGTGTACGTTGCTAAGTTCTGCTGGTAGTTCAAGCTTGTAAGCTACTGGACCAATCCTTTCCAGTATCTTAAATGGACCAATGTATCTCGGGTTCAACTTCCCACGCTTTCCAAATCGTATCACGCCCTTCCAAGGCGAGACCTTTAACATGACCTTGTCTCCAACCTGGAATTCCAATGGTTTGCGTCTAACATCTGCGTAACTCTTCTGTCGACTTCTAGCTGTTTCAAGCCTATCTCGAATCTGTATTATCTTTTCTGTTGTTTCCCTAACCATTTCTGGGCCTGTGCATTGTACCTCTCCAACTTCTGCCCAACAAACTGGTGAACGACACTTACGACCATACAATGCCTCAAATGGTGCTGCTTTAATACTTGAATGATAACTGTTGTTATAAGAGAACTCGATTAATGGCAAATGGTTAGCCCAACCATTCCCAAAGTCAATCACACACGCTCGCAGCATGTCCTCCAGTGTCTGAATAGTTCTCTCACTCTGACCATCAGTCTGTGGATGGTAAGCAGTGCTCATGTCTAACTTGGATCCAAAGGAATCTTGCAATGACTTCCAAAAGTTTGAAGTAAAATGACTATCCCTGTCTGAAATGATAGAAACTGGTGCTCCATGCCTCGAGACTATTTCCTTGACATAAAGTCTGGCAAGCTGTTCCATGGAATAAGTCTCTCTAATAGGGATAAAATGTGCTGATTTAGTAAGACGATCAACAATTACCCAAATAGCATCGAAACCTCCTGACGTCTTGGGTAGTTTAGTAACAAAGTCCATTGTAATACGTTCCCACTTCCATTGTGGAATTTCTGGTTGTTGAAGTAGTCCTGACGGTTTCTGGTACTCGGCTTTCACTTTAGCACAAGTAAGGCATTTGCTGACGTACGTAGCTATTTCTGCTTTCATGTTCGGCCACCAATACAGCTTTTTGAGATCCTGATACATCTTGTCAGAACCTGGGTGAATAGAGTACTTTGACTTATGTGATTCATGCATAATCAAATCTCGTACTCCACCATAGAGTGGTATCCAACTTCGCTCCTTGAAGCATAACACTCCATCTGCTCTTTTAACAAAGCCATTCTTGCTTTCTGGCATACCATAAAGCTTCTCCTGTGGCCGATTTTCCTCCTTGAGAGCCTCAATCTGAGCTTCTAAGATTTTTGATGGTAATGGTGAAATAATAGTCATTCCTAATGACCTGACCCTCAAAGGTTTGAGTCGTTCCTTTCTGCTAAGTGCATCTGCTACGACGTTTGCTTTTCCTGGGTGATATCGGATTTCACAATCGTAATCACTCAACAATTCTAGCCAACGACGTTGTCTCATGTTAAGTTCCTTCTGATCAAGTATATGCTGTAAGCTCTTGTGGTCAGTAAAAATTACACATTTAGTACCATAAAGGTAGTGTCTCCAAATCTTGAGTGCAAAAACAACAGCACCCAACTCCAAGTCGTGTGTAGTGTAATTCTTCTCGTGTGTCTTAAGCTGTCTAGATGCATAAGCTATTACCTTCTCGTTTTGCATTAGCACAGCTCCAAGTCCTTTATGCGAAGCATCGCAATATACCACAAAGTTCTCAATACCTTCTGGTAGTGACAAAATCGGTGCACTACAAAGCTTCTGCTTCAATAACTGAAATGCAGATTCTTGTTTCTCTCCCCACTCGTACTTCTGATTCTTTTGTGTCAGCTTAGTCAACGACTTCGCTATCTTAGAAAACCCTTCGATGAACCTTCTGTAATATCCTGCAAGTCCTAAGAATTGACGAATTTCTGTAGGAGACTTGGGCGTAGCCCAATCCTTTACTGCTTCAATCTTTGCTGGGTCGACTTGTAATCCTTGGCTATCAATGACATGGCCAAGAAATTGAACTCTTTGTATCCAAAAGTCACACTTTGAAAATTTGGCATACAATTGCTCCTTCTTGAGTAGTTCCAATATTGTTCTGAGGTGTGCTTCATGCTCTTCCTTACTCTTGGAATAAATCAGGATATCGTCAATGAACACAATCACATACTTATCAAGATATGGTTTGCATACTCTGTTCATGAGATCCATGAATACCGCAGGTGCATTCGTTAATCCAAAAGGCATCACTTGAAACTCATAATGACCATAACGTGTTCTGAATGCTGTCTTCGGGATATCTTCTTCCCGAACTCTGAGTTGATGGTAACCTGATCTTAAATCAATCTTGGAATAAAAACAGGAACCTTGTAGCTGATCAAACAAGTCATCAATCCTAGGTAGTGGATAACGATTCTTCACCGTTAACTTGTTCAGCTCACGATAGTCTATACACATTCTGAAAGATCCGTCCTTCTTCTTCACAAACAAAACCGGTGCTCCCCAGGGCGAAGAACTCGGTCTAATGAATCCTTTGTCTAAAAGCTCTTGCAACTGGTTAGACAATTCTTGCATTTCAGAAGGTGCAAGTCTATATGGTGCTCGTGCAATTGGTGCAGCTCCTGGCACCAACTCAATCTGAAACTCAACCTGACGTGTAGGTGGCAGTCCTGGTAATTTTTCCGGAAAAACTTCTGGAAATTCCTTAACAATTGGCACATCTTCAAGTCGTTTCTCATCCGACTTCTTTTCCGTTATGTGTGCCAAGAATGCATAACAACCCTTCTTTATGTACTTCTCGGTTTTAATGCATGATATAATACTGAGTCTAGTTCCACTTCGCTCCCCGCGAACAACCAAAGTTTCACCTCCATAAGAAAGATGAACAACTTTCTCATCACAAATGATCCTTGCACGATGTCGAGACAACCAATCCATACCGATAACGATGTCAAAACTTCCAAGTTCTACGGGCATAAGGTCTATATTGAATGGGTGATTTAGGAAATTGATGGTGCAACCACGGATAACGGTGTTTGTGTTAACTAAAGACCCATCGGCTAATTCAACAATGTAGGGAATGTCTAAGGTAGTTGGTTCTATGTTAAGTAAAGGTGCAAATGTAGTAGAAACAAAACTTCTATCCGCTCCTGAATCAAATAAAATGGATGCATAACGATTATTAACGAGGAACGTACCCGTAACAACATTCGGGTCCTCACGGGCATCTTCTCCTCCCATGACATAAGCCCTTCCTCGAGCTACTCCTCCCTGATTCCCAGCTCTTTGATCATTCCTCCTTGGGCAATTGTACTGGAAATGACCCAACTCTCCACAACCATAACATGCTCCTGGTTGGTTCTGATTATTCGTTCCTCGTGGTGCTTTGCAGTCCTTAGTCCAATGACCGACCTTTCCACAGTTCTGACAAGCTCTTGGACAATTCCCAGGGTTATGATGAGTTCGACATTTGTTACACTTGGGTAGTTTTCCAATGTATCCTTTTCCTTCTGTTGGTCCTGCAGCATAAACCTTTGCCGCATCCTGCCTCTTTGGTGCTGGTTGGTTAGCATTCCCACCTTGGTTATTATCAAACTTCCTCTTGTTGTTATTGTTGTTTTGGTTATTGTGGTAGTTGCGGTTTCTGTTATTGTTATAGTTGTTGTTGTTGTTTCGATTGTTGTTGTAGTTGGTGTTGTTGGAACGGTTATTGTTGTTGTTTGCAGCAGACTTTCCTTTCAACACTTGGACCATAAGTTTCTGAGTTATGCGAATGGCCTCCTCCATTGTTTGTGGGTCGAAAGACATCACATCCCCTCGGATGCTTTCGGGTAATCCCCCAGTAAAGTTCTCCATCTTTTTCTCAGCGTCCGGAACCATAGTTGGACACAGTGTAGCCAACTCCTGAAACTTCCTGATATAAGTTTCAATGTCATCTCCTTTAGTCACTAGCTGATAGAACTCTGTTTCTAGCTTTTGCACCTCAGTACGAGGGCAAAACTTCTTTGTCATCAGCTTTTTGAATTCAGCCCAAGTAAGTTTGTAAGCATTCTCCATGCCAATGGGCTGAGCATACGAATTCCACCAAGACATGGCTTCATCCAGCAGCATACCTGTAGCAAACTTTACCTTGTTAACCTCCTGACAACCACACATGAGAAAGACGTTCTCAGTCTTCTCGAACCAGCGGATTAAAGCAACCGCTCCCTCTGTTCCCTTATACTTGATAGGATCACTAGTCTTGAAATCCTTCCAAGTACATTCACGCCTAGTAGTGGGTTGAACCACTTCAGCAGTAGGTGGAACCTCAGCATTCCTAGCAGCAACTTCAGCTCTCTCAGTCTCTAGAGCTTCTGCTACACTATCCCTGACCAACTTGCGGATAGCTGCTTGTGTCATAGCAGGTTTTGGCGCCATATTTCTGATAAATAATAATCGACAACAACCATGAGAAAACTATAATAGAAATAGTCATCGTACAAAAATATACGCCCACAACATGTATATATACAACCATGACATGTACGAGTACAACCACAACCTGTAATAATACAACCACGACACGTATAGATACAACCACAACAAGTATAAATACGTTAACCATAAAGAGCAACCATGAAACATCATAAATATAATCACAACACATGAATATAATACATGAAAATTTCGGCCTACATGGACCGATATATATATATAGCACAACATTTCCAACATAGTAGAGTCGCACTTGATATATTTGTTTGTACAACAACAAAAGACTACAAGTTCTTGAACTACGTCCCACACCTCGGGACTAGGAAATAGTAAAAGCTAATATAATACTAGTCTATGTCTATGCTCCTCCTGGTGCTCTAGATGGTCCAGGAGCTCCAGATGCTCCAGGCTCTCCCCTCAAGCGGCGAATCTCACGATCCATCGCAACCACGATCTCCTCCAGATGCTGGACTCGTAACTGAGTAGAAACATCCCTGCTCTCCATCACTGTCAACCTCTCACGAAGCACTGCCAACTCCTCAATCTGCTCCTCGACAGCCTCAAGTCGAGTAGTAATGATCTCATCAACTCTATACCCCAACCTATCAACTTGCTCCTGCTGAGCACCCAACTGATCCTCTAATGTGACAGCTGTAGGGCTACTAGCCGCAGCCGCTCTAGAACTCTCACCTAACAGTAAACCCTCGATCTGCTTCTCAGCCGCCTCTAGTCGAGGAATGATATCCACATCAACCCTATAGTCTAAACTATCAATCTGATCCTGATGAGTCCCTAGCTGGCCCTCCAATGTAACATCTGCAGGCTCCCTAACAACAGTAGGCTCACTAGCCACAGTAGGCTCACTAGCAACAGTAGGCTCCCTAGCTGCTGCTGCTCTCGAACACTCCCCTACCTGGTACACTGGTGGTGGTTCTGCTGATTCTGACTCTGTAGTGGTAGGTGAATCTGGAGTGGTAACCTTGCGCGCTTCCTGAGCGGCAAGAGTGAGGTGGATATAAGGGTAGCAGTGGGTATGGCTGGTGGTGGTGTAGGCACAGTAGGACTAGGTAGGTTCCTATAAGTAGATGTAGGATAACGAACTCTCTTACTAGCAACCTGGATAGTTTTCTCCCTACGAAACATAAGTCTAGGTTCTGGTGGACTAGTGGTAGCAGGGGATGATGTATCAGTGGGTGTACAGGTAATCTCGGGTGGTGCAATAGGGGCAACATAAGGAGTAGGAGCCGTCTCCTCATCCTCAAAAGGTTCTGTGTCATCATCTGATGCCAAACGTGGCAACTCAGGTACAATAGGGCTAGGTGGTGGTGAACGGACAGTAGAAGACATATAGTCTTCAATAGGTGGTGGTGAACGGGCTGTAGAAGACATAGAGCCTTCAATATCGGAGTCTGAGATGGTGTACAGTACAACAACATTTGGGTTTGCAGACATGGTTCTGTGATAATCAAGGTGAAATAAAATGAATAACTCGGAATGAAATCACTATAAGCAATGAACATGCACTTATGATGAAATGATGAGATGCTATGATAATGTGGTTATAGTCTAGGGTCAATGATACATCCTAGTTCTCTATAACCTTAGCTCTGGTACCAATCTGTCACACCCCCAATTTACCTGACTTGCAGCGGAATGGAATGCCTGGGAGTGTAACTGTCATAGCACCATAACAAGGAAATATTGAACGACCTAAAGTGTCGTTTGGAAAATACATATCGTTTGATTTATTGAAAAGCATCCAGTGCTACAAAACATAGGTCCCCAAAGTGTTGAAACGTTTACAGAAAACAAGTTCTGAAAATGTCAAACGATAATTTACACAAGTGCATGAAAATCCCAAAATGTAGTGCATCATCCCTGGCACACCCTAATGTGACTCCATGCATGTAATATGATGATACCTTAGTTACCTGAAAATACATTGCGAAAACGGTCAACACGAATGTTGGTGAATAATCATAGGTTTATGAAATAACATGTTTGTACGGCCACCACAAGTATAAGTGCATGACAAAAGTCACGTAAAATAGTACAATAGCCTTAAGCTCATGACACCGAAGCTATGACTGATGAAATTCTATGCCCCTCCCGAATGTTCTGCCAAACACTCATATGTAAAAGACATGACATGCATCCGCTTACTGTTGGTACTCACTACCACGGATGGAGGCGTCACCCTCGATAGATCTATCCACTCACTCTCGCTTAGCGGTAAATTAACGGTTCATGATGTTACAGGGGACTTATCACATGGCAGAGAAGCTACTTAAGCTATGTACATAGGTTTTGATACTTGGGCTCGTACTGAAATGGTACAATGTATTCTCCCCCGTGGGATTTGAAAACAATAAAAATGTATACGGGGCTATGAATACTCACCTCAACTGATGATACTGCGATGATATGTAATGAACAACAATGATCGGTTAACTGCCGCAACCTATAATGAATGATGCATGATCTCGTTAAGATCACCAAATGATGTTTATGAATGTCCATGCTCATGTTTCTATACCACTCTACTCTTTAGGAAAACACTTGTATTGTCAAAAATATATATTCCAAGAATTTGGAAAATATTGCTATTAGAAAATATAAATGGCTAGTTATAATATATATACTTATATATATATAACGTAAGTTTCCATGTAAGCGTTGAAAAACTCGGGTTGAAATCCTTGAATTGATGAAAACATACTCATAATAACTAATACTACGTTAGTTATAAAGCTCGGTACTTGATATTACTTCTAGCTTGAAAATGTACTTCGTAGTTTTTGCGCCAAAATATATAAAAGCTGTCAATTAATAAAGGGTTTTAGCCGATATTCAAACGAGTATATCTTTGTCGTTACTTGTCCGTTTTACTTGTTCTTTATATCCACGGTTTCGTCTTAGTATGTAGTAATATATTTTGGAAAGCTCGGATCCTCCGGGTTACGTTTAAAGCCTCTTTTTGACCGACGAAAAACGTCCAACAGCAACTATTTTCTGAAAAAATACTTTTCGTCTACAATCTTGCAAAAATCATAACTTCTTCGTTATAAGCTCTTTTTAATCCGTTCTTTCGCCTACGGATTCGTTTTTGAAAGTATTTTCTAAAAATTTTGCCAAAGTTTCCTTGGTGTTTACTGATTTTCCAGATTTTTACAAAATGGGACAGCATGTCTAAAATAAGTTCCAAATCAAGTTTCCAAGGTTAAAAACCAATTTCTACCATCACCAATCCTCTTGTAATCACCACATGACTAATCTAATCTTACCATACACCTTCTTAGGGTGCCATGGACTCCTAACCAAGTTATTAGAGCTAGGGGATTCATAACAAGAAAGTTAGGGTTTGTATGTTTCATTTTAGCAAAAATAAAGTATAGTATAGCTACTTATACATGGTTTTTAGCATGATTCTTATGTAATACATGTAAAAATAGGATGATTCATGAAAAAATAAAGATGAAAACTTACTTGATAAAATGAGGTGATTATTGGATGATTAAACTTGTTGTTCTTGTGTTTTTTGTTGCTTGTATCTTAACTAGAATCATAAAAGGAGTAAGATTGTAGCTTTAAGTTATGAAAAATAATTAGTTGATCATGGAGATCCTTGGTACCTTGTTGATGCCGTGGGTATGGAGGAGAGCAAGAGAGAAATGATCTTGAAAATTTGATCCAAAAGTAGTTTATGATTTTAGGTAATTAGTAAAGTTAAGGTTTTTATGTTTATTAGTATTATACTTAGGAAAATTAATGCCAAGGGTTAAAAGAAAGGGCACATGGCCGGTTTTTCATGGGGTGAAGGGGGGGGGGGGGGGGGGGTTAGGGTACTTAGTAGTTAATTAGAAACCTTGTAAGAAATTTGCACTAGTTAGCGTTTTAAGTTACGATCGGGTATCGGTTTTATTAGAAATAAATATTCACGAAGTATACCGGGATGAAATTAGTTATAATAATGTTAAAAACATATTAAAAATATGTTGGGTACATTTACTGAGTGATCGGGTGATTATTGTTTAGTTTTAACGAAAACCGTCGTTATATTCATACGCGTACGTTAAAAATAAAATAAATTTCCAAAATACAGGGTAACTGAATGTTATAACTTTTATGATGTTAAAATGGATATAAAAATATGTCGGGACCATCGTGGGAATATTTAGATATATTCGTCGTGTATAAACCGGGTGTTAACGTTTATTATAATTACGTATACGTAAAAACGTTAAATGTACTGAATATGGAAATTTGAAAATCCTAAGAGTGGTATAACATGAAAATGCTGTTATGATGATATGCAGACTATCCCCAGTCCGTATGCAGTGTACTCAACACTAATGAAATGAATTCGCACCTAAACCAATCCGGTTACGCGAATTTGAATACCCGTAAACTAAATTTACGATGAAATGAGTAATGCAAGCGAATGGTGAAAACTTTTCCGGAAATGAATAGTGTTCGGTGAATAGTAATTTTCCAAAAAGTTTCTCAGAATATCAAACTGACCTCGAAAACGATGAATAGTAAAACGATGAATAGTGTTTTGATGAATAGTGATTTATGAATAGTAAAAAGTCGAAGTTTCGGAAAATGACCTGAAATGGTAAATGACGTGAAATGGTGAGTTGTGACATATACATGCAGGTTCTACACCGCATTCTTATAACATAAGAACCCGATCTTCAAGCAAATCGAATATAACGTACCAAGCTACACAAAGGAATGGTAATACTTTTGCAGGATCTACCACTAGAAGAATTGTATTCACCAACGAGGAAGGTGTTGAAGTTGAAAACAATCGTAATCCATTCGTTGGAATATCAAGAGGTAACAAAACAACGTACAGTATACAACTAATGATCGTTGTAAACTATGATATTTCTTTTTGGAGTTATAAACCATTTTGTGTTTATTCAATAGTGTTAACTAACATACATTCTTATGCAGAATACCTAGATCATGGTGATCCAACTGTAGAATGCTCAGAATGTCATGCATTGTTATGGAGAGATGAGAGTATGAGAGGTTCTAAGGAACTACTGACGGATTCATTTGCTCTCTGCTGCATGAGAGGAAAAGTCCTAATTCCAATTGCATTGAGATCCCCTCCACAATTGCTAGTGATACTTACAAAAAACAAACATCCAAAAAGCAAAGGATTTTTAGAGAATATAAGACGTTACAACTCCATGTTTGCATTCACATCTCTTGGTGGTAATATTGACCACTCTATTAACAATGGTCGTGGACCATATTGTTTCAGATTACATTGAGAAAATTACCGTGCATTCGGTCAGTTATTGCCAAAATGTAATGAGAAACCAAAGTTTGCTCAGTTGTACATATTCGATACAAGAAACGAGATCCAAAACAGAATAGTTGTTGTCAGGTATTTAACAAAACAATTATTTCTTATATTAAAACATTCTATTATATTGTAGCTTCAATATCATATTATGTATTCATATTATATACTTTTAACAGTAATGGACCATCAACATCCTCATACACACAAGAAATTGACTACCAATTAACGAAAGAATTGAAAGATATGCTTGATAAAGACAATCCATTTGTTGAGCAATTCCATATGGACGGGCAATGTTTAACAATGGCACGTGATGATGAGAATATAAAAATAAGGCTACTTGGCAGGAGAGGTCATAATGGTAGACAATATAACCTTCCATCTTCAGCTGAGTTTGCGGCGCTTATTGTTGGTGATTTTGATTCTTTGAGCAACAAAAGAGACATTATCCTCCACCCACATACCGATGGTATGAAAAGAATAAGTGAACTGCATGTCTCTTACCTTGCTCTTCAGTATCCGCTATTGTTTCCCTATGCAGAGGATGAATATAGAACCGATATATACCATAGGGGTGTTACCGATTTTACAGAAACAAACAAACGCACTAGGGTAACTAAGCGTGAGTGGTTTGCATATCAAATACAAGATAGGCCAGGAGTTTATTCAATGATTCTAAACTCAAGAAGGTTGTTCCAACAATTTCTGGTAGATGGATATACAATGGTTGAGTCTGAAAGAATGACTTACCAAAAAAAAAAAAAAAGCAAAAAGAGTTGAGGAGCGAAACATACACCAGGTGGCTAGCCTTGCAAGCACATCAAATGGAAATCGCGTTCTTCGTGGAAAAAAGGTTATTTTACCTTCTTCCTTCACCGGAAGTCCAAGATACATGTTACTGAATTATCTTGATGCTATGGTAGTTTGCAAAGCTTATGGGTATCCTGATCTATTTATTACATTTACGTGTAACCCATGTTGGCCTGAAATTACACGATATATAGAGGCTAAAGGTTTGAAATCAGAAGATCGTCCAGATGCTACAACAAGAGTTTTCAAAATAAAATTGGACAATCTCATGAATGATTTCAGAGAAAGGCACACGTTTGGGCATGTAAAAGGAGGTTAGAACAACTCATTATAAACCAAAAGCTCTAATGATGACGTACTAAATTTTTAGCATTTAATGTTATATGTAACTAAATCTGTGAATTCTGATAGCTTATTAATTTTTATTGTTCATTAAAATGCAGATTTGTACACTATTGAATTTCAGAAACGTAGATTGCCGCATTCTCATATTTGTTTGTGGTTGGAGTCAAGCGATAAATTAAGGACACCACAACAGATTGATAAATACATATCTGCTGAAATTCTAAACAAGGAAACTGATCCAGAATTGTATCAACTGGTAACCGAAAACATGAAGCATGGCCCATGTGGTCTTGAATATCAGAATTGTCCGTGTATGGAGAAAAGCAGATGCACGAAAAAGTTTCCAAAAAACTTTAATGAGTCCACTTTCATTGATGAACATGGATATGCTATATATAAGAGACCCAACAACGAAAGGACAGTGAAGAAAAGTGGAGCTGATTTGCACAACGGATTTGTTGTTCCATACAATCCAATATTATTGAAACGATATCAAGCTCATATCAACGTTGAATATTGCAATCAGTTTGGTTCTATAAAATACCTTTTCAAATATATAAACAAAGGTCCTGACCAAGTAACAGCTGCTGTTGATGATGCAGAAGTTGATGAGGTCAAGGATTTCTTAGACTGTCGTTATCTATCCTCATGCGAATCGGCTTGGAGGATTTTTCAATTTGACATACACCACCGAAATCCATCTGTTGAAAGGCTTCCATTTTACCTTCCAAATGAGCAATTGGTACTTTTTGATGAAACTGAAAGTATTGACTATGTCTTAGAAAAGGATTCAAACAACACATCAAAGTTTTTGCAATGGACGGGAAAAAACAAAACAGATACAGATGCTTGAAAGTTGCTTTATGTAGAATTTCCAAAAGAATATGTTTGGAAGAGTCAAGATTCAATTGGACGCATACACCAGGTTCCAGCTTCTTGGGGCGAAATGTTTTACCTTCGTATACTGTTAAATAAAATTCCAGGAGTACAAGAATGGGACGAATTCAAAGAGTACAATGACGTGTTGTACCCAACTTACCGAGACGCTTGCTATGCCCGTGGCTTATTGCAGATGACAAAGAGTACATCGATGAAATTCAAGAGGCAAGCCAATGGGGAATGGGAAATTATCTGAGATCATTCTTCGTAATGCTCCTCATGACGGATAGTATGTCACGGCCAGAGGTCGTTTATGAAAAGACGTGGCATCTATTGGCTGATGATGTGTTGAATGTAGAACGTATAAAGAACAATGACCCAGGTATTAGTATACACTTTATTTTATAAAATATGTAATTTTAAATTATTAACTTTTGCAATGTTTAAATATTTTTTGGACTTATCTTCGGATAATTTGTATTCAAATGCTTATGAGATTTGGAGTTAACAGACATACAAAGGTACAGCATTTGCCTTACATACATCGAGCACATGTTACGCTGCAACAACAGGTCATTGAAGTCAACCACAAAAATGCCTTATCCTAATGAAATGTACACAATGGATGGGTACAACAGATTGGTTAATGACGAGCTCAGTTACAACAAACCCGAATTGGCAGAGTTGCACCTAAAACTGTATCGCACGCTAACCGAAGAGCAAAAATGCATTTATGCTAACATACTAGATGCTGTTGAACACGATACAGGTGGTATATTTTTTGTTTACGGTTACGGAGGTACTGGAAAAACATACCTATATAAAACAATGACAGCTGCGTTAAGTTCTGAAGGAAGTATTGTGCTGAATGTTGCTTCAAGTGGTATTGCAGCCCTTCTTTTAGATGGAGGAAGAACTACCCATTCTAGATTTGCATTACCAATTAATATTAATGAGGAATCAATGTGTTCCATAAGTGCGGACAATGATTTGGCTGATTTATTACGCCAAACTAAACTCATTATATGGGATGAGGCACCAATGGTTCATAGGCATTGTTTTGAAATTTTCGACAGGACTATGAGCGATATATGTAGAGCAGACAATTCAGAACCTTCTGACAAAGTATTTGGAGGTAAAATTTCTTTGTCAATAACTTAAAAACTACATTTACATTTATATTCTTCATTCACAATTTAAAATATACTGAAAAACAAATGCTATATTCAGGTAAGGTGGTCATTTTTGGTGGTGATTTTAGACAAATTTTACCAGTCATTCCAAATGGTACCAGGCAAGATGTTGTGCATGCATCAATCAACGCATCTTATCTTTGGCAGCATTGTACTGTTATGAAGTTGACA